>JANAVB010003800.1:2710001-2973422 GCA_029216955.1 Iris pallida | reverse complement strand
TTTGACTTTGGGTCAAATATAAACTAATGCTAACTAGGATTACACTTAGCACACTTCTATAAATAGAAACATTCCAAAATTAGGAAACATACTAATTTAAATAAAGTATATAAATATTTATTATATATAATATATATATATATATATATATATATATATATATATATATATAGATAGATGCACTACATGTCTACATGAGTTGAATTTGGTTTTGGTTCGGGACAAGTTTGAGCTAGTTGGTACAATGGAGTCTCCTAAAAAGTCAAAAGTCTTACAATTAAATAATTAAGCCAAAAATTGGCTTAAAACCCAACTTGACTTATTACCAAACAAGGGACTTAAATATGGCTAGCCATGCAATAACTCATAGACAACATGAATCCCTAAACTTAACCATGATTAAGGCTATATACAATACTAAGTATTTACTTTAAAAATACATAAAATCCAAAAACCACTATTTAAGCCAAATAACTAATAATTAAAAAAAACCGTGGGGTTATACTGGAGTATGGCATTTGGAAGGGGATGCTTTTATCCGCCACTATCGCAGGAGGAAGTGGCTCCGCACAGGGGTCCTAGTTTGCTGAAAGGCTTTGTCTATTTGTAGGCTTTATCAAGATTCCCTAACCATACATAGGGTTTGTAGAAGATGAAGACCTATAAGACAAGGGTAAAGATGTGTCCGGTTTACCAGTCTGGGCGTTCTGCTGGATGTTGTCCATCCAACCCTCATATTTTGTCTACCGAAATAGGAATCACATGTTCCTAGAGCCGTACACGCCGAGCCGGTTTGCTTTTTAATTCGCTATAGCCAGCTGAAGATGAACAACCCAAGCACTTGCTTGGGATATACGGAGAGTCTCTGGATGGAGCCCGGACATGGCAATACTATAATACCGGGCGTATGGGGCCTCATTTTCCAGTGCATACTAAGAACCCCCGAATCCCACATCTTATATGTCGCCGTAAATTTCTATTCTTCGACAAATACTTCATCTTTCAGGTACGATCAGGAGAAAAGTTTTTATTACTGGGACCAAACTTGAGGCATTACCAAACGTGATCGAGAAGGCTCAGATTTATTTTTTGCTCGGTGCTCAGAGGACAGAGGGGACACCGATTCCCTAAGAAAAGGGAGGAGAGAACCTACCTGTCAAGCTCATCGATTCTCCCTCAAAGTGACGCGCCTCGGCAGAAGCAAGTTCCCCTGTCCCCAAGGGGATGAAAAAGCTCCTCATTTCCAAGACCATGGGAATTGTAAAGCCTACTCCCCAGCCTATAGAGGGGAATAAGGGGCTATGCCCTTTAAAGGTAAAGGACGTGAATTTAAATATTTGTTGCAAGGTTTTTCTTCAACAAGACTCCCTTTGCTCATTTGCCTTTCCGTGTATGCAGGTTCCAAAGAAAACGTCCAAGCCTTCTAGGTAGGGGTTAGGCGACTCTTTTGAAGTCAAAATAGTTACCACTTCAGAAGAGCCTATACCCCCTAGGCCTGCGGTCGTGGAGCCTCATAAAGGGGAGGCCCAGGCTGTTGATGTTCGAGTTGTGACCCCTACATCTTACGACTTTACGACCGATAATTTTGTCGACCTGATGACGGTATACAATGTTGATGAGGCATCAGCGGTTCCCTCAGGTATATTATTTTTATATATTTTTTATCCACACAAGTATATATATATGTCACGACCCGCACCCGCTTTTCGGACGCGAGTTCGTGAGCAAGCCAGCTACGTATCGAGCGGACTCCAGCCCGACTCGAGTACGTATAAGCTGTCAAGGTCATGGGTATCATATCTAATCTAAACTATATCTCAATCCACATGAATCATATAAACAAGTATGGGTCATAGTCTGCAGTCCATTAGCATATTGTTCGATTAGACTCTAAGAATGATATGAGCCTATAAATAAGCAGAGTATATCATGGTATGGAATATATAAAGCATGAGAAGATAATAAAGAAATAACATAAACAAATACCTGTATCATACATCGCAATTCTCTATCATCCTGCTCTGCTAACTAACTCCATGTAGTCGCTAAACCTGAAAAGATCATCAGGTCCTCAGAGGACTAGCAAGATACATAAAATGAGCCTTTCTAACAGTTTATTATGCATGAAGAAAAATATAGGATAAACAAGTAAAACTGAGTAATGAATAAGCACAAATCTATATACTGTCTACACGAAAATGAACTGCTAAACAAGGACTAGAGAACTCATGTCAAGATGTCAACGGATAACCGAAACGAATAATCAAACCCTCGTCCCTAGTGTGGACTCGCAGGTTTGAAAAACTACTAATCCTCGTCCCTAGTGTGGACTCGCAGATTAGCATCACCCTCGTCCCTAGTGTGGACTCGCAGGCGTAAACCCTATACTGCTAACCCTCGTCCGTAGTGTGGACTCGTAGGCTAGCATCTACTACTAACCCTCGTCCCTAGTGTGGACTCGCAGGCTAGCATCACCCTCGTCCCTAGTGTGGACTCGCAGGCGTAAACCCTATACTACTAACCCTCGTCCCTAATGTGGACTCGCAGGCTAGCATCTACTACTAACCCTCGTCCCTAGTGTGGACTCGCAGGCTAGTATCACCCTCGTCCCTAGTGTGGACTCGCAGGAGTAAACCCTATACTACTAACCCTCGTCCCTAATGTGGACTCGCAGGCTAGCATCTACTACTAACCCTCGTCTCTAGTGTGGACTCGCAGGCTAGCATCACCCTCGTCCCTAGTGTGGACTCACAGGTGTGGACCAATAACTACTAACCCTCGTCCCTATTATGGACTCACAGGTTAGCTTCAAGGTTCAAGACACGAAGGCACGACTCAATCAAGGCACGACCAATAAGACACAAGGCTAACTGTGAACATGGTCTACAAATCAATGGTACCAATATATGAACAGGATATGAAAGATACATATCAATAATGTGAGAAAACTGGATAATAAATAAAGGCAGTGCATGTAAATAAAGCTGTGTAGAAAGGCAAGGTATACTTGCCTGGGGGTTGCATGAAGAACCAACAATGTAACTCCAATCAATAAGTCAGAAAGTCCAAGTCATTACAACTGTCTCCAAAAGCTGAAATAAACATTACCAACGTTCTCAGAATAGTCAAATTAGCTAGGATTGCCTGTCCTTAAGTCCAATTCTGGACACAGGGGCAAAACGGTAATTTTGGGCAAAAATGATGTCCGCCGTTGGACCCGCTTTGCACCGAAAAGTGTGACAGAGTCAACGGTCTCTAAAGTCGTCAAACTACATGTCTACGGATCCGATTTTCTGATACGAACCCAACCGTATGTCCAGAGTTGGATTCCGGCAGGCCTTACACAAAATCGTCCGTTGAGTGGAACCGTGGGGCCCACAAAACGGTAATTTTATCAACTGTCTCAGAATTGGACCAAACTTGGCATACAGGACCAAAAAAATGATACGGTCCTGATGGCGCAAGTTTTGTCTCGATCTGACGAGCGTGAACAAAGTAATTGGAGAATTTGCAAAGTGCACGATACGGTGAATTTCGACGGATACGCATCAAATTCGTCGCACACACGCGACCAATTTGAATTCCACCAAAGTCCACACGTCCACGAAGCTGATACGCAGCTTTTGATGCTTACGGTGCGCGACCATGTCGCCCGGTTTGACGGAACGCACGTCGTATCGGATGGATTTTTCCAAATTTTCAGTTTTCGAAAACGGGTTTTTCTAGGATTTTGAAATCAAATATCTTTCCTTATATTAGATGAAAAATAAATCTGCGAGAAGGGTCTTCATCTCCTATATGTTGTCTAAATATTTGTTCAAAAAGTTTTAAAAAATAACTACTGGGTTGATCGGGAATTGCCTCGAAACAGAGGTGATCAGGACAGCATTCTAATCGTCCAAATTGATATATTTGCGATGTTTGGAACTCGTTTTCGTCGTGTAGGTTGCAAATCTAAACAAAGTAATTGAAGGTACTTGAAAGGGGTTATGTCAGGGCTGTACCGGAGAAAATGGCTCGCGAAGACGTCGAGTGTGGAGGAAGAGTTCTCCTCTCGAAGTTGCGCTCAATGCTGCAACTGCTGTGTCGCTGTGATTCCTCTCTGTGCGCTCGCGGCCGTCCGGCGGTCCTCCGGCGGCGCGCGGCCGTCCGGGTGGCCGCCCATGCTTTAGAGATGGTGGCGAGGTTTTGGTTTAGGGTTTTGCGTTCCTCTCTCGATCTCAATTTTATACGTGCGTTCTCGGCTACTGTCAAACGCAGGGGTCGGGTTCTAGTAGGGAACAGCTCGGGCTGCTTTGGGCCGGCCTGGGCTCGGGCCTGGGCCTGGGTTGGATTCGTGGGATGAGTTAGGGGCTTTTAGTATTAGGTGGGTGATTTAATTCAGCTGTGGGATTTATTGTTTCTTAATGTAAAATAATGTATATATATTTATGTATATACACATGTATGTATAAATACATATGTATACTTATATATATATATATATATACGCATACCCACACATACTTATATACATGTATATACACACACAAAATACCTATATATATATATACATATTTATATATTATATATTTATATATAAATACCCATATACACATATACCTATATATATATTATATATTATTATTCACATATACATATACATACATTTATATATTTATATATATACATTCACGTACACACATACACTTATATAGTATATGTATATTTATATATACATGCACATACACATATATACACGTATGTATTTTATATAAATACTCATATACACTTATATTTATTCTTTTGATAAATAATAAATTAATACTAACTATAAATAATAAATACTCTATTATCAATGACCACATTAATAATAATAATTCCACTAGTAATTAAAATAATTTAATAATAGCTCCTGGATGGGCATATCATATACTTCCATTACTGGGCCCCAGAAAATCGTACAAATATTCTAAAACGATATTTAATATTAATAATACCTATATTCTACCCATAACCAATGTTTAGAAAATAATTGTCAATTCCTGAAAATATATACAAAATATTTGTATTTACCAAACATGTCTACAAGGCCGTATTTTGTCCCACTACATGCTTACATGGCTTGGATTTGACTTGGGCCCAATCTGGACAGGTTCGGTACAACCGGGTTCCCTAAAACTCAATAATATAATTAAATAATAAGTAAAATCTTCGGTAAGGATTAAGTCACAACTTGGCCTGGTTTTCCTAGTTAGGACACTCCTATAACTTTGTATTCCCCTACCATGGCTAAACACTAGTCGAAGCACGCTACTGCACTATTCGTGCCATGATTCCTAGTCGTCTTGTACTTCAAAACTCCACCAGGGCTAAAGTCATCTACCGTAATAATTAACAAAATAATTTTTATAAAAATCTAAAATCACTATTTAAATCAAATAAATAATTAAAAAAATTTTAAAAAAAATCCAGGAAGGGAAGCTATAAATCTACCCACCTTAGAAATAATTTCGTCCTCGAAATTCTAATTCTTAACTATTCCTTAAAATTCAAAGTCTACTATTTCCTTAATCTCCTCAAATTCAATTTCTCAAAAATATTTTACAACCTTCCCCTAGCAATTTTGGTAACTACGAAATCTCGAGGACTTCTGCCCACCTTTGGTCGCACTACTCCTCAAAACAAGGTCACTAGAATCTTATGGTCATGTAACTAGTTGCTAACAATTCTACCGACAGATATCTAGGCATCTGGCATCTATAATCCCTACATATCTATCAGATAACCAAATATTAACTAGTCAAGCAATATTATACTATAATTTAAGAATTTCTGATGAATCCTAAATAGCACGATTCATCGGTCACCTCGAAATAGGAAGGGACGAGAATTCAATGATACGGAATACAAGGGAGTGTAATTGAGAGCAAACATTGAATTTGCAAGGACGTAGAGAATTTCAAGGCAGGGTGGATTGAGATTTCTAAGGTTTAGTCAATGTCGCAGGCTCGTACCAGTACAGTTACGTAACCGATACGATATGCTCTGACCTGCATGGGCCACCACAAAAACTTGTCACGACCCGCACCCGCTTTTCGGACGCGAGTTCGTGAGCAAGCCAGCTACGTATCGAACGGACTCCAACCCGACTCGAGTACGTATAAGCTGTCAAGGTCATGGGTATCATATCTAATCTAAACTATATCTCAATCCACATGAATCATATAAACAAGAATGAACAAGTATGGGTCATGGTCTGCAGCCCATTAGCATATTGTTCGATTAGACTCTAAGAATGATATGAGCCTATAAATAAGCAGAATATATCATGGTATGGAATATATAAAGCACGAGAAGATAATAAAGAAATAACACAAATAAATACCTGTATCATACACCGCAATCCTCTATCATCCTGCTCTGCTAACTAACTCCATGTAGTCGCTAAACATGAAGAGATCATCAGGTCCTCAGAGGACTAGAAAGATACATAAAAATGAGCCTTTCTAACAGTTTATTATACATGAAGAAAAATATAGGATAAACAAGTAAAACTGAGTAAGGAATAAGCACGAATCTATACACTATCTACACGAAAATGAACTGCTGAACAAGGACTAGAAAACTCATGTCAAGATGTCAACGGATAACCGAAACGAATACTCAAACCCTCGTCCCTAGTGTGGAGTCGCAGGTTTGAACAACTACTAATCCTCGTCCCTAGTGTGGACTCGCAGATTAGCATCACCCTCGTCCCTAGTGTGGACTCACAGGCGTAAACTCTATACTGCTAACCCTCATCCCTAGTGTGGACTCGCAGGCTAGCATCTATTACTAACCCTTGTCCCTAGTGTGGACTCGCAGGCTAGCATCACCCTCGTCCCTAGTGTGGACTCGCAGGCGTAAACCCTATACTACTAACCCTCGTCCCTAATGTGGACTCGCAGGCTAGCATCTACTACTAACCTTCGTCCCTTGTGTGGACTCGCAGGCTAGCATCACCCTCGTCCCTAGTATGGACATGCAGGCGTAAACCCTATACTACTAACCTTCGTCCCTAATGTGGACTCGCAGGCTGGTATATACTACTAACCCTCGTCCCTAGTGTGGACTCGCAGGCTAGCATCACCCTCGTCTCTAGTGTGGACTCGCAGGTGTGGACCAATAACTACTAACCCTCGTCCCTATTGTGGACTCGCAGGTTAGCTTCAAGGTTCAAGACACGAAGGCACGACTCAATCAAGGCACGACCAATAAGACACAAGGCTAACTGTGAACACGGTCTACAAATCAATGGTACCAATATATGAACAGGATATGAAAGATACATATCAATAATATGAGAAAACTGGATAATAAATAAAGATAGTGCATGTAAATAAAGCTGTGTAGAAAGGCAAGGTATACTTGCCTGGGGGTTGCACGAAAAACCAACAATGTAACTCCAATCAATAAGTCAGAAAGTCCAAGTCATCACAACTGTCTCCGAAAGCTGAAATAAATATTACCAACGTTCTCAGAATAGTCAAATTAGCTAGGATTGCCTGTCCTTAAGTCCAATTCTGGACACAGGAGCAAAACGGTAATTTCGGACAAAAACGATGTCCGCCGTTGGACCCGCTTTGCACCGAAAAGCGTGCCAGAGTCAACGGTCTCTAAAGTCGTCAAATTATATGTCTACGGATCCGGTTTTCCGATACGAACCCAACCGTATATCCAGAGTTGGATTCCGACGGGCCGTGCACAGAATCGCCCGTTGAGTGGAACTGTGGGGCCCGCAAAACGGTAATTTTATCAACTGTCTCAGAATCGAACCAAACTTGGCATGCAGGACCAGAAAAATGATACGGTCCTGATGGCATAAGTTTTGTCTCGATCTGACGAGCGTACACAAAGTAATTTGAGAATTTGCAAAGTGCACGATACGGTGAATTTTGACGGATACGCATCAAATTCGTCGCGCACACGCGACCAATTTGAATTCCGCCAAAGCCCACACGTCCACGAAGCTGATACGCAGCTTTCGATGCTTACGGTGCTTGACCACGTCGCCCGGTTTGACGGGACGCACGTCGTATCGGATGGATTTTTCTAAATTTTCAGTTTTCGAAAACGGGTTTTTTCTAGGATTTTGAAATCAAATATCTTTCCTTATATTAGATGAAAAATAAATCTGCGAGAAGGGTCTTCATCTTCTATATGTTGTCTAAAGATTTGTTCAAAAAGTTTTGAAAAATACTACTACTGGGTTGATCGGGAATTGCCTCGAAACAGAGGTGATCAGGACAGCGTTCTAATCGTCCAAAATTGATATATTTACGATGTTTGGAACTCGTTTTCGTCGTGTAGGTTGCGAATCTAAACAAAGTAATTGAAGGGACTTGAAAGGGGTTATGTCAGGGCTGTACCGGAGAAAATGGCTCGTGAAGACGTCGAGTGTGGAGGAAGAATTCTCCTCTCGAAGTTGCACTCAATGCTGCAACTGCTGCTGTCGCTGTGATTCCTCTATGTGCGCTCGCGGCCGTCCGGCGGTCCTCCGGCGGCGCGCGGCCGTCCGGGTGGCCGCCCATGCTTTAGTGATGGCGGCGAGGTTTTGGTTTAGGGTTTTACGTTCCCCTCTCGATCTCAATTTTATACGTGCGTTCTCGGCTACTGTCAAACGTAGGGGTCGGGTTCGAGTAGGGAACAGCTCGAGCTGCTTTGGGCCGGCCTGGGCTCGGGCCTGGGCCTGGGTTGGATTCGTGGGATGAGTTAGGGGCTTTTAGTTTTAGGTGGGTGATTTAATTCAGCTGTGGGATTTATTGTTTCTTAATGTAAAATAATGTATATATATATATATATATATATATATATATATTTATAATGTATATATATATATATATTTATGTATATACACATGTATGTATAAATACATATGTATACTTATATATATATATATATATATATATATATATATATATATATATATATATATATATATATATATATATATATATATATATAAATATTTTATATATATATATATATATATATATATATATACGCATACCCACACATACTTATATACATGTATATACACACACAAAATACCTATATATATATACATATTTATATATTATATATAAATACCCATATACACATATACCTTTATATATTATATATTAATATTCATATATACATATACATACATTTATATATTTATATATATACATTCACGTACACACATACACTTATATAGTATATGTATATTTATATATACATGCACATACACATATATACACGTATGTATTTTATATAAATTCTCATATACACTTATATTTATTCTTTTGATAAATAATAAATTAATACTAACTATTAATAATAAATACTCAATTATCATTGACCACATTAATAATAATAATTCCACTAGTATTTAAAATAATTTAATAATAGCTCCTAGATGGGCATATCATATACTCCTATTACTGGGTCCCAGAAAATCGTACAAGTATTCTAAAACGATATTTAATATTAATAATACCTATATTCTACCCATAACTAATATTTAGAAAATAATTGCCAATTCCTAAAAATATATACAAAATATTTGTATTTACCAAACATGTCTACAAGGCCGTATTTGGTCCCACTACATGCTTACATGGCTTGGATTTGACATGGTCCCAATCTGGACAGGTTCGGTACAACCGGGTTTCCTAAAACTCAATAATATAATTAAATAATAAGTAAAATCTTCGGTAAGGGTTAAGTCGCAACTTGGCCTGGTTTTCCTAGTTAGGACACTCCTATAACTTTGCATTCCCCTACCAAGGCTAAACACTAGTCGAAGCACGCTACTGCACTATTCGTGCCATAATTCCTAGTCGTCTTGTACTTCAAAACTCCACCATGGCTAAAGTCATCTACCGTAATAATTAACAAAATAATTATTTATAAAAATCTAAAATCACTATTTAAATCAAATAAATAATTAAAAAAATTTCAAAAAAAAATCCGGGAGGGGAAGCTACAATATATAGTTTGGTGCTGATGATTGCTGCATACTTTATAGGTCTACAACAGGAGTAAACATTGTTGGGCCCAGAAAAGTCTGCTGCGGAGACCGGTTTGGCGATTGAAGAAACCATCGACAAGCTCTTCGATGATTCTTTAGGGGTGGTGTAGGACACTTCACTTGAAGCTCCTACTGGAATTGAAGTGGTACCGAAGACCTCCCCCATGGTCGTGGTCGTAGCTGGGGTAGAGTTTCAAGATACCGACACCGACACTAATGCCGAGGCAGAAGGTACAAAATGGTTTGTCGGTTCTGAAGGCCAGTCTGAGGCAATAGAAAGAGAGGTCCCCATTGAGCCTACCCACTTGGTCGAGACGGAGGAGCAAGCTCCTATGCTGAGCGACCCTGTCCCTGCAGCAACAGATTATGATGTCGAAGAGGCCTCCATTACAAGAGACACCATTTCAACATATGCTCCATGGAGGACTATGACTAGGGCTATCACAGGTAGCCAGCACTGGTGGAGACCTTAGTCTCAGAGGAACTCGGGTCCAAATCAGTCGAAGAAGAGGCTGCTCCTAAAATATCTTTGGTCGGGCAGTCATCCGAGGAAGTGGTGGTCGCTCCGCCTTTCGGGTCAACTGTTGATTCTCAAACAGCCACTACATTGCCAAGTTTGGCTGTCTTCGATTCTACTGTCCTTCCAGCTTCAGTGGGGCCATCGGGGACGATGCCTCCAATGACGCCCATGTATCTGGCTGATATGGACTAATATGTCGGGCTCATCATTATGACAACATACGCCATTTTGAGGCGACATGTCTCAAATGTTTTGAAGCATGGCCATTCTTTTACCCTATTTCTGGCTTCGACGATACCTTAAATAGTGTCATTTAGCGTGTACCCCAGATACGAGGCAACTGCGAGCGCCCTTGTGGCCTTTGTGGGCAAATTGAAGCTTTGCCTTACGGAGCTTCAGGGTTTTCAGTGTAATATCACACACTTGGTAATTGACGAGCTGGACAAACTGTCGGCTGAGGTCCTCCAAATTTAGGTAGCTTATCAGTCTGATCGAAATGCCCTTGATTATGAGGCATCGGAGATCAGAGCAAAGGAGAGGAACTTGCGACCTCCCCTAAGAGGCTCAAACCTTTTTACAAAAGATCCTGACTAAGCACTTTGTCGATTACCGAGAGCAAGTCAGGCTTCTTGAGAAAAAGATAGCCTGTATGGAAGCTGATATACAACGGGTAGCGGGTGTACAAACGACCCTCTAATGTCAGGCAGAGGACCTGGCCAAAATTGTCACAAATGTGAACAACTAACGGGTAAATATAGAGGACACCTATAGGAGGCTCATCGCTTTTGAGGACGAAGGGGTGAGGCGTCAAGAGGCCAAACATGGAGCTACGACAAGTGCTCGAGACAAATTCAAATTTTGAAGCGTCGGATCATCAAATTATGTGCCAACCCTTGAACCATAGGTCCCCGCTTTCTTTTTTCTTTTTGAAATGTAGTCCTTTCTTCCTTTTTATGCAAAAATGAAATAAAGACTTTATTTTTTTGCTCATTCTTGTAATCAACTTTGTGAGAATAATAGTCCTATAAGAGGTAATACGAATGGATAGGGTGGAGTAACTCTGGTGGGAAAATTTTTGTGGCCTTAATATCTTTTAACGCACCTAGAATTAGGCACATCTGGTAAGTTGAGATGACAAACACCATCATAGGTGTTATAGACGTGGTGGTGAAGAGTCAATTGGTAGGAATGCTTACTCAGATGTAATGTGGATAAGGTAAACATTAGGTTGTGGTTGAGTTATCTTACGCAGAGGTAATACGAACATAAAAATATAGTACTTTGTGGGAATATAGGAAACAATTCGGAGGTGATATAGACATGAATGTTTTCTGCTGGGGGTGTAATAACACAGAGGTTGCTAGGTGAGGATGCTTACTCAGAGGAAATATGACCATGGTAAACATTGTCTAAAAGCATCTTACTTAGAGGTTATAAGAACATAGTGAGATAAAATTTTGTAAGAACGTAGAGAATAATAGAGCGGTGATATGGATATGAATCTTTTCTACTAGGGAAAATTATAAAATAAAATATCCTAAAGTGACTAGGCTCCGGGGACATGTATGTTGAATTTAGCTAGAAAAAATAACAACTAGGTAGTTCAGAGGAAATACGGATGTAAACTACGACCTGTGTCAGTAAGTAGTTTTGAAATATTTTCGATCCAGCTAGGGGTCGTAAACCTGAGAAAATTTGAGGCGACTGTGTCTTGTTGCATGTTCTTACTTTTGTTGGAGACGGGGTAAACCTTGTATTTTATTTGGCTCTGCTACGGATTGGAAAGTACATGCTAGGACTTGACATAGTACTTATTGAGAAACTTGCCATTGAGAGGCATCATTAACAAGTCTCCATTAGGCTTCTTGAGCTGTAGGCGCCATTAGAATACACATATTCTACCCCGAAGGGTCCTTCCCACTTGGGCTAGAATTTTTTTGTTGTCTCATGGGTCATGACCATTTGTTTTCTTACTGATAATATGAGGTCACCAACATGGAATGTTCTTTCCTTAACCTTTTTTGTTGAAGGCTCCAAAAATCTGCACCTGGTATAGTTCGATGTGTCGTTGAGCCAAATGACATCTTTTGTCGAGCACTCATAATTCTTGTAATCATCAGCATTGGTTGACTTCATCCTTCAATTGATTGGTAATAGCCACTCATAGAAAGGGGATCTGGATTTCTAGGGAAGGACTACTTCGCCTACTTAAACTAAAAAATGGCGAATGACCAGTTGGGGTCCAGACTATCGTGCAAACGCCTAGAGACATTCGCCCAACTTTTTATTACAGTCGCATTTATTAGAAGAAACGACTTTCTTGAGAAGCTTGACAATAGTTTTGTTGAATGCTTCTGCCATTCCATTTGCTCTTGTGTTGTAGGTGGTTGAAGCTACATTCTTGATTCGATTTTTACCGCAAAATCAATATAAGGCGTGATTAACAAACTTTGGACCGTTCTCCTGGATGATTCTTCGAGGCACCACGAAATGGTAGATAACGTGATGCTTAACAAAGCTAATCACGTTTGAGATTTTCACTTCGACAGGTGGTATTTCCGCTACTTACTTAAAGAAATAGTCGGTTATGGCAAGGGTGAACTAGTGTCCTTTGGATGACAGAGGACTAAATATTCCAATTACGTTCATGCCCTATGCCTCAAATGGCCAAGTTGCAATCATCAGGTGTATAAATTCAGAGGTTTGTGTTGGCCCATTCAGCCATGGTCAACCCAATTTCGATAATTGACCTAAAACTCCGAGGTCGATATGAAAAGAAACAGAAGGTTGTAAATTTTAGCGCTATAAATTTTTCATAATTTATTCTGTATTTTTCTTATTAAGTCTAAATAAATTGTGCATCAGGATCACTGGCAATTAGAACTTCATCCTTTGATAAAAAAACCAAACTAATCCTTGACCCAAAACCAAACCAAATCCAAAAGCCAAAAATTATCAGAAACCCTAGTAACTGAACTCGGCCTGAGTTTCGCCCGAACTCGGTCCCCCTTTGATCACTCCTAGTCAGCAGCATCCCCTAGTCTTTTGGATCTCAAATGTTCAAAAATATGAACGTTAGCCTACTGAGTTCTGCCCGAACTCTGTCCTAGAAAATCCTATAAGAAGAGAAAAAATTTCTATTTCTATTCATTCGTTCAATCTTCATCTTCTCTATCTATTCCTAAGCTTTATATTCTATTTACAAAGCTTCAATCTTCAGATCTCCAAGACAACTCTTAGTGCCGGTGGTTTTCGATTAGGAGTTTTCAAGTTGTACAAGCTTGACGAATAAAAGCGTTTCTCAGAAAAGGTGTTGTTGAAGTTTGATCGTGGGCTTCAAAAAACATAACATTTTTGAAGTTGGTGTGTTCTTTGGAGTGGCACACGGTGTAATCTCTATTCAAAATAGTGGATTATAGCGAGCAAGACTTCTCACGAATTGGACTAGTGCGTGTAATCTCTATTCAAAATAGAACGGGATCATGGTATGTACACGAATCAAGGTAAGCTATATATCCAATGTGTGTGAGTAGTAGTTTCAGCTTGTGATCGGCTTGGGTACCTGTCAAGAATCGGCCTGGCAAGTCATAAGTGCGGTGTATGACTCACACTGTTCGGGAATCGGGATGGATCTGATCACAGGCATACGCTACTACTCCCCCTACCCCAACTGGTAGAATGGATCCAAACAGGACACGTCACTGCACGGGATTCTAATGAGAAGGTCGCGAACCTGCTCTAGAATCAGTGACCATATATCGAGCAAGAGCTACAAGGGTGCTTGCACAATATATCCCAACCTAAGAAGGAGAGACATCTCTCGTCGGGATCCAAGAATACCAATCCGTGAGAACCATGTGTCGGGAATAAGCATATCAACAATAAGTACATGAATCATAACAGTTATCATAAATTGTGAATAAGTTATCAGAGAATGTACTCGCCTGGGGTCCTGCTGTCAATATGAATCAGGGTTCAGAGTAAAGCCACAGACCTAAAGATGAAATAATACAAGAGCTGATCAGGGTCAAAAGGCGTATTAACATCTAGGTCAAACTAAGTCAAACTAAGACAAACTGGGTCAAAGTTGACGTACAGTTGACTTTGGTCAACTGGTCAACTATGGTCAACTCTAAGTCTAATCTAGGTCAAATAGGTCAATGGTTGACTTACAGTTGACTTTGGTCAAAAAAATCAACGTTGGTCAAGTCTGATCAAACCTAGGTCAACTGTTGACTCTACTTCGACTCTAGTCAAAGTAGTCAACCATGGTCAAGCTAGTCTCTATAAACATCTACAAGGTCAACTTATGAATTTCCATGATTTAGAAATCACTGAAATCGACAGGTCTCTAAAACAACCAAAAGGAGAAAATATTATAATAATAGGATGACACAAAAAGGGAAGAAATCTACAGATGTTGTCGGATGATGAAACTAACATCACCAACGTGTCCAGAATGGTCAAATCAGCTAGAATAGCCTGTCCAAAAGTCCAATTTGGACACAAGGGCAAAACGGTAATTTCGGACCAAAATGATGTCTGTCGTTGGATACCCTTTGCACCGAAAAGCGTGTCAGGATAGAAGTCTACAAAACCTAGCAAATTATATGTCCACGAATCCAGAATGATGATACGAACCCAACGGTATGTCCAAAATTGGATTCCGTTGACCCGATCTCAAATTGGTCCGTTGACGCGGACATTTGGAATCCGGTTTGCACGGAAATGCGTGCCGGAGCAAATGTCTTCAAAACTCAGCAAATTATATGTCAACGAGTCTAGAATGACGATACGAACTCAACGGTATATCCAGAATTGGATTCCGATGAGCCGATCTCAAAATGACCCGTTGGCCCGAATATTGGTATCCGACTTGCACCGAAATGCGTGTCGGAACCAATGTCCACTAAAATCTAGCAAATTATATGTCAACGAGTCCAGAATGACGATACGAACTCAACGGTATATCCGAAATTGGATTTCGATGAGCCGATCTCAAAATGACCCGTTGACTCAGAAAGCGGGACCCGCTTTGCACCGAAATGCGTGCCCGGGCCCACGTTCTCCAAATCTAACAAACTTTATATGAAAACATACCAGAACGACGCCACGAGTCTATTGGTGGTGTCAGAAATTGAATCCGGAATCCCGAATTCAAAAATGGAATTTAACTAGTGCAAATTAAAGAATTCGAACGACCAACTTTGGCGTCGAATTCGACCGACCTAACAAGCTCAAACTGAAATGAAATCTAAAGGGGGCAGGAAGAGGGTTATACCAGCTGTGCACCGGAACTGGTAGCGCGCAAAACGGAGCTACGACGACGAAGATACGAACCCGCGAAGTTGGCGTCACGAAACTGTGCAAAAATAGTTCAAATTAAAACGTCAACTTGGTGGCCGGTTTTGATGTATCAAACGACGAAATTAACGGATGAAATTTGAGAGGGATGAAGGGGTATATACCAAGATTGAGACGGAGCGAAGAAATCGCCGATCCAACGGTCGGATCGTCCAAAAAATCGACGCGAAGTCGCTGTCCCGAACGCGAATTCTGTGTTCCGTTCCCGCGCGCGCGTCGACGTGATTTCGACGTAAACGCACGAATCGCCTATCGTGCGCGTCGGAGAAGGAGCGGCGGACCAAGGGGGGTCGCCGGTGTTCGCCCACCGCGGGGGAGGCCAGCCACGGCGGCGGCGACTGGCGTCGTGGCCTGCGCGCGCGGCCACAGGCCGTTCCCGGCCAACTGCTGTGCACAGCAGCTGCTGTCGCAGCGTGGCGCACAGCTGCGCGCGGCTGCGCGGCCTGGCCCGGCCGGCGAAGGCGCGGCGGGGCGGCGTGGCCTGCGAAGGCGACGGCGGCCGGCGGCCGTGCGGGGCTGAGGTGGTGGATTAATGAAGTGGTGGTGGTGGTGGTGGTTCGAGGAAGATGAAGAGGAGGGAAGTAGGAGGAGGTGGCGCTCGGCCTGCTGGCCAGGGTGGCCGACGACGAGGCTAGGCTGAGCTCGGCCAGGAGGTCGGGGGATGGGGCTGCTGTGTGATGGTTATGGTGATGGTGTGGATGTTGATAAGGATGATGATGATAATGGTGTTGGTGGTGTTGGCTTTTGTAAAAAGAAGATGAGAAGTGAAGAAGGAGATGAAGAAATATGAAGAAGAAGAGGAAAATGATGATGATGAAGAAAAGGAGGGGGAGGGAGCTGTACCAGTACGGGAGAGAGGGGGGTTTTGTTTGTGTTGTGATGGGAAAGGAGAGAGAGAGATTATAATATATATGTGTGTATATATATTATATAAAGAGAGAGAGAGAGAGATATTTAGAAGATATTTTAGAGAGAGAATGAGAGAGGGGGGTGTAGGTCGGCTAGCATGGGAGAGGTAGGAGAGAGAGTAAGGTGAGGATGAGAGAGAGATTATATATATATTATGTATATATATGTATATATATACACATGGAGAGAGAGAAATAGATATTTAATAAGTAGAGAGAGAAAGAAATATTTTCAAAATAGGAAAATCTTGTGGGGTAATTGGGCGTCACGAGAAAACAATATGGAGCTTGGGTTCGGGTTCGGTCAAGCCGGGTCGGGCCAAAATCGGACAGGAGGCAATATTCGAATTAAAATGGGTGTTTATAATCATGGGCAAATAAATAACATGCGGGGACTCGGATAAATGGGACACAAGTGTCAGGCGGGTAGTAGGCTTCATATGGGCCATGCCCCTATTTGGGGTCGACTAGGTTGGGTCGATGTCGGGTCCGAAAATTAAATTGGAAATTAAATCAGGTTTCACGGTAGATAATTAAGTGGCCTAAATTGAACCGAAAGTTATGCGAAGAAAATGGAGCACAAAATGGAGTGTCTGGGTGGGACACGAAGGTCAGGGGTGAAGAGCGTCTCGAGTAGATCAGGCATGACAAGTTGGTTTCAAGAAAAAGACTAGTCTGGTGCTCCTAAATTAAAAGCCACGGTAACGTGCTTATGGGGATCAAGAAAAAGAGTGAGAAATCAATTAATAATTTAAATGGTCTAAATTGACCCGAACTTGCGCGAAGCAAAAAGGATACAAGGGAACAAGTTCGAGTGGGACAGGATATATCAAAATGAAGATAATCTCGCCTACTACAAACTCCAAGAAGGAAGTTTCCAGAGACTGGCATCCCTGATGCTCTAGAATTCCAAGTCACGGTAAAGAGCATTAATCAAATAATAATCAAATAATAATATCTGCTTAAAATAATTGATTTATAAAATTGAAAAAAATAAGCCCAAAATTCAGGGGCTTACACAAGTAAATGTTATAAATAGATCCGGATAGCCAGCCCATCTGCAAATTGCCATTGCATCTTGATAATTTTGAAAGAGATATCGTGCACTTCCAGTAAAACTCGATGGTAACACAATTCTTTTCCCAGTTGTAGCAGGATCAGTTTCACCTCGCAACACTGCATCTGCTAAACCCCTGTAGATATCAGCTCTAAGTTGCTTCTGATGAGTTCTTATAAAATGAAGCCTTGATGATTCTACCATACTATATGCATCCACCAAAAATTGTTGGAATAACCTTCTAGCAACTATTAAAAGAGGAGTCTGATTAATCCTTTGTTGGATAATGTAAGCCAAAAATTCTCGAATCGCAACGGACTGTCGTTTTTTTGACTCATTTTCTGTTGATTGCTTTAACTTAATACCCTCCTCCCATCCATCTTCGCCCCTTGGAAATAATAGTGGATACTGTAATGGCAAATAAAGCTTTGTTAATATGGAAACACGTTGTAACATACCCGATTGGGTTTCGACAATAATGTCTCTCTCAGAATCTGCTGCATCAAAGTCACCAACAATTAGAGCAGCAACTTCTGATACATTAGGAAGATTGTGAGTTCTAGCATCGCGTCCTCTTTTTCCAATCAGTTTCAGCTTCACATTAGCAAATTCATCTTCAGCTATTTTATCACGAACCATTCTATATATTTGGACATATGGATTACACGAATCCAATGTTTCTTTTAAATCCCTAACAATTGATTCTCTCAAGGAAGAAGAATCTCTTTCCATCCTGTATCAAAGAAAATAATATTAATCATGTAAACCACAATTTTTTATGAATTTTAGTAATAAGTGTAAAAAAATTATAGTATTGCATACCCAATAACAGACATTCGATTGCTTATTTCATTGTCCGTATCATATATGTACAATTGTGAAAATTTTGGCGTCGATCCAGGAACTGGAAGTAAGCTACCAATCTGATGGTAGTTTTCCCCGCTCATGACAAACATCGGGGGACCATTACCATCATTTACTGAACTAACAACTTGACCACCCATTGAAGTAAAAGAAAACATCATGTTGAATGCACGAATATTTTTCAAAAAATATTTACTTCTATCATCGTCACCAAAAAATAACTGTCGAATCAATAACGGTGGATCTTCATAAGGAGCAAGTTGAATTTTGCCTTGTAAGCAACACAGAGAAAATTTTGGGACAGTTGCATTTCTATGTTTTTCGCCCCTTTCACCATACCACATCATTGCCCCACAATCTTGACAAATCGAAGACGGATCTCCTATGTCAAATAATCTGTAAAATAGCATATAATTATGACTTTGCACGACTTTTAATTTTATAAATGAAAAAATATGTTTAAATAAGTAACAAAAAAATATAACTTATTGCAAAAATGTCAAAATACCTGCATGACCATGCCCATCAACATGTTGACTTGGATCACTATCAGCATCATTTTGTATGACCGATTGTTGAATATTAGCAGTTGTTATTGGATTCGCATGATTAAGTGCTGATAGTTCCAGTAATAAAAGATTAATTAATAATTTTAAAACACTAAAAGTTAATAAATAATTAAAGAATAACTTCATGACATTTAATTTATAAGATTAAAAAATTTGTATACCTGTGGAAGCATCATGCTCAAAATGACTGTTATTAGAAGTTTGATTTTTCTGCAGCAATGTTGACGCAATACCATTTCTATTGAAAACAAATCTTTGACATTTTTTTACATTGGATAGGCCACTCGATAAACAACTTCTTTTCGCTGCATAATACATATAAATTTAAAATAATAAAGTAACATTAGGTTTATTAATAAGTAAAAAAATTTATCAATCATAAATGAGTGTATAATTATGTTAATTAGCTTATAATATACCGTTGGTTATATCCCTCAAAGGAGTCATGCTAAGTGTTTGGGGTGGGCTAATATTTAATCTGTTATTTTGAACTGCATCTATACCCAAAGGAATATCAATCGATGCTCCTGAAAAAAGAAGTATAAAATTGACATCGTACGTATACCAAACTGAGCAATGTTCTAAAACACTAAAATTGAATAAATAATTAAAAGATAACTTCTTGACAATTACATTATAAGATGAAGAAAATTGTATACCTGTCGAAGCATCATGCTCAAAATGACTGTTATCAGAAGTATAATTTTCCTGCAACAATGTTGATGCAATGCCATTTCTATTGAAAATAAATCTTCGAGATTTCTTTACATTGGCTAAGCCACTCAAAAAATAACTTGATTTTGCTGTATAAAACATAGAAATTAAAAATAGTAAAACAACATTAGATTTATTAATAAATAAATAGTGTTCTCAATCATAAGTGAGTGCATAATTATGATATTAGCTTATAATCTACCATTGGTTATATCCCTCAAAGGAATTCTACTAAGAGTTTGTGGTAGGGTAACATTTAGTCTGCAATTTTGAACTGCATCCTTATCCAAAGCAATATTAATTGATGCTCCTGAAAAAAAAAAGGATGAAAATGATATTATAGATATTACTTATAGTAGTTATAAACTGTATTACTTAATACTTTAATATAAGTTACCTTCATTATTGTTTGAACTTAAATAAGGTATTGACATCCCAGTAATATCTTCAATTGCACCAGGCCTCACTAAGTTGGGATTATAAGGAGTACCATTTACACTTTCATCATTTTAAGTGAAAGTTTTTTGCTTGTTCGTGGACAAAATCCTATCATGCAGTTGAAATTTACCGGGACCAAATCTAAACTTCCTTGAGGAGCAACTCGCATGTGCAATTTCATCACTCAGATCGCAGTAAAGTTCAGGTTGTTTTCTTTTTTGATTAGCACCTGCAGTTAATTACAATTAAGATGAGATTAATATGAAAATAATATGTGAAGATTGATACATAACTTTCGCATGGATGTCATCCCATTTTGACAAATGAAGAAACGTTGTTCCACACATGCCTACATAATGTAAATATAATGAAAGTGTCTGCACATCAGATAAAGTGATTACATTGGTAGTTTATCATTGGAAGTTGAAAACAACTATTCTTGGTAGTAGTATAGTTTGTATATGTAATAAATAAAACCTATCACTATTTAACTACGAAAAGTGAATTGTAGTACAAATTTAGAAACAAAATTAATCCAAATAAGATAACAAAATAATAAAATACAATTAAAATACTAAATTTTAAATTCATCATAATATAAATTATCCAACAAATGTAGCATTATTTTTGAAAAAAACACCTAGACAATTGTCTTACACATCAACAAACAATAGGAATAACATAACAATGGTAACACGCTGTCATTCGGTTGGCTCCGTTTTGATTTTCTTAACTTTTGGAAACTTTGTGCTTGAATTCTGTGAATACGTTCCTTCAACAGGGCTGCCAAACTCTTCATCGATATTGATCCGCTTTTCCTTGGTCTTATTAAAATTGGGTGTATTATCACCAATATTAACCTAAAAAGAAAAATATATGATTAAGTAATCCATAATTACCTTCTTAAGATAAAAATTATATTATTGCAGAATAATGTACTTACAGTATTTTCCTTATCAAAGTTGTTTCCGTTGTCCAAACTTGTAATGCCATCATTGACAATATGGCCCTGCTTTGAATATTAAAATTTTAAATATGTATGGAAAAATAATATTACAATTTTATTAAAAATATTTTCAAATGTAATAACCTTAATGTTATCACCAACTTCAGGAGAAATTATAGTTTGCACGTCAACATCCGCATCCAATTGATCCTGTTGGGTAAGGAACAATTTAAAAGATGTGCACACCATTGGATTTAAAAAATTACAAATAAAAAAATGACAACAAATTACTTGAATCCCATGCTGCTTCTTAAAATCTTTGATAAGATCACTGCTATCAGAAATTCGCTTAACAGTATAAGTCCGCCAACTATTATAAATACTGTTTTGCGTAGCAAGGATCTTGAAAAGCATATCTTTATTCAAGAGCACGTCAAAAGCAGATGGCCATTTTCCATCATAAGTACCCTGTTAACACATAATATACAATATATATATTTTTAAAATGTCTTATATTTTTCAAATATATACAATATATATTTTTAAAATGACTTTGCACCTATATATTTTTTTAAAATGACTTTGCACCTATCAACTTGTTTTAAAATGTATTAGTTAAGCAAACCTTTTCAACATCAACAAAAAGAGGAGCAACAGCATCACCCAAAACTTGTGTTGCAAGACGATCAAACAGTATAAAGTAGGTGGACCCTGTTTCGTCAATTACTTGAACATGGACTTTGCACCTGCATAATAATAAATTAATATATCACCACATAAATGTTATAAAATAAAAGGTTATGTCGTAATTAAATAACTCAAAATTGCACACCTTGGGGAAGCGAGAACCATATTTGCACATTTACTACAGTAATACAGGTTTCCAACACGCTGGGTCACTTTCTTTGCACATTTTGTGCAAGCATAATAGTACCAACCCACAGAAGTATCAAAATCAATAATTTTTGCATAAACAACACACTGAAGTTCCTGTTTAAAATGCAAGTTAAAATTTAACAAAGGTAAATAATGGTGATGTAAAGTATATATATATATTAAGATATAAATAATAAGTACCTTATCCAAATCTATGACATCAGAAATAGTAAGTCTGGGACATTGGAGAAAATCATCAGTCACTGAAATAAAGCTTTGGCTTGAGATATAGCTGACAATTTGGCTACCAGAGCCACTTGTATTTTCCAACCTTTGCAAATTGAAAGATTGAAAGTGGTGTCATAATTTTGACTAAATAATTGAAATGTTCCAAATATATTAATTATTTAAAGTATTAGTAAATATGAAATACAAATCACCTGTTCTTGTATTCGATACACTCCTTAAAATCTGGATTAAGCCAAAGTTTTGTTGCATCAAAGGAGTTAGAAATTCCAACCTTGGCTACAAAATTAGTAAACAATGCAGTTATATATTTACATTAATATGTAAATGTAAACAAATAATTATCTGCAATCTCTAATAAAAATTAAAGTACTTACAATTGAAAATCCTCATTTTGCAGCCATGCAAGATAACTATAACAGAACCATCAAAATCCTTGTTTTCAATGTAAGAATTGAAAGCAGTTGCATAATCGCCCCACAAAGTACAGTCTATCTTGTTACCCCTATATTAAAAATGACCATGATAATGGTCACATTAAAGATAATTAATAATTAAAAAAAGGAATACAAATAAAAAAAATAGTATGCATAAATGGAATGTTTAAAAATATTTAATCAACTCACTCTAAGTCCTCTAGAACTAAATCTATCAGCAAGCTCTTAACACCATTTTTTTCGTTCTCCCTCAAAGCACTTCTTTGCACAACATGGCCAATAACATCTAAACAATGTAAACAATAACAAAGAAATTAAATTACACCGTATATTTGCATTTTTAGGAACGAATTTAAATTAAATTAATTAATTAAATTAAATTATGAAAAGTAATACCTATCAGATGTGTTTCATCTAGACCAGATGATATAATAGCAAAATTGACAAAATTAAGAACGCAAATAGGAATACTTGAATCATCTGATTTCATGCACATAGTGGTCCTTATAAAGGTAAGTTTATATTTGTGACGGGAAGCACGAAATTTTGTATCAATATTGGCTGCAACCAATAAATTCTGAATGAGATAGCAGGACCCTTCTTGCAGAGTGTTGGCAAACATTTCAAGTAGGTTTTGCTTCACAGAAGCCTGAATCTTTCCACACTGCAGACACGTGAAACAAATATTAAAACAAATAAATATAATTAATTAATTAAATTAAGAGAGACAAATGACCAAAGATAACCTTTTCATCCACCAGTATCATCTCCATTGACTTGGTAACATTGGGCTTATTATATTCAGGAACATTCCAAATATGCACTACTCTAACTTTGATCCTATAATCTACTTTCCCGGCCTTAATATCATCTATAAGTGTAATCCTTGGAGCCATACTTAAAGGTTAATACCTGTAAAATTAGTGAAATATGATTATGATAGTAAAATATGATTATGAAGTTAAGTAAAGACAAAGGTGAATGTATGAAAAAGATAAGGATGTAGAAAAGACAGATGCTCCAAAAGAATAAGAATATAATGTTACCACATGGAAGGTGTATAATTAAACCAGATTCGATCATAAAATCTAGCAAACAAATGGAAAGAGAAATCTTTAAAAAAAAAGATAGAAACAAAAAAAAAAGTTTACATGGAAACAAATCAAATCAAAAAACAAAATCAAATACCATGTAACAAATTTTTAAGATTATATTAGCATTGTAATAAAGTTGGAGCTGATGATTTTTCAAAATTGACATAACTATCTAACATCAGTGAAGAGGAAGTAGCGAAATTAGATTATCCAAGCTCGGAAGACGAAGTAAAATCATACAACTTATAAAGTGTCAGGCTCATTCTTTTTGTTCCCACATGAAAGCATAGAGTACGTAATGAACTATTGAAAATCCTCGGGTGAAAGAAAAAATTATTAGACATGGATTGCTGCTTCAAAGAGATTTACCAAATTGACATAGCTATCCTAATGGAGGATAAGGTGGTTTGTCGAAAATTTACAGTGAATTTGAGTTGAGTAAGATCAAAAAATCTAAATAGTTTGATGGACTTCATTTTATGGCTACATATAATAGGACCTTGATATATACTATTTATGAAAAATTATATTCCCAATTTTGGCAACACATAAACATGTCTAAAACCAAATGAATTTTTTTTAAAAGGATAGAAATAAAAAACCGCGGAAAGACAAAAAATGATAAAAAAACAAAAATGAATCATTCTTGGAAAATAAAAATAAAAAGATACGGAAAACTAAATTAAAACAAAAAATCATTCTCATTAAAAATGAGAGAGATGAAAAAACTGAAGAAAAAAAAACATTTAAATGGAAACAAAACATAAACAAAAAAAAAATCATTCTTTTTTTTTTTATTGTAACACTTGCAATTGGATTCATACATCTCAAATAAGTTCATAAGAATTGTATTGTAGCAGTAAGGGGCTTGTAATTGGATTCATATAAAATTTGAACTATCATTGATTCCTTTGTGTAATGGTCAAAAAAAAAGAACTTTGAACACAAAATAAGAAATAAATCATTCTTGGAAAAATAAAAATAGAAAGAAAATCACTAAAAAAATGGTGATATCAAGAAGTTCCGATCTGCTGCTTACTCCAACTTTAGAAAACAAAGACGATGCAATCGCCTACCGTTTATTTTCTTATATATGTTTTGTACGCAATTAAATTTTTTTGAATGAAATCATTAAAGAAACAAATGGAAAAAGGATATCTAAGAAACAAATGGAAAAAGGAAATCATTTGGAATAAACAAAGGAAACCCAAAAAAATGTTTAAATGGAAAAAAAATTCTTCAAACTGTAAAAAAAAACTTAAATACGTAGATTTGTAACTTCCGAAGAATAGGCAGAAAAAAAGTCATATCAAGCATGATTCGGAACTTGATGTCTTATGATTCATATCAAGCAGGATTCAGAACTTGATGTCGTTAAGGCTCCATGATTCTAAATCAAATAAGATTCAAAAATATCTTTGATTCAAAATCACAAGTCAAATTAATAGCACGGAATCAAGTGTCACAAGTCGTATCACAATATGATTAATGACAATTTAAGAAATAAAATAAATTACATTATTAGAGTACTTGCCTTGGGTTCAATGTTGTCAAACTTATTCCTTGTTCAAACCTATAAACAAATACAAAGTTTAGATCCTTATTAAAAAGAGCCCTAGAAATCCTTTTAGAAATTTCTAATCTCTAATTAATTCTTAACTCTTGATTACATCTAATCTCAAACTAATTAAGTCCTTAGTCAATAACTATTAAGCTAGTTCTCCAAATAAATCTAGAAAAATAATATCAGAAAAATTAAGGGTTCAAAAAAATTACAAATTTCAAAATCAGGGTGTTACATATCTACCAACCTTCGAATAATTTTGTCCTCAAAATTTCAAATGGCACGACTAAGCGCGACTTGAAATACAGAAAAGACACGATTAAGAAATTATCAAAATTAGTTAGGCATGATCATGAATAGAATCATATTTAAGGGAAGTCGTGATTTGGGATGATCAGAAGTATGGTCGAAATGGTATAGTCAGGACTAAAACCTAATCAAGTACAAGACCATGGTCAAAATATTGATCAAATCACGAACATATAAATGAATCATTTTGTTACTATCAAAATCATTTAAACACGATCAAGAAAAATCAACCACACGAATATGACAAAATCATTTAGGTACGATTGTGAATAGAATCAAAAAGGATAGAGTCAAATGGTTTAGTCACGATTAAACTCTAAGCATAGTCAAGGATAGAATCATAATAGGATTAAAATAGAATCTTATGATCAAAATAATTAATTTAGTTATGTTCAAAATTACTTAGCCATGACTAAGTATGGAATCTAGGTCATCTAAGCATAATATGGTCAAAATCAAAATCATCAGACACGATCATGGGTAGAATCGGAAGAGAATCACCGAAGCATGTAAATTCATCTAGGCATCATAGGCATGGTTAATAAAATCCATGTATGTATGGTCTAGTGGAATAGAGTCAAGATCCAATATTACAAAAATAGGGAGTGCAGAAAGATATATAACTAATTAGAATTTTGGTTAAAATTAGGATAATAGAGGAACAGTGATGAGAATCATATAATGACAAGAATGGCCTAAGCTATGATTGAGCATTCATATTCCACAGGCTTCCAATGATACTTTAATCATAAGTGCCATTAGATAGACTTGCATAGGCCACCATAATAATGTTTCATACCCTATGCGCATATGTTCGGGTACGGATTGTAAGCGCGTCCAACCTACGTCGCAGAATCAGTGGTAGTTAGCAATCCAAACCTTGAAAATCATCAAATAATTATGATATAAATCGATGCTCCTTCATAAAACTAGTAAATGAAAAATATCCCAACATACACTCATATGATCATTGTGCACTATATCTCTTTTGTACACATACATATCCATCTCATCCCGAAGACAAATCCGGTAAACCCTCGAAATAATTTACAACATGAATAATACATCAATAATCTAAACTAATTCTAATTCCTCCAAAGTAATCCTCCATGCTAACCTGTTATTACCTGGTAGACAACGATCCAATCAGGAAAGGAGCAAAGTACATTCCCGTATAAATGTCACATAATACTATATAAAGCAATAAAAGCATATAGAAAACCGAACTAGAGAATACAATTTACTATAATAAAATGCAACCTGCAACACGAGAAACTATGAGAATCATAATAAAATATGATAAATACAACTAGTCACAAAATTAGACAATGAATCAAGGTTTCACAACTAGCAGTCTATGTGATTATAAATATTGTTTCGATATGTGGGTGGCTAAGGTTTAGATTTGGATTGGTTAGACTTAGACATACGTGCAGTGTATGTCAAGCTATGCTTCAAAATATACTTGGTTGGCCACATATCTACTCGATATTTTCCCTTTCTCCGTGATTTAGAAAATCATGCCAAACAAGATTCGAAACTTGATGTCTTTAAGGCTAAATAATTCTAAAACAAATAAGATTCAAAAATTTCTTTGATTCAAAATAATGAGTCAAATCAATAACATGGAATCACGTGTCACAAGTCCTGTCGTAATATGAATCATGACAATTTAAGGAATAAAATAAATTACATTCATTAAGTATTGGGAAAAATAAATACACAGTACTTGCGTCGGGTCCAATATTGTCAAAATTACTCATTGTTCAAATCTATGAACAAATACATATCCTTATTCAAATAGCCTCTAAAATTCCTTGTAAAAATTAATCTCTAATTAATTCCCAATTGTTGGTTACATCTAACTATCAAAGAAATTAAGCCCTTAGTCAATAACTATTAAGCTAATTCCTTAAATAATTCTAATTAATAAAACCAGAAAAAATTATGAATTCAAAAAATTACTAATTCCAAAATCAGGGGGTTACAATAGTCAATACCCAACCATTTAGCCAGTTGGAGTCCAATGATGAGGGCATTATGTTCTTCTATGTTATTGGAGCATGGCATGAGGGAGTATACACGGTGGAAGACTAGACCTTCGGGGGACCAGGACCACCTCCACTTCTGCATAAATTTTGCCCTTGGACCATGTTCTTAAAGCCTCGTCGAAGAACATTCGCTAGATGGGCTCCTCTATAGATGTGTTGGATTCCCACACTTCATCTGGAATATCTTTATAGAGTTTTGACATTTTTGGTACAGGATGTGCTGCCAGAAAATCGGCAAGTATCTGGCCTTTGGCTGTCTTCTGTAGGATAAACACCATATCGTACGATGATAATAAGATTGCCCATGTGGCTAGCCATGAGTTTAGGCTCCCGGCTTACTTATGAGTACTCTGAGTGGATTGACCCGATAAACAATGTTGATCGACTACCCCACTACATAGTGGCAAATTTTCTGTATAGCAAACACCAAAGCCAAGTACACATTTTCGACAGGGTTGTACCGATGCTTGGCATTCTACTAAGATAGTAGATGGCTTGTTCATGGCCTACTTCACTTTTCTGAGCTAGTAGAGCGCCAAGAGAATGGTTCATTGCATGGACATAAAGAGGAAATGTTTTCCTATTACTGGGGCCACCAAAACTGGAGGATTCGTAAGATATTTCTTATTGTCCTTGAATTCTTGCTAGCATTCTTTGGTCTAGACATAAGAGACTATTTTCTTTATTAGCTTGATGAAGGATTGGCAATGCCCGAAAAGATTTTCTATAAATCTTCAGATATATGCCAGACGTCCTTGCAAGCCACGTAGCTCCTTAAGGTTGTTCGATGGATCCATATCATTGATGGCTTTGGTCTTCTCAGGGTCAACATGGATACCCTTTGCAGTTACTATAAACCCCGGGAACTTGCCACTGGAAACTACCAAGAAAAACTTGGTTGGGTTCATCTTTAGCTGATGTGCGTGCATCAGATCGAACACAATCTTTAGCTCCTGTAGATGGTCGTCCTTATTTTGACTCTTAACAATGATGCCATCAACATAATATTCTACTATTTTGTTGAGGTGTTTATGGAATATGGTACTCATAGCCCGTTAGTATGTTACAGCTGCATTCTTCAGACCAAAGTGCATTACTTGTATAATAGTATATCCCTTTTGTGTCAAAAATAACGTGTGCTTTTTATCATCTGGGAACATCTTGATTTGATTATAGCCCTTGAATCTATCCATAAAAGATATATGTTCGAAGCCACACGTGTTGTCGATCATTACACCAGTAATCACGAGAAGGAACTCATCTTTCTGACATGCTAAATTGAGATCCCAACAGTCTATAAAGATCTGAATCTTTTTATTCTTTTTAGTGACATAAACAATATTGGCTATCCAATATGGATGTTGTTCCTCGTGAGTGAATCCGCTTGCTATGAGTTAGTCAATTTGGCTTCGATGACAACCATGACAATGAGATAGAAGCATCGCTGTTGCTTTTTGGCAGGCATAGCATTTTGTAGGATATTGAGTTTGTGTATTACAACTTGTCGGCCCAACCCCATCATATCTTCAATGCTCCACGCGAAGACGTCAATATATTCCTAGCTAAGTTGTGCCAAGGATTCACGATTTTCTTTCGATAGGCTTTTATTGATGAAGATGGGTTTGGGCGAGGATTCATCCCCTAAATCGATTTGCACGACATCATCTTCGGTAGGAGGCTCTCGTTGCTTGAAATACAATTTCCATTGAGATCCTAGGCATTGAGCCTAAGGTTCTTCCTCGAAGAATTCTATCGTCTGGTGGTCATCCTCTTCTGGAGTGTGTACAAATGTCATATTAATAGACAACATTTTTTTGGAAGACCTCGTCGATATTTATATTAGAATCTCAAGTAGAGGATTAAGATGAGTGAGCATGCATCTCCAGTTCGGCTTCTTAACTCTCCATGGTTGTTGGGGGCGTTATATAGCCCATCCCACGACGAGTGCGATTATACTAATCAGGGGCATCCTTTTTGGAATGAAATGACATACGGATAGGCGTCGACCGTTACCATAATTAAGGTCCTTGCTGTTGTTTTAGTCATAACCCGTCTTTTGGAGGAGGTGCTTTGGTTGAGGGGTATAACGATAGATTTTCATCTTGTCGCTATCGAACTCTGGCTCAACCGGAGAGAGGGCTTGATGACGTTCTACCTTACCAAATATAATTGGCTTCTCCTCCATCTTTTTAGTTTAAACCACAAAGCATGCACCTCGGGATGGGAGTACCCGATTTACAATATTAGCGGTCGTTACTTGCGTTTATATAAACTTAAAACGTTATCTAAGGTGTACATAGAATTCTAATATGCAAGATCGAAATAATTCAAAGGTAATTCCTTATTGATAAAATATAGAATATGGTCACTTGGAATTACAATATTAAGTGACGGTACATGAGTATGGGCAGCTATGTATTCATTTAGTTCAGTATCTGTAATATCTGTAACTGCTGCCTGTAGAGCTTAGGAGCTTTTCCATGAAGTTTCACAACCAGAGGTGCCTAGTTTCCTGCGATGGGGCGGACCTCCTTTGGTGGCATCATTTGAGCTCTTCTTGGGAGTCAAACTAGAAGTGGCTCTTGGGCCTTTCTATGGAGTTGGCTAACAGAGGTTCTTGAGTTTTCCTCTGAAGCTTAACTACTATGGGAGCTGATATATTGGGGCACATCCTTTAAGAAGAACCCTCACGGTTCATCAGAAGTTGCCTTTGTCTCCACCTCATTATCGACGTCATAGTCTTGTTCCTCTTGATGAACCGACTGGTAAAGGTATACAACAGCCCAGTAAACCTCGATTTCTTTGAAGGGATCAATATCAACAAACTTCGTCCTGACCATTTCGCATTAGTTAGTAGTTATAGCTATAGATTCTAGTTTATCTATTTTATTTTCTGCTACCAGATTTCTTCTCGAGACTATCTGAGTTGTAGTGGATTATTTGACAACTTTTTTTAGTTTATTATTTGAGACTGTTGGTTATAATTTTTTTGTGTGAACATTGGTGACTTAGCTGTGGATGTTATATACGTATCGTTCTTGTTTTGGACCATTGTTATCATAGACAGCGTACTACAACTGATGCTGCAGCATAGGCTGGACTTGGCCACACACTCATATCCCAAAAGTGGAAGCAGGTCCTGACAAGTTTTTTTAGTAGCCCATGCAGGTCTTCAACCTATTTCTTTTAACATAAAAATATCTCCGAATATCACATCTCGACTAGTGAACTCCCTTCTTCTTTTCAGATCCCATAACATGGAGCCTTTGACTCCATGTTTGAACCCTAACAAAATGATCTATTTTTACTTTGACACCAACTTGCATTTATGTTTTTGATTCACTAGTGAATAGACAAGGTAATCAAACACATATAGAGAATCATAAATGACCGGCTCTTCTCTCAATACATATTCAAGTATTAGAAGATCTATAGCTTTAAATGGTACTCTATTGACTAAATAGCACACATGACTTACCATCTCTCCCTAGAATTTATGCTTAAGGCCAGTTTGTAATCGCATACTTCAAGCTTTACCTAATAGTGTTATTCTTATGCGCACTGCTACCTAATTATGCTTTAGACATCCTGAACCGTCTATTGTGTATAAATTCCTTATTTCATATAGTAATCACGATACTTCATTGAGATGTGCTCCCTTTATTACATGTCTACGAATACTTTATTGTTTGCCCCTTTTTCTTCTCCATGGCTGTCTTCTACTCCTTGAATTTGAAAAGCATTTGGCTTGTCTTTAAGGCAATAGACTCAAACCTTCTGTAAGAAGTCGTCAATGAAAATGACATAGTATTCGACACCGACCGAACCAGTAGTGGCAGAATACACCTAAGTGTATGTCGCAATGAAATCCTTCGGTCTTGTGCAAGACATACTTGAAGTCAGCTTTATTATGCTTTACTATCATGTAATAGTTGCATAAATCTAAGTTGTACTCCTCTAAACCTTTCATCTTGTCCCTTTTGTGCAACCCGCGAAGACACTTCTCACTCATATGTCCGAGACATATATGCTACAACTTTTGTTGTATCCTCTATACATGTTTCTATGTATCGATAGTTGCAACATTAGTCACCAACTCCCAAAAAATTAGGTATAAGTGATGAGTACGTCCAGCGTATATTGCAGTATTTGTGGTAATATATTGTCTCTACCTCTAATCATATCATAACATCACCTATAATAATAGATCACATGACTAATCTAGCTCAATTATAATGGATATAAACTAAACAAGAATGATCACAAAGAGAGCAATATAACTAAGAGTTTCTAATCATAAATAAATGCTAAAAGTATCAAAGTGGAAATCCACAAGAGTACATAAGAATGGTCTAAATATCGAGAACAAACTCGCTATAAAATAAACATATGAAATAAAATAAACTAACTAAAGACTAAGCATATTTTGAGGCATCATCTCCAACTAGGTTTTGATCTACTATGATGTTCATATTACCCTAATAAGAAATAGTACGTAGGGTAATCCTCCTCCTATAGAGTTGTTAACGTTAGTTTTGTCCAATCGGGATTAAGAAAAGTAATATAAAAAGACGAAACTACACATTATGGTATATATGTATATATACAAGAATATGAAAGAATAACTATATGCATTCCATGGCAAGTCAAAAGGAATATGAAAGAGACAGTAATGACAATATGCAAAACTAAAGTAGGTAACACAAGGAGCTAACAAGATACAATATCAAGAATCATAATCATGTGTATACTGTGTTTTAAAATAGCAATGTTTGCATTTGGACGACTATGCATGGATATATATTAGTCAATGCGTGTGGTATGCAGCTGATATTAAACAAGATTCACCAGGATAGGAGTGTACATGACATGAATAACATGCTGATTTTATTCCACTGCCAAACTCGCAACATCTATCATATACAAGAATATTAACAAGAAAAAGTGGCAGTAGTTTTATGAATAAATTGACTAAATTGTAGGCTCAAGTAATAGAGTACAAATAGGGATAACAATGTAATGAATAAGACAAAATACAATATTGATTAAAGATTAAAAAATGAGTTATATCATTATTTGCCTAAACCTCCAAACGAATTATGAACTAAAACCTAACTAACTAATCCAAATCAAATCATTTATCTCTCCATAACAATAACAATAACATAAACAAGTACCCACAAATCCAACACAAGGAAAAAAAATTAGGTATACTGCTTAATCACCATGTTACAAAATTTAAGTCTTGATTATTTACCCTACAAGTTACCTACCAATATAGGGTTTCCATAGGTCCAACCTAACCTATACTAGTGTAATATGCTGTAGGTATAATAAAATAATAAATACAACATATTAATTGGGTATTTTAAGAACTATGATTGTGTCATGCAAACCTAAGGAAGAAAAGTGGTTAAAACTTTTCTCTCAAGTTTCAAGTTTGTGAGGACATATTTATATATTCAACATGGAACCGCTAGAGTCGACTAAATGACAAAATAAGTTCACGGATAAAAGTTATCATCGTTTTACGGTAGTTTAACAATATTGATTCAAAATTCAAAAATTGTAGTCTAAGATTTTTAAAAAGTGAATTTAATTCAAAAAATTGGAAAATTTACCATAGATAATAGAAGCAGGAGTCCTAGAAAATTATGTAATTTGATTTGAATTATGGGATCTTTATTATCACATGAATAAGTTGAATATCTAAATTTAGGACACCTAGTTCTAAAAATTATGCCAAAATTTCTAGTGATTTCATAAATTCAACCAAAAATATGGTTAAAATAATAGACATAAAAATAAAAATTGTCGAAAAACCTGCACATGGTTTGGAGTTTAGAGCTACAAGATATAAGATCTGGAAGTTGGGTGTTATGCACTACTCCTTGTAACCATAATTAATGAAGAAAGGAACCTAAAATAGTAATTTCACAACCGCGACTAATAACAGAGTCGACTAGGAAATTCTACACTAGGATCTCTCTATTGGATATCCTAGGGCGATGAATGTTCATGTGGTATGTTCGAATCGACGGAGAGCAGAATAAAAAATCCTCCCATATGTGGGGTTGTCCAGAATTTAACGGTCTAGGACTGTTACGATCTAGATCCAATTGTCGTGGACCTCCTGGATTGAATAATTTAGGAAAATAAGTTTTTCAATGTATTATTAGAAAAAAAAATTATTATTTGTCAATTGTTTTATTTTTTTAATTCGACCTAACTTCTAAAAATTACTAAATAATATTTAGTAAATCTTTATGTCTCTTATTAGGCTGTGTACAACTTGGGGCCGTTCTTCATTATCTATAGTAAATCTAATACTCTAAGATTAATACGTTTCCTGAGCCTAAATTAATTATATGTTAGTTTACAATAGTTTACAAACAATCTAAAATGCCATATAATCACCAAGCCATATATATATATATATATATATATATATATATATTTATATATATATATATAAATAAAAAAATATATATAAAAAAATATATATATATATAAATAAATATATATATATAAATATATATATATATATATAAAATATATATATAAATATATATATATATATATATATATATATATATATATATATATATATATATATATATATATATATATATTTAACAAACACATTTTTATTGAAAACTAAGGGGAGCTCAAGAAGAGCAATACAGGTCCAGGGCTAGAAAACACAAAAGGGCCCTAATAAACACGAAATAAAAACAACATGTGGAAATACAATATTTCGAAATTTTGAGGAACCAAAATTCTAAAAAAATCGTAGGGTTCCTAAATATTTCAAAATTTTGAAAAACAAAATTTTAAAATTTTAAAATTCAAATAACCACAGCACATTTGAGGGGGAACGGGAACGAATCCCGAAAAAAAAGGGGTAGTGGGCACGAAGCCCTAGGCGTGGGATAGTGGGCACGGAGCCCTAGACGGGCCTGCCCGAGGGGGCAACCTGCTCGAGGGGAGGGGGCGCACGGCTCGAGGAGCCTCGGCCCCCCCAGTACGGTGCACGGAGGCGGGGGCTTCGGCGGGCCGAGAGTGGTCCGGCGAGGGAGGCCATTCCGATGGGGGGGGAAAGGTCTGGCAACGGGCGTAGGCAGACGGAGGGGGACCAGGCGAGGCGACGAGACAGCCGGAGGGGACCGGGAGAGGCAGTGAGGGAGGGGATGGGGGTGGCTCGAACACCAGGGGGAGGGCGCAGAGGCGCAGGGGGGACTCGACCTTCGATGGGAAGCGGCGGTCGGCCTCCAGGATCAAAGAAGGGGAGGGAGGGTGGCGCGCGTGTGAGGGCCGCACGGTCGTGCCGGCAGGGGAGAGGAGTAGCGGGGCCACACGCTGGACGGCCGGCTCGGGGGGAGGGGGCTGGCCGACGCAAGGTGACGCTTCATCTCCGAGGGGGAGGGACCTCCGGCAAGCGTCGGAGGGAGCGCCGAAGGCTAGGGGGAAGCGACGCACCGGGGGGCCGGAGGCCACAGCGCGGCCGCGTCGGCCTACGGGGGGGCTGGCAGCACGCAGGGAGGTGGAGACCTCCAACGACGGGGGGAGGGGACCCGAGAGGATGGAAGGAGAGGGAGGGAGGGGAGCCGTTACAGGGAGGGCGACGGCCGGGGCACTCAGAAGGAGGGCCGCCGGGGACGGATGGGTCCACCTCAGGGAGAGGAAAGCCAAGGGGCTGATCTCTGTCGCAGAGGGGGGTGGCTCATCGAGAAGGTCGACGTAAGGAGGAGGCGCCGGGACTGAGGAAGAGCCTGGCGGTACAGGGGGTGGCCCCGACGGAGGAACAAGGAGAGGGGTGGGGGGGCTAGCCGGGGGGGTGCCAGAGAGAACAGCCGACGGAGAAGGAGCCTTCCTGCGGCGAGCACGGCGGTGCCGAGGGCGACGCCGAGGGGGGCGGAGGAAGGGGGGAACCCCCATGGCGAGAGGATGCCGGCGAGGGGGGCCCCCCACTAAGAGATACCGGTAAGGGGGAATCCCCCTCACTGGGCGGTAGGCCAGGTGTCCGGCCATCCGGGAACGCGTGGGCGGTGGCCTCCACAATGGGAGTAGTCTGGGGCCGGGCGAGAAGGCCGGCCGGCCAAGACATCCACCCGACCACGAGAAGTGCCGGTAGAGACCGAAGACTTCTCTACTGCCATCCCATCCTCTATATATCCACCAAGCTATATATATATATATATATATATATATATATATATATATATATATAATATATTTACTGAGGGGGGAGCCGGTTTTGTAGATCATCATTACTAGTATATGGTTGTCTGTTTTAGCCTATAAGCTTAGGGGCATCGTCCAAGGTAATATTTGTTTTCACAATTACACAGTGATCCATGTTTCAAGTACTTCGCATTGTAATTAAGAATTCATGAGAAAAGATGTTGAAACCAGTAATTGTACTCCGGTCCATATGATACAAGTTGGACGATATTTGTTGTCCTTTACTTCTTGAGAACGAGGTTGCCCTTATGTTATTTTTAAAACTCCATTAGGGAAACGAATTTGTATTATGTCGCAGGCAACAGTTCCATGAAAATTATGTAGGACTGTTGAGACCTCTAGAGGGGGGTGAATAGAGTGCGTGTGTGTAGCAGAATAAAATCACCTCTAGAACTATTTAAGGTAGTAACAATCTAATATGAAGTTGGAAGTATTTAAATAAATGCTAATGTAAATAAGTTCAGATAAGCAAATACAAACATAAAGGTTTATATTGGTTTTCCTCTGAGAGGAATAGTCTAGTCTCGAATACTCTAGCTCGATGTGGAATCCACTATCTCTTGAAATACAATCTTCAAATTCGAAGCACTAGCAGCTTCTTACACACATATTTTTTATTCGAAGTGCACTACTTAAACTCGCAAGCCTTTTATCTAAAGGACTTGCCGACTTCAGAAATAAGATAAAAACTGAGATATTTTCAAGCCTTTTATACAACTAGGCCAAATTTCTAGATTGAACCGAAACTGGCACCGGCTTGTCTAGGAGTTGTAGAAAACTTATTTAAAAGTATAATGCTCTTTGAAAATACTTGAATGGATAGAGAAGAGAAGAGATGATTGAATAAATAGAGTAAAGAATTATCCTCTATTTGTATTATTTTCTTGGACATAACTCGGACAGAGTTCGGTAGTCTAACGTTCTAAAATTTGAACGTTTGAAGATTGTTCTTCAGGATGACCTAATCCTTCGAGAATTGGGTCAGGGGTACCGAGTTCGGGACCCGGTCCGAGTTTGGTTGCCCTAGTTAATGTATGAGCTCAAAAATAAATGGTCGCCACTCTTAAAAATGCACCAGCATCAGATAGCGCCTGGTCACTAGGTTATACGATACTCAGGTTGCACCAAAGTCAGGGTACGTGAGTCCTACATGGCAATCTTCCTCGAAAAGCTGTAACGTAAGTCATGATTACTGACAGCTCGACAGTCGAAGAATATCTCTTCGAATCTCGGGAAGCACGGTGCTCGAGAAGACTATATCAATTTTTAATAAATGCAGACTGCTGTCTTGTGCCAGTCATCAAGTGGCACGAGGTAGTTATTGAAAACTGAACAGTAAGGGGTGCTAGTCATCAGGTTGCACCCGGTACAACCTATTAAACTGGCACCACTTATCTAATTTTCATCTAGAAGAAAAATGATGTGGCGTACATGCTATTAATCTCAAAGAACATGTCCACTACGCTGCACATGACCACGGACATCTTATTCATAGAATGCCATGCGTCCCCAGCAGTTTAAGTAACCGTTCGCGCAACTAGATAGGTGGTGCGCAACACACAGTGCACGCAACTCAAAAATAGTTATTTTAGAACTCTATAATTAGAGTTTTAAATCAGTTCTAAATGATCACTAATGATCATAATCTTCTGACAAAGTGCTGCTGCATTCTCCAGAGGCTTGTGTCTTCAATATCACATCGTCCATGGGATAAAGTGATCGTCTTCTGATTAGATTCATATAGTTGTACTTTCCTAGGATTCAAGTGTACTCATTGTACTTTTCTTCTTCTTAGTTTTTAAATTAAATTCTTGTTTTTGCAAACACTTACATAAAGTGTTCATGAAGAATGGGCTTGGGTTTGGGGCCTTTTGAATTATGGACTTGATTTTGTGGATTAATCAAAGGGTAGATTTGGTAGGTTATTTTGTAAGTGGACTTTATCTGAGCTTGGTGCCAATCCATTCAATCGTACATTTTTTTCTAGACTCAATAAATAAAAAATACATAATAACGTAGAAAAAATATCTTGATCAGCGATGCAGTTATCATTACAAAGACTCTGGTTGAATGTAACAGGGTGGTAGTAGTCGTTCAATAGTAGTACTATACCTGTATATTATTTGTGTATATCAAATGGTAGTTTTTATCGGTTATCAAAATCAAGTATGACCAGACCAATGGGCCAACAATCTTCCAAATTTTGATAATTGACAAACTTAAGTTGATACACCAAATAATGTCAAATTTTTTACCTTCCTTGATAATGGTACTTTCTTCGCCTTCGTCACTTAGCAAAATGTAAGCTCCTCCACAAACAAAGAACATGTAACGCCCGTGGTTCGTATTACGTATTTTGGTATACGTGTACGTATTTTGATTCATGGCATGTCTCATTGCATGATTTATTTTGGCATTTCATTTCTTGGTTCGGTTCGGATTGCTTGGATCGGCTTGGTTCAGTTTTGCATAGGGACCAACCCCACCTAACCACTCTCTTCCTTTATTAGCCGCCCACTCTCTCTCTCCTCATTTACTTTTTTATTATTTCTTCTTCTTTCTCACCATTACTCTCCACCTACCAGAGAGAGGGCTTAGGCAAGTGCAACTTGCTTCATGGAGGAACTCAAATTTTGTTGTTCTATTGTTTTCCCCCTGAGATTCTCAGTCACTTTAGTACTTAGCATTTTCGAAGTCCATAGCTCATTTCAAGTAGATCTAAGTTTTTAGCATTTTGGTCTTCTTAGTTTTGATCTTCTAAAACTTGGTTGTTTCCTAAAAGGAGAGTTCCATGTAGTAGGCATTCTGACTTTGCGCAAGTTTGGCTCTTGAATGGCTGAATTTTATCAAGTCTTAAATGAGATGGTGCTTGTTTGGGTTCTTGAGCTTTTACGCATACTTGTCTTGGTAGAGGAGACGGAGTTTTACGCACACATTCTAACATGTTAGCATAGTGATTTAGTCCTTTATGCCCACGTCTTACGTGACAGCATAATCATGTAGCCTTTACGCACATGCATTTTCATACTAGCGTATTCGTTCTACGCCGAGTTCATTCGAACTATACGATCGGGGTCCTCTCGTGTGTGTAGAGTCGTGCTCGCGTAGACTTGGGCTCGAGTAGACTCTCGTGTGCGTAGAGTTTTGCTCGGGTGTTTGCTTGCGTAGAATTCTACTCGCATAAAATTCTTACGTGCGTATAATTTCGCTTGCGTAAAGCCCAGCTAGCGTAGAACCCCACCCCCATGCATCCTCACTCGCGTAGAGCTATCTCTCCCTTGCTCTCACAAGCGTAGAGCTACTTAACGCTTGAGGCCCTTGGCCTAGCGTAGAGGCTCACTCGCGTAGAGCCTTGAGCTCTTTGTGTACCCGATTGTCTTTCTATGACTTGCACTTTTCATGATTTGACAAGCACGGATGGAGTGATATGACCGAATTAATAATGATGCATGGCATGGTATGGAGTAAACATGACATGACATGACATGATATGACAAGCAAGCATGATGGGAACTATTGAAAGCTGTTGCGACGGCTTGCATGACATGACTATAATGAATAACCTGGACACCGTGGGCGATTGTGTTTGTACAAATAGACCAACATTATCTTGCATCATGTCTAGGAGAGGGACCCCTGAGTACCACGGTCAGGGGTACCTACTGAAATTGACTAAGGCTAATAACTAAAAAATCCAGTAGTCATGGAGAGATTTTCCAGCTACAGGCAATCCCGTTATCTGGGCGCCCCATCATGGGATCCGTAGCCTGTCGCCGAGTAGGACATATTTCCAGCACACTGTCATGTGTTGCACCCTTCAAGCTACTTAAGGGTACATATGTTTTTTTGGACAATGTACCCACATGAATTCAATCCCCAATTGCGTCTGGATAACCTGGATGGTCTGCAGGGCTTGTGGCTGTTAGAATAATCTCATTGCATCTTGCTAGTAACTAGGCCTGTGTTAACCCTAGTTAGTTAAAGTATCAAGCTGTACTCATTGCGTGGCCGTGATTGATTGGATGGAGTCTAGCCCAGCCTAGTTTTGTCCTGATCCTGTACAAGATTGTAACATGACCTAATTTCTTGTGCTTTACTTATCGATAAATGATGAGAAGCCAAGTTCTGTTCAGGTGAAGGGTTACAAACCCAGTCCTTGTTTGGTTTAAGGGTTGTAACATGGTTATCTGAATATTCTATGGTTATCTTATCATATATCGTCATGATTATTTATGCTTACCTTAACAATAATGATCAGGGGCCAAGTTCTGTTCAGGCAAAGGGTTATAATCCCGATCCTTGTTTGGTTTAAGGGTTCTAACCTGGCTCCCAAAGCAGTTCTGTGTCCTCTCTTCGTTTATTGTCTTATTGCACCCTACGTCATGCTCGTCATGTTTTACCTTACCAACAATGTATTGGAGACGGGTTTCTATTCAGGTGAAGGGTTGCAACCCCGGTCCTTGTTTGGTTTAAGTTTTACGACCTGGCTACCTGAATGGTTTCCTAGTACTCGATTCACTGTTGTTGGCCCTGTTGTTATCAATTTTCCTTATATATATTTATCTTTAATATTTATTTTATTATATGCTGGTTTTAGTTCCTAAGTGAAGCCTCCTTTGTGGCACTTGCTCTTTCTGGGGTCTGACCCAGCTGGTTTTATATAGCCAGATACCTGAGTAGCTCCAGAGGATCTACCTACCTTCCAGCCAGATGGTGACCACCAGATATAACCCTGGCAACGAGTGGGTTTCTTTTGTTCTTCCACTTTATTGTAAAAATATTATTTTGAGGCATTTAGCCGGCGAGCACGTGTTAGCTTGTATTGCACCTTTATTTACTGTCTGCCTACGGGCTGTAACATTATTGACAAATCCTAGGGTTGATCATGTATGACTAAAACTCTTACTAGTCTTGACATTTTGTATGACTAGCTTCATGATCATCCAAACATGTAATGTGTGAGACGCCTTACTATTGTATATTTGGTGCTCTGATATCTTGTAACTGTTATTAGTTGCATGAAATTGAGACAATAGGCTTGTTCATGACCATAGGAGACTGATGGCTTGTAGTTAAACTCGCATATATCTAGACAGTCGTGACCTTATAGCGAGGTAGGTTGCACTTCAATATACGTAGCTGGCTATGTTCGCCTCCTCTCTCCAGTATTCTGGTTCTGGGGCGTTACATGGTTTAAGTGGTGGCCCATGCAGGTCTTGTAAATCAAAATATGTGAGGGTTACAAACTAGATGTTTCAATCAGTACTCGCCCTTGATCTCTGCCCGTATCCTCTAAATCCTGAAATTCTTGACCTGATCACATTCTTGTATCTTTGATCTATCCTGGTCCTTCCTTCTTGTTCCCTATGTTGTCTTCTTTAGCGAGATTGTTCCTGGTCCTATTGATCGGCAAGGCTGAGCACCTCCTGTGGACCAGCAACAACCTGGAGATCAAGCCCAGCATTTAGGAGTAGCCTCCAGAGTCATGCCTACTGGGGGTCAAGAGCCACCAGTTTAGCCCGTCCAGCCTGCAGAGCCTGATGATGGCACCTTGGTAGGTCTCATCAGGATATTGTTAGCTTCTCAAGATCATCGATGAGATGCCTTGCACCGGGCAGTGACAGATGCTCTGATCAGATGAGGTCATCATGGTAACAGTGCGGCCAACAGCTTCAAGCGCTTGAATCTTCCATTCTTCGATGGTAGCGAAGATGCTATTGCGGCTGATGTATGGCTTCAGGACACAGAGGTGATTCTAGAAGTAGCCAGGACTCCAAAAGATAAGAAGGTGGTCGTGGTGCGCCTGCAGTTATTAGATCTTGCCTACAGCTGGTGGACGGCGCATGCTGTTGGATTAGTGGCACCTATTGCCTGGGCAGTATTCTGAGAGAGATTCCAGGCCAAGTACTTCGATGATATAGCTCGGTACGATCTACAGACGAGGTTCACCAATCTGAAGCAGATGGGTAGGACGGTCGACGGATATGCGACCGAGTTTTTGAGACTCAGTCGGTTTGCTCCTACCTTGGTAGCGACCGAGTTCGACAGAGCCCAGCGGTTCTAGCAGGGGCTCAATCTAGAGATTTTATTGGCAGTAGAGCAGTTTGAGCATCAGACTTTTGATGCAATGTTGAGGGCAGCCAGGAAGCATGAGTATACCTTCCAAAGGATCGTGGATAGGACCGGGGGTCAGAAGCGATCCTATGGCCAGATGAATCAATCTTCAGCACCAGCCCCGGCAGCTAGGACTTTGACCATTGGAGCTCCAAGGCGGGCGGCCTCAGTGACGTCGGTTTAACATTCAACTCTAACCTACCCTCAGCAGCAGAAGCAGAAGCACTCTTCTGTAGTGGGATGTTCACATTACGGAAAGCCAGGGCATTGGTATCAGAGTGTCGCAGAGCATAGGGTTTGTGCTTAGCTTGTGGTGCCCCGGACTACAGGGTTGGGGACTGTCCGAACAAGGGGAGTTCATCTTCATCAGCCTTTTCTAGTCTTTCGGTGAGAGGACCAGTACTAGTCCAGCAACAACAGTACCTGTTTTCGATGCCCTTGCCGCCTCAAGCCCAGGCATTTTAGCAGCAGAGACCGCATCAGTATGCCCAAGTCCAAGCCCTGACCCAGAGCAGACCGAGAGGTTTTCAGCAGAGGGGACCCGCATCCAGAGGACGTGGTCAAGTGCTGGTTTTGACCATGAAAGAAGAAGGATTGGCACCAGGTGAGGTAGTGGCAGGTACTATTTTCGTCAACACCTTTCCGGCTTCAGTATTATTTGACTCTGGTGCATCGCATTTATTTATGTCAGCACGATTCGCGACAAGGATAGGACTGGAGCCCGAGTCAATATCAGTAAGGCTCAATATACTTACTGGTAACAGACTTGTGGGAGTAGATAGAGTATTTTCCTCGTGTCAGATTGTAGTTAGCGGTAGAGAGTGCCCCGCAAGATTGATAGAGTTCCCGATGGCCGATTATGATGTAGTCTTAGGGATGGATTGGTTGAGAGACCAGTATGCTAGGATAGACTGCCATTTTGGCAGGGTTATTTTTAACATTCCAGGTGAGCCAGAGTTTTTCTTTTTTCGAGACGAAGTTGAACCTTCTCCTCTAGTATTACGGATGGCAGTAGCAGCGGTACAGTTATCCCGGATAGTTGAAGTGTTTCCAGATGCTTTTCCAGAAGAGCTTCCAGGAATGCCGCCAGAGCAAAAGATCGAATTCACTATCGACTTGATCCCCGAAACAGCCCCTGTGTTAGAGAGGGTCTACAGGATGGCGCCGTCAGAGTTAGAGATATTGTACAAGATGATTGAAGAACTCAGGACCAAGGGATTCATTCGTGCTAGTGGATCACCTTGGGGAGCCCCGATGCTTCTTGTGAAAAAGAAGGATGGTACATCCAGATTATGTGTACATTAGTGTACCTTAAACTCGGCGACACTCAAGAACAGATACCCTCTTCCGAAGATAGATGACTTGTTTGATCAACTCAAGGGGGCAGCAGTATTCTCGAAGATCGACTTGCGATCAGGATACCATCAGATCAGAGTCAGAGAGCAGGATATCCTGAAGACAACTTTAAGATCTAGATATGGGCATTAGGAATTCCTTGTTATGCCATTTGGAGCAACCAATGCGCCGGCTGTATTCATGGACCTCATGAATCGTATCTTCATGCCTTATTTGGATCAGTTTGTGATTGTGTTCATAGACGACATCCTGGTCTACAGTAAGAGTGAGGCAAAGCATGAGCAGCATCTCCGTGTCGTCCTCCAGATTCTCAGAGAGCACCAGTTGTATGCCAAGTTCAGTAAATACGAGTTCTGGCTCGATCGTATTTCATACTTGGGCCATATCATCACCAGAGGAGGAGTAGAAGTGGATCCCAAGAAGATCGTGGCTATTGAGACGTGGCCAGTACCCAGCACAGTCGCAGAAGTTTGCAGTTTTCTTGGCTTGGCCGACTACTACCGACGATTTGTTTCAGACTTTGCTCAAATTTCAGCGCCATTGACCCAGTTGACCCGCAAGGATGTGCAGTTTGCTTGGACAACAGAATGTCAAGATTCTTTTGAGAAGTTGAAGCGAGGCTTGATGACGGCACACATTCTCACGCTTCCAGATGGAACCGAGGGATTCTCAGTGTATTGTGATGCTTCAGGCAGAGGTTTAGGATGTGTTCTGATACAGCATGGGAAGGTAATAGTTTATGCGTCACACCAACTTCGTGATCATGAGAGGAATTACCCACCCATGACTTGGAGCTGGCAGCAGTAGTGTTTGCACTTAAGCTATGGAGACACTACTTGTACGGAGATAGGGTAGAGATTTTTACCGACCACAAGAGCCTGAAGTATGTTTTCACCAAGAAGGATCTTAACATGCGTCAAAGGAGATGGCTAGAGCTGCTTGTGGAATATAATGTCAACCTGCAGTATCACCCAGGGAAGGCCAACGTCGTCACAGAAGAATTGAACAGGAGAACCGGAGTTTATTTTCTAATAGCACAGCCAGAGTTATTATCAGATCTTCAGAAGATGGGTATTGAAGTTGTCCTTCCTACCAGTGTGGCACTGATGGCCAGTATGCAAGTTCAGTCCACTATAGCCGAGAGGATTCGGGTGGCACAGTCAACAGATTCCAAGCTTCAGCGACTCAGAGCCGAGTGTGAGACAGGACGACGGCCAGAGTTATACATTCATGAGGACAGTACACTTCGACATGGGAAGCATCTTTGTGTACCCAGTGGAGATATCAGACAAGAAGTCATGGCAGAGGCTCACAGTTCTCAGTATTCCGTTCATCCTGGTGGCACAAAGATGTACCGTGATATTCGTCAGCACTTTTGGTAGAATGGCATGAAGAGGGAGATAGCCCGATTTTTCTCTCGATGTTTGGTTTGCCAACAAGTTAAAGCTGAACATCAGAGGCTAGCTGGACTTCTTCAGCCCTTGCCAATTCTAGAATAAAAGTGGGAGCATATAACCATGAATTTGTGACTGGATTATCTAGGTCCCCGGCAGGTAGAGATGCTGTTTGGGTTATTATAGACAGGTTCACGAAGGTGGCTCACTTTCTTCCATTCAGAGTTGGTCAGTCGACGGCTCAGCTAGCAGAGATGTACCTCAGGCAGATCGTTAGATTTCAGGGTATACCAGTCAGTATCACCTCGGACAGAGATTCCAGATTTACGTCGTACTTTTGGCAGAGTCTGTAAGAGAGTTTGGGAACTCACCTCTAGTTCAGCTCAGCTTATCATCCGCAGACAGATGGTCAGTCAGAGCGTACCATACGAACCTTGAAAGATATATTAAGATCTTCTATACTCGACTTCGATGGCTCGTGGGAGGATCACCTATACCTGGTAGAGTTTTCATTACAACAACAGTTTCTAGGCCAGTATCCAGATGGCACCGTTCGAGGCACTGTATGGCAGGAAGTACAGATCCCCGTTAGCATGGGATGATGTTGGTGAGAGGTAGATGCTCGGTCCGAAAATGATTACTCAGACGGTTGAGGTGGTCAGGAGAGTCAAAGATCATCATCGCATAGCACAAGATCGCCAGCGTCATTGGGCCGATTCTCATTGGCGCCCTCTTGAGTTTTCTGTCGGCGACCAAGTATTCCTGAGGATTTCGTCTAACCATGGCATCTTTCGTTTCGGCATACGGGAAAAGCTTAGTCCTAGGTATATAGGATCGTTCGACATTTTCGAGCGAGTAGGAGATGTATCCTATCGTCTCGCTCTTCCACCATTGTTACGTGAGGTGTATGACGTGTTCCATGTATCCCAACTATGAAGGTATATCCCGGACCCGAGCCACATCCTGGATCATTCAGAATTGGTTGTTGGTACCAACCTTTCGTATGAGGAGCGGCCTGTGTCTATATTGGACCGGAGAGAGAAGATACTCAAGAACAAGACTATTAAGTTAGTCCGTGTTGCTTGGGGTCATCACTCTTTGGGTGAGTCAACGTGGGAGAGAGAGGATGATATCCGATCGCGATATCCCGACCTGTTTGACTCGTAAGGTATAATGTCTTCCTGATGCCTCATGCTCTCAGTACGTTCCTTGCTTGAATGAATGATTGCTTGATGGATTGCCTTGTTATAGTTTGTCTGTGATTAGTATATCATGTCACTACAAGAAAATAGGCCTTTCCCAATGTTTTTTCTTTCGACATTTATGGAAACGTTGGCTAAGACATGATATTCCAACTTTATTCAATAAACGTTACAAAAATACTATCTTTTATCTTTAAACGTCGATTACCGACATTTGGTAAAAAATATCGAAAAATATGTGACTTTCGTGACATTTTTTTCCTCAAGTCGGCTTAAAAATTTTATACTGCCCTTAAAAATAAATATTGAAAAGTATAAGTCATTAGTTGTCAAACGTTAAATTTTTTGCCAATGTTTGATAATAAAAAATATTGAAAATGTACGACTGCAAATATTTCCCCCCTAAATGTCTATAATTCCCTCCATCCAGCGTAGATGTCTGATTTCTCCTTCTCTCTTTTTCTAGGGTTCTACAAGAAACCCATATCAATTTTTTTAAGGAATTCCCATCCCTAGTGGTCGAAGAGAAGCATGAACTATCTTCTCTTATACATATTGCTCCCAAATATCTTTTAAATTGCTAGGGTTTCTTCTTCTCGATCGATCAACTTCCCCGCAACTACGGCCTCTGATCTCCTTTGGAGCTCCAGAAGCACCACTAATAGCATCGCTCTGAGATCCCTAAAGCAACCCAGGCTCCCGGAGGTGGCAAGGTGGGGGAATGGTCACCGCCTCCGGGCATGGTAGTGGCAAAGATCGTAAAGAAAGAGAAGACGAAGCACGAGTACCCATAGCCGAATGAGCTAGAGCTCGACCCAAACATAAAGGGAGGGGTCCTCAGCTACCTCTCGCACTTCATGCCCCTCAAGGAGAAGTTGAACCCCGACACGCTGCCATTTAAGAAGTCGCTCATGGATCTCGAGAAGAAGATCATAGATGTGAGTGCTTGAGTTTCAGTTTTTTTCCTGATTTGTGTTAAAAAATTTTCGTAAAGTTGCATTTTATTAGATATTTAATTACTAATTGGTTTTTAAAAAAACAAATATTTAGTATATTATTCGAATTAATATGAAAGATAAAATTGGAGAAAGTGGTGTGAATATAGACTATAGACACTATCAATGCATATTTAATTTACTTAATAAATTTGTCACTTAGATTGTGTTTGGATGTCCCATTTTAGAAGAAAACACTATCTCCCATGTGCGAGAAATTGGAAAATCAACATCTTTCAATAACAAAGTGATATTTTTACCGTTTTAAAATATTTGAATGTCGACCCAACACATGTAGCTATTTTTGTACGCACTCTACGAACTAGGTACTCTACGAGTACTTGGCGATAAGAGTTTGATGTAAAGTTTGAGAATTTTAGAGTGTCTTAAAAAAGAGTAAATAGTTCCTTGAAATGTTAAACCATACCAAGAGCATTCAGCCCCACAATTTATTCTTTGTCAGTTGTTCTTAGGGAGCAAATTAATCTATGGGATTGTGACAATTAAATACTAAATAGAGTTATTTGTATTTACCCTATGGTTTGTAGTATCAGCCGATACCGATACATACGGCCGATAACGATACTGTTTCTACGTACCGATCCTATACCAATTGATACTGACCAATACCAATGTTGGGGGGGTGTGGGTCTTTTTTCCAGTCAATTTGAAAAAAAATTTGCTTTAGCCCCCATCAAGAGATGTCTTCTTTGGTATCAGGATTTCTGCTTTTAGGTATTTGCTCCTAGTTGCCCTCATTACTCTTCATTCTGTAGGCTCCTAGTTGTCCTCAGGTTTTCCAGCGTACAAGTTTCTCAGAAAAAATTGGCTTTAGGATCTTGTCCTCTAATTTGCTATTTGCTGTTGGTTTTCTACGTTCATCAATGGTTACCTTTGTCCCACTTTTCTCTAAGATCTCATTATCTATCATGTCCACCTATCTATCGATTTTCTAGGTCCATCAATGGTTACTAAAGAGATCAATAAATTTAGATTATCAGAAGTCAATCGTCGTCATCAGAATCATGTGGGCCTTGGCAGAGGTGAAAAAATAAATGGTGAGTTGCTGAGAAAGGAAGTTCAAGAGAACTAAGGAGATTTACCTAATGTCACATCGGCTATCGAGATAAAATTCGATGGAACAAAGAAGGGAAGGAGATTGGGATAGGAAATAATGTTGTTCTTTTCCTATTCTCTAATATCCATATTAAATTATTATATCAACAACTTTAATTTGTTGTGCCTGGGCCATATTCCAAAGTCGAAAATAAATCGGCCTAGGCCTGGCCATGTTTAAGTCGATCGAGACGGGCTGTGATTCTTGAGGCAGTCTTAGGCACTCTAAGGCGAATCCCTCATGCCAAGGTGACTGTCCTTGCTATCTATATTAGTTGCCTAGGCGCCAAAGTCAGAAATGCCTAGGCCGCCGTCCTTATAAAATACTAGTTTTACAAGGATGGTAGGCTCGTGATAACAGTGCATACTGTTTAGTTCATATGAATTAGTATGTACTTATTATTCATTATTGTGAATAAGATCCTTCAATAAGTTTGTTTCATTGTATGTCTGCTTGCTAATTTGATTTTCTTTAGTACTTATTATGTATATGCTATATGTACTAAATTAGGCTTTCTTTGATTATGGCCTTTAGTAGTTCAACCTTGTCGGGAGCATTAGAGGGAAATGTATAAAAGAAGGTGCATTAATACAAAATCTTAGTAAGCTGATGACAAAGTATCTATTGCACTACCAGTGTATGCCATAGGGGCTACGTGTTTGGAATCTGATTCATCATTTAATCATCAGTAAACAATCTTAAGAATATGTTTAAGGAGTTCCTTGTAAGGTAACTTCAGTCTCTTTCTTTGGCAAACTGTAAACCTTAAAGAAAAAATGGGAACAATGTCTTGATGCTCTTGGGCTCTTTTTGCTAATGTTGTGTTGCTCAGGAAAGCTCCACAAAAAGCATTGGCCATAATTTTTTGGTTAAACCTGATGTGAAGCTTCTATAAATAATTGTTAAAGTGCTCTAAGCAATATGCAGTATTCCCCTTAGCTTGGCGATATGCATACTTATTTGTATGTTTTTTTGATTGATTTCTTAGGTGCACCTCTTCCATTCATCATCTTTGTCTATGAAAATTTGCCAGTTGATTGAATGGACATAGTTCAATATCTCAAGTAAACACTTTGCAGGTGACATGTTGGAGGAACACAGTTAACTGTTTGTGTCATCTTTCCATGAAATTATTTATCTTGTGTAATCAAGAAAATAATTATAAGATTTGCTAGCTTCCATGGAATAAATGCTGGAGGAACGGAGTTAAATGTTCTTGCATCAATGCCCTCTTCGTATACTATATTCTGGTCTAACTGGAAAACATGTTTTTAGGTCAAAAATGCATGGCTTGTAGTTCATATTTCATATAATAATTAACAGCTAAACATTTCATCAATTTTGTATGCTAGTGGGTAAATCTTATTCCATCTTTTGCATTTCTATGGTTTGTAGGCATGCTTGAACTAGTCTACAATTATTAGTTAAATTTTCAACAGACAAAAAAAATATTATACCCCTGTTTAGAAAATACTATAATATACCAATATGTTTACACAATTCTGTATTTATCAAGTTTCATAATATCAAAATACAAACTTAATTACCTCAAATAATAATGTAAAGTATATGTAGTATTTAACACACATTTACGACTGTTAGATTTATGGAAGTTGTGTCAGACACAGTGTCCTTGTTAAAGTTTGACATCCATGCCTGTTTCAGCTAATGATTTGACTATGACATTGAGAAGAAAATATGAAGTTAAACTGTTGTTGACTGCATGCAATTTATGTTTTAATCAACTTGTTTTTCTTTCTCTTCTCCTACTATCCTATTTGTTTATGTGCACTTCCCTACATTCTTATGGGTGTATAATTTATTGTTCAATTTGGTTGAAGTAACCGAGCAATGTTTTATCAGTTGCAGCTTGGAAATCATGGCACAAATCTTACACAGGAAGAGCTTGAGACACACACAATATCTGCTTGGAAAGAGGGGAAACAACTATTATTTGGGCAAGGGAGGCCATTCCAAAGGCCTCTAGTTCATGTCAGTCTTATTCTTGTGCTTGAATACTTTCCCTTTAACTGAACACATTATCATTTACTTTTTAATCAGTCTCTGTTTTAGAACCTGAATCTATGATTTGAATTTTCAGTAACAAGGTTTATATAATTTGATTTGTGATTGATCATAATGTTGGTTTGTGTTCTTTCATTAGTTTTGTTGACTGGAACCATTTAACTTTATCACCAGGATATAAATTTGCACGTTCTGCTTTGGTATTTGTTAAGGACCTGTATGTCAATGCTTTGGTTTTTGTTGAGGGTATCAAGTTGTAATTTAGCCTTTTATATATAATAGGTAAACATGGTCACAATCCCCTCCCCCTCTCATATTTCGTTTGAGAGATATTTAACAATTTCTTTTAAAGTTATGAAGCAAATTTCTAATATTATAGTTAGATTTTGCATTATCTTTCGAATGAACTCTAATTCTCTAGGAGGGAAAGAAATTCTTTTCACTATACTTGGACTTCGTCCTTCCACTGTTAGATGTCTGGTTCTGCCACTGAGCGTTAACTTCTTATTAATCTGGTATCGTTATTTATCAGATAATTATAATACCAAATATATTATTTATTGTTATGGGAGATTGATGTTGTTTTACTACAGTGGATGCGACTAGAACATGACAAAGATATAGAATAACTTGCAGATCAGCAGTACCTCCTGTCTTGTGAATTTGAATATTGGATCATGCCGTCGTTGTTTTATAATTTTCTGAGATTGCTTCTGACTGTGGAACTGAATGTCTTTTGTTTATAGGCTGGTCCCTTTGATTCATTGAAGGAAGTAGCTATAAAGATATTGCAGAACAACGTAGCCACAGTTCGCATTATTCATTCACCATCACATGATGGATCATTTCCACAAATATTACATCTTGTATCCCTTTCAGGAATTTTAAAATGTAAGTTCTATTCGATCTTTCTTGCTCTTTGTTCTTTTCGCTTACCATTAAATCATTTCAAACATTCTACCTTCTGTGATGCTTTGTGATATGTTCGTATTATTTTGTTTATTTATTGTCAGGCATTTGCAGATACTTTAGACACTCTTCTGGTTCTTTGTCCATTCTACAGCAACCAATATGTACCATCCCTTTGGGTACATGGGTTCCTAGAAATGGGGAAGCGAATGGTCGCCCTCTGGCAAAGCTAAGACCAAATGCCTCTTCTGCCCTTTCTTTGTTGGTTCAAGGTATGTTAATTACTTAATTGTTTTAAAGAATATTAAGGTTTATTATAATTTTTTTTTACTGCATTCACTTTGGGATATCAAATGATAAAATTATGTATTTGTGAATTATTATTTCTTTGTTGGATCCTTGCAGAGTTTAAGGGATGGCTTGATGTACTTTTCTACTATCATAGGTTTTACCAAATGAATGCATCTAAGACGTGATTCAGCCTACTGAGAATTTGATTATTGATTTATTTGACAATTTTTGCCAGAAACTCTAACAGTCGTAAATTTGTCACAGGGATTATAGTTGTTTAAGGCTTCAATTTTTGCCAGAAACTATCATAGGTTTTACCAAATGAATGCATCTAAGACGTGATTCAGCCTACAAAGAATAGACGTGATCCAGCTTTTCAAAGATTTGTAGTTGTTTAAGGCTTCAATTTAATACTCTAACAGTCGTAAATTTGTCACAGGGATTATAGATATTTAGTCTCCAATGTAAATTTCAGATTATAGATATTTAGTGTGAATTTCAGATTACAGATATTTAGTCTCCAACAGCTTTTCAAAGATTTATAGTGTGAATTTAATACTCTAACAGCTTTTCAAAGATTTATAGTGTGAATTTCAGATTATAGATATTTAGTCTCCAATGTAAAATTTGTCACAGGGATCGAGCTTCATATTTATCCTTTGTATGTAATTGCGAGCACTAGGCTCGGTTCGTCTTAAAAGGTTTGTGCAAACCCATCCCCCCAATATAGTTCTAGTGCATAGAAACTTAACTTAGCTCCAATCCTACTGCTCCTAAGGTACTAGGAAAGGGAAACATAAGTAACAAATTTCATTTGTATTTTTATTGAACATCTTAGTCTTTGCTCGGCTTTTGTGGACTTCTTTGTGACTTTTGATGGCTACAGTACTTTACGCCCATGATCTTACCTCATGTCATTTCTTAGGCTTTTTTATGGGGTTGTAAGGGACACATCTCCCACATTCCTTCAATTATTTCCTAATTATTTAAATTATTTACTTCAATGGCTATGGTTGGACCTCGATCGTATCCTGGAGTTACTACTTTGTGCTTCTGAAAGATGATGTCCATTGTCCATCATGTTGGAAACTCCATTCTTCTCAGCCAATTGGTCTTTATGACCTACTATATCTCCAATCTCAATTGCCTTTCTATTTTCTCTCATGCTTCATAACTTGTGTTTCCTGGAGGCTAATCTTTTGGTTAATCAAGTTCGGAACAAATAGGCTACATAAATTTCACTCAAACTTTTGTCATATTTGCGCACTACAAAATTATTACAAAGGTTGATAGTTATTCCATATACTATATATGAATATTCATCTTTTTCAATCTACTAAAATTCTCAAAATAATTGATTCTCTAAGCCTTATCTCCTTTTTATATGTAAACTATACCTTCCAAGGATGATAATATTCAAATAAGAGACCTAGGTAAACAATTTATCTGACATTTTCATATTGTTTACCTCAAGGTAAATGTGTAGTTCCTCATCTCCAAAACTGGGTTCAGGTGATACTTCTGTAACTTATAGGTTGCTTTTGATAACTTCTTGACCTGTTTGGCTTATGTCTGTTTATGTAAACCAGGGAATTTTAGCAGTAAATTAAGGAACTCAATGTTAAGGAATTCCAGACATTACCTGGACGAAGAATTGAAAATCTTGGCAAAATTGCAACAGCTTGATCAGTGATGGGCAGAGAACGGATGTACAAGGTCTTATTCTTTCTGAAATACTTCTATCAGAAACTGATATTTATGTCCTCGTATCCAAAATTCCCTTTTTAATCCAAGCAAGGGCCCCATATGTTGTGTGCTAGTAAGAAATCTGTTGCACCTTTCATGTATTTATTTATGGTATAGGAACTAATGTGGGATGTTCTATTTTTTCTGTTGCTTAAGTACGAATTTTTCGTCTACATATGTTTGTATATATACTGATAGCACAATTTAACAACCACCCTGCATCCTTGTTAGCAATTTGGCAAACGGAAAGAAATCGGGACGACAAAAGTATGAGTATAAATCGACAAAGTACAAGAAAAAATTCATTGCAGGTGCTTCTTTTAGATTTTTTCCCCCTCTTTAATGCAAGTGCTTCTTTGACATTTTCTCCATTTATATATTTTTTTTCCACCTTGAAGCTGCAACGAGTTTGTATTTTGCATCTTACATTGCAGGTTAAGAAAGCTCACAATGTTGATATCCACTGTGTTGATTGTAATCCATATGATGTAAATCTCATCCTTACCAGGTGTGCATTCTTTGGAATGGGCTTATTTGCTTCTTTTGATCTTAATCTCTTTAGTGGCTTTGTTAGACTCTTATTCCATCTTCACTTCATATGCCAATGATTATTAACACTCGTGTATTGTTTAACTCGTTATGTCATCTTTTGTAGGTCGGCAAAAATTCTGTAGGTTTCTTTGACCGCAAAAATCGCACTTCTGGCAGTGTTGGATCACCTTTACATAAGTTTAATGGTCATAAAGCTCCCGTTCTCTGTATAAAGGTCATTAGTCTCTTTGTTGCTTCATGATTTATGATTTACACCTTTTGTACTTGAAAGCTTACCGTAATCCGAATTGGTAAATTACCCCTTTGTAACAAAAACAGACGAGTAACATATCATTTCATAACTACAGTGCAGAAGAGCTTTATTTCATATGTACCTCTTAATGTTCTGGTGTATGCATTATAGTAGACGTGTGAAGTTCCTGAAAACCTTTGTTCTAGTGTATGCAATATAGTAATATTACTTTTGAGTTTTACTATCCCTTAATATTCTAGTATACGTTGATTCGAAGATCTATGATATCGACTCTGGAATGGTTTGGAAGTTAAACCAATACTGATATTTTGGTGTATTCAATTTTTTTTTTAAAATGGCGATACCTATGCCGACGTTTTTGTTAAAACGTTGGAAAATTGTGAGAAAAAGGTTGGAAAAGTAAATCCCAACATATTTGCAGAATGTTGGGAAACTAGTCCAATTTCTGACGTTTTTGTTAAAACGTTGAAAAATTTCACCCCTTATCACATAATTTTCGACGTTTATTAAACGTTGCTACAAACGTTGGCTTTACTTATACCGACGTTTATCTTAAATGTCGTAAATTCCCAACTAGAGCAACGACCACGTTTGTAAAAAATGTTGAACAAACGTCGGGAATACATATGCCAATGTTTTTTATCTTTTTCTCGACGTTTATAAAACGTTAGGAGAAATAAATTTTCTTGTAGTGTGTCCTTGCCTCTCTAGCCTCTTAATTAAATTCTGAGGACGAAATTCTTTTAAGGTGGGTAGAGTTGTAACGTCTGTGGTTCGTATTACGTATTTTGGTATACATGTATGTATTTTGACTCATGGCATGTCTCATTGCATAGTTTATTTTGGCATTTCATTTCTTGGTTCGGTTCGGATTGCTTGGTTCGGCTTGGTTCAGTTTTGCAAAGGGACCAACCCCACCTACCCACTCTCTTCCTTTATTAGCCGCCCACTCTCTCTCTCCCCTCATTTACTTCTTCATTATTTCTTCTTCTTCCTCACCATTACTCTCCACCTACCAGAGAGAGGACTTAGGCAAGTGCAACTTGTTTCATGGAGGAACTCAAATTTTGTTGTTCTAATGTTTTCCCCCTGAGATTCTCAGTCACTTTAGTACTTAGCATTTTTGAAGTCCATGGCTCATTTTAAGTAGATCTAAGTTTTTAGTATTTTGATCTTTTTGGTTTTGATCTTCTAAAACTTGGTTGTTTCCTAAATGGAGAGTTCCATGTAGTAGGCATTCTGACTTTGTGCAAGTTTGGCTCTTGAAGGGCTGGATTTTATCAAGTCTTGACCGAGATGGTGCTTGTTTGGGTTCTTGAGGTTTTACGCATACTTGTCTTGGCTTGGTAGAGGAGACAGAGTTTTACGCATACGTACTAACGTGTTAGTGTAGTGATTTAGTCCTTTACGCCCACGTCTTACGTGACAGCGTAATCATGCGGCCTTTACGCACACGCATTTGCGTGCTAGCGTATTCGTTCTACGCCGAGTTCATTCGAACTCTACGACCGGGGCCCTCTCGCGTGCGTAGCGTCGTGCTCGCGTAGACTTGGGCTCGAGTAGACTCTCGTGTGCATAGAGTTTCGTTCGGGTGTTTGCGCGCGTAGAATTCTACTCGCGTAAAATTCTTACACGCGTATAATTTCGCTTGCGTAAACCCCGGCTAGCGTAGAACCCTACCCCCATGCATCCTCACTCGCGTAGAGCTATCTCTTCCTTTCTCTCACTAGCGTAGAGCCACTTTACGCTTGAGGCCCTTGGCCTAGCGTAGAGGCTGACTCGCATAGAGCCTTGAGCTTTTCGTATACCCGATTGTCTTTTATGACTTGTACTTTTCATGATTTGACAAGCACGGATGGAGTGATATGACTGGATTAATAATGATGCATGGCATGGTATGGAGTAAACATGACATGACATGACATGATATGACAAAAAACTATGATGAGAACTATTGAAAGATTATGCGACGGCTTGTATGACATGACTATAATAAATGACCTGGACACCGTAGGCGATTGTGTTTGTACAAATAAACCAGCATTGTCTTGCATCATGTCTAGGAGAGGGACCCCGGAGTACCACGGTCAGGGGTACCTACTGAAATTGACTAAGGCTAATAACTAGAAAATCCAGTAGTCATGGAGAGATTTTCCAGCTATAGGCAATCCCGTTATCTGGGCGCCCCATCATGGGATCTGTAGCCTGCCGTCGAGTAGGGCACATTTCCAGCATACTGTCATGTCTTGTACCCTTCAAGCTACTTAAGGGTGCATGTGTTTTTTTGGACAATGTACCCACATGAATTCAATCCCCAATTGCGTTTGGATAACCTGGATGGTCTGCAGGGCTTGTGGCTGTTGGAATAATCTCATTGCATCTTGCTAGTAACTAGGCCTGTGGTAATCCTAGTTAGTTAAAGTATCAAGCCGTACTCATTGCATGGCCGTGATTGATTGGATGGAGTCTAGCCCAGCCTAGTTTTGTCCTGATCCTGTACAAGATTGTAACATGACCTGATTTCTTGTGCTTTACTTATCGATAAATGACGAGAAGCCAAGTTCTGTTCTGGTGAAAGGTTACAACCCCGATCCTTGTTTGGTTTAAGGGTTGTAACCTGGTTATCTGAATAGTCTCATGGTTATCTTATCATATATTGTCATGATTATTTATGCTTACCTTAACAATAATGATCAGGGGCCAAGTTCTGTTCAGGCGAATGGTTACAGTCCCAGTACTTGTTTGGTTTAAGGGTTGTAACCTGGCTCCCGGAGCAGTTCTGTGTCCTCTCTTCGTTTATTGTCTTATTGCACCCTACGTCATACTCGTCATGTTTTACCTTACCAACAATGTATTGGAGACGGGTTTCTATTCAGGTGAAGGGTTGCAACCCCGGTCCTTGTCTGGTTTAAGGGTTGCGACCTGGCTACCTGAATGGTTTTCTCGTACTTGAATCACTGTTGTTAGCCCTATTGTTATCAGTTTTCCTTATGTATATTTATCTTTAATATTCTTTTTATTATATGCTATTTTTAGTTCCTAAGTGAAGCCTCCTTTGTAGCACTTGCTCTTTCTGGGGTCAGACCTAGCTGGTTTTGTATGGCCAGATACCGGAGCACCTCCAGAGGATCTACCTACCTTCCAGCCAGATGGTGACCACCAGGCGTAACCCTGGCAATGAGTGGGTTCCTTTTGTTCTCCCACTTTATTGTAAATATATTCTTTTGAGGCATTTAGCCGGCGAGCACGTATTAGATCGTATTGCACCTTTATTTACTGTCTGCCTACGGGTTGTAACATGATTGACAAATCCTAGGGTTGATTATGTATGACTGAAACTCTTGCTAGTCTTGACATTTTGTATGACTAGCTTCATGATCATCCAAACATGTAATGTATGGGACGCCTTACTATTGTATATTTGGTGCTCTGATATCTTGTAACTGATATTACTTTCTTGAAATTGAGACAATAGGCTTGTTCATGACCATAGGAGACTGATGGCTTGTAGTTAAACTCTTATGTATCTCGACAGTCGTTACCGTATAGCGAGGTGGGTTGCACTTCAATATACGTAGCTGGCTATGTTCGCCCCCGCTCTCCAGTATTCTGGTTCTGGGGCGTTACATAACACAAACAACTAAAAAGTCAAATGAACCACAAATAAGGAGATAACAACTGGAACATGTAGCAAGTAGCAGAATATCTGACAGAAAAAACAAAATATTACTAATGATAAAGAGTTTTTAAATAAAAACACACCATAACCAGTTTGATACATTACCAACATACAAAATAAAAGAAAGACATATCTAAAAGATAACACCACCAAATTAAATTGTCACTGAATAGTGCCATCAACCAGCAGTAAATCAAAAGTCCAAAAAATGCCAAGAACAACCCTCAAGAAATATCGTCACCAACCTCGGCTGACCGGTTAGGATCACAATAAGCAGATCCAAGAATAAAGTAGCATTGAGCGTTTGAATCCTCAAATCTGTACCCAAAAAACTGAGGGTGTCGAGTATAGGGAAACGGACACCAGGTTCATGTGTCATACTCTACTGCAAGTCAGTAATAGAGTTCCCAAGAGCCTATGCCTGAAGATTGGTCCTGAAATTCATCTGACGGTGACGCTCTTGATCAACACTATGACACTCATCCTCAAGACGAAAATGCTCATGCATCATGGTTAGAATCTCATCAAGTAAGGCCGGGGCTTCAACAATAGTAAGAGAAGAAGGTGGTGCATGAGCATCTGGAGGACATTCTCATCACCGGTCTCACCAGGATGTGCATCAATATAAGAAGGAGGTCGGGTCCTAAGGGCTTGAAGGAGGCATGATGATATGTCGTCAAAGGGACAAGAGTCCAAAGGAATGTCAAACCAATGAAAGATAATCGGTAGATACATAGCATATAGTAGGTTGCGCCATTTCTTACAACAATTTACCGTAGCTGAAATAATAGTCTTTATGAGACTAAAATGAATAACAAAGTGAATATGGTAAAGAGCTGACATCTCTAAGCATGCGATCTCGTCAGTATATCCAATCATAAGAAGAACAGATAAAAAGATATGCAATGCTACTCATAAAAGTTTTGGTTCAGATACTTGGACATTAAGCATCCTGGAGGGTCTGGGAAATGGACCACACATGGTATCCTTAAAGGAGTCGTCAAAGCATTTCTAGCATTAGAAATACGGAGCATCTCACTTGGGTCTTCATCATTAAACTCAATATTGATACCACAGATATATGAGTAGATCGTACCATGAGAGTGTTGTAAATTGTAATAAAATATTCGTATGGCATTCGAATAAATAGGATTAGCAATTTAAACCAGATCATGAATTTAGAGAAGTAAGACTAGCAAAATATTCGAGGAAAATAGTAAAACTAATGGCATTGGCTGAATAAATATTTCGCTTATAAAAATCATCAAACCAAGAATTTGTAACCTCTAAGCTTATAAACAATGAACTATTGAAGTCATCATCATCAGGAGGGGAAGGACTAAATAAAGATTCAAAAGGATCCTGAGATGGACTAGAAGATGAAGCTTCATCCACTCTCCTCCTCTTTCCAAATTTTGGAGCCATGGAAAAAATTAAGAAGAAAAAAAAAGAAAATATACCTCACAAATGGAAGAGATTCCCGAAATATGCACAAAAACCTTGATTTTGGATTTGAAAACCCTAAGACAGATGAAATCTAAGGTTAGGGTTTCGTAGATTACGGTTTTGAAATGGATTTCGGAGGAGAAAGATGAAGGGGGTCGGCTGTGTTTGGCAGAAGTAGGGTTCTAATGAAAAGGAAAGAAACTTTGAAAGGTGGGGTATGCTCTTCAGTTGAATATGATATACCGAGATCGAGTTCGGGCCGAACTAGGGTAGAGTTCGGTTTGAGTTCAGTTTCTTTGTATCTAGATCAGCATATGTTGATTTATGTACTTAAAATGAATTAGATAAAATTCATAAACTTTTAATAAATCTCAACTATCTTGGGTTAGCTGTAGGGGCCGGATCCCAGCTAGCGGTAGTCCGAAGACAATTGACACTGTGTCGCTTCAGTTTATTTATGCTATTGTGACAAAAGGGTCCTTTCGACTTGTACCAAAATAATTTTAATTTAATAAAATTGTTGAATTAATACTGAGTCATTTACAAAACATAAATTATTATACTTCCGAGATAATATTAAGAATACCTAACTCGCGACGAATAAAATTAAAACAGTCCTCGGGTAACGGATTTATGAAAATATCTGTTAGTTGATGATCTGTGTCCATAAATTCTAGACATATATTTTCAGGTTGTTGATGATCATGAAGAAAATAATGGCGCATTTCAATATGCTTAGTACGTGAATGACATACCGGGTTCTTAGTCAAATTGATCGTGCTAGTATTGTCACAAAAAATAAAAATAATATAAAAATATAAATTGTAGTCCTCTAGGGTTTGCTTCATCCATAAAATTTAAGCACAACAACAACCAACAGAAATTTACTCAGCTTCAGTCGTTGATAATACGACTAAATTATATTTTTTGCTAAACCAAGATACTAAAGCTTTTTCTAGGAAATAACACGTACTGCTGGTACTTTTACGGTCTACTTTACATTCGACAAAATCTGCATCAGAATAATCGATTAGGTCAAATAATTTAGTTTTGGGATACTACAAACCGATGACAAGTTCCTTTAAGGTATCTAAAGATACGCTTAACTACGCATAAGTATGATTCCTTAGGATTTGTATGATATCTAGCACATATGCAAAAACTGAACATTATATCAGGACGGTAGCAGTTAAATACAATAAACTACCAATCATACCTCGATTCTTACATTGGTCGATAGGTTTGCCACTTTTATCAATGTGAAGTTTAGTTGAGGTGGCCATTGGAGTCCCGATGGGCCTTCTGTTGTCGAAGTCGAACTTCTTTAGCAATTCCTTCATATATTTTGCTTGATTGATGAAGGTCCCATATGAAGTTTGTCTAATTTGCAATATGAGAAAGTAGTTGAGCTCTCCTATCATGCTCATTTCAAACTCTTTCTGCATACACTTAGCAAAATCTGATAGAGTACCTAATCAGTTGAACCAAAAACAATATCATCTGCATATATTTGCACTAATAAAATATCATCATAAAGGGATTTGCTAAATAAAGTAGTGTCTACTTGTCCTTTAAAAAATCATTTTCAAATAGAAAGGTACTTAGACGATCATATCAAGCTCTAGGTGCTTGCTTGAGTCCATATAGTGCATTTTTTAACTTGAAAACATGATCATGGAATGTAAATCCTAAAAACCAGGAGGCTATTTTACAAAAAAAAATTCTTTTATAAAGCCATTCAAAAAAATACTTTTGACATCCATTCGAAATAGTTCAAAATTATGGAAACATGCATATGCACAAAACACGCGAATGGATTCTAGTCTAGCAATAGGAGCACAAGTTTCGTCATAATCAATTCCTTCTTCTTGATTATAACCCTGAGCAACTAGACGTGCTTTGTTGTGAACGATTTGTCCATCCTCACTTAGTTTGTTATGGGATACCCATTTGGTACCAATTATAGAGTGACCAAATAGGCTTAGGAACAAGTTTCCAAACTTTATTTCTCTCAAATTGGTTCAATTTCTCTTACATGGCACAAATCTAAAATTCATCATCAAATGCATTTGCTACTGACTTAGGTTCTATTTGTGAAATAAATGCAACACTTATAGCTGCATCCTAACAGATGAATGATTACTTGCACCTTTTAATAAATCACCTATTATTAAAGTTTCTAGATGGTCTAACATGAATCTCATCTTCTTTGGCAGACACTCCAAATAACTTGTTCCCGTATCAGTATCTTCAGGTGCTTTGCTCGACATTTTTTTTGAATCCTCGTCATCAAGCATTTATGGATTTAAATTATGACCTAGTTGTTTTTTTTTCTTGCAATCAAAACATACCATGCTCTTAAAGGAAATTTTAGGTAATCATTTTACCAATTTCTTTGTTGATAGCCTAGATATGGTATCCATATTTACATGTCCAAGTCTCATGTGCCATAGCCAGCTTTCATCTTTGCTAGCTATAAGCACTTGTCTGCATTATTAGTACTATCTAATAGATAGAAAACATATATATTATCCTCCCTTATTCCTTCATAGACTAAATCTCCAGTAGTTATATCATATATATGTTAGCCCAATGATTGTACCATATTTTTTGAATATGGCTAATTGACTAAGTTTAACATAATGATGTCACTAATATTCATATAATCACTATCATATTGCTACTTAAACTTAGCATTATCCTAGTGTTAATTAATTTTATCATACTATACTGCTTTGTTCGCCAAACATATACTTGTAGGCAAGCAGTAAGCATGATCAAACCAGGACATATACAATAAAAAATTAATGATGGGCCAAAGACGACATTATACACAAAGATTTCTCTAAACCGCCCAATGACCTATTCGGGGCCTCGTAACACTTGAATGGATAGAAAATAGAAGAGATGATTGAATGAATAAAATAAAGAATTCTCCACTATTTATAGTATTTTTTGGACAAAACTCTGGCAGAGTTGGTAGTCCAACATTCAAAAATCCGAACGTTTGGAGCATGTTCTTCATGATGACCTGATTCCTCAGAAACTGGGTCAGGGGGACCGAGTTCGGTCCGAGTTTCGGCAAAACATGGTCCAAGTTCGGTTGCCCTGTTTCTAAAAAGTTTTCATGAAGAATAAGCTTGCATTTGGGCCTTATGAATTGTGGACTGGATTTTGTGGATTGATCAAAGGATAGATTGGTAGGCTATTTTGTAGTTGGACTTATAGTTGAGCCAGCTGTCATTCTCATTCAACCGTACATTTTTCTAGACTAAATAAATTAGAAAATACATAATAATAGAAAAAAAATGTCTTCATTAGCGACGCGGTTATCTTTATAAAGAATCTGGTTGAATGTAGCAGCATGGTAGTAGTCGTTCAGCAGTAGTACCACACTTATATATTATTTGTGTTATATAGAATGGTAGTTTTTGTCAGTTATCAAAATCAGGTGTGACCAGACCAATATTGGGCCAACATATTATAGTCTTCCCTAATTCTAAAATGTGCCTTACATTCACAAGTGTTCGCACAACACCATCAAACATGGAAATGTTGATGTTCCATGTGCCAATCGTTTTTCACGTTGAATCATTCTCCATTAGAACCACAATACCATTATAAATTAGTATTTGTTTAGACACATGTGATATAAAGCTCTATGTTTATGAATCCAAGCTTCGATGGGGACAACCTCCCCGTATGTATTGCAAGTACATCACACGGTAGCTCTTTCTCAACTTTCGTTGCAACATTGGCTTGATGTTGATTTTTGGAGCTAATACTTTTACCCTTCTTTCCTAACCACTTTCATAATTTTGGTTTTGCTTCTTCATGTGACATGCCTATTTAATTTGCATAATTAGCATGCTACGACTTCTTGCCTTAATGATTTGACTTTCCCTTGTTGCGCTTGTCTCCTTTATTCATTTTCCTTTTGATTTCACTAACAATGAACTTTCATGATTCTTTCGAAGGATTCGTCCTTTTCATTAGCTCATGTTGGCAAGCATCGTTGTAACCTCCTCTACGTTCATAGTCTCTTTTCTATTAAGAATTCTTGTCACCAAACAATCATTTGACGCTGGAAGAGCTTTGTACTCCTCCTCTATGTTTACCTCAAGACATAAAAGATTTCTTACCACTTTACCAAAGCTATTCAGATGGTATAGAATTTGGATCCCTTCCTTAATGCATAATATGTATAGTTTGTTTCTTTAAGTACAACTTGTTTGACAAAGATTGTCATATACAATCTCTAACTTCAACCATACATATGAAGAAAGAGTTTATGTCATGACATTGGACATCACCTCGTCTGCTAGACAAAGCTGGAACACATATGCCTTATGATCCAAATTGTATCATGCTTCATCTGTCATGTCATCATGTTTCTTCTCCTTGTCGGTAGTGACCATAAACAATCCTGCTCTAATAAGGATCACCTTTACCTTTCTCTATTATATCGAGAAGTTTCCTTTATCATTAAACTTTTCCACTGGAACTTGATATAACTGACTTTGTTATTTGTCATACTTAATACCAAGTAGAGAATTCTCATTCGATTTTATGAACTAATAACTTCAAGAATCACAATCTAAGAAGATATGGAGAAGACCAGTGTCGTCACCAAACATTAACCTAAATGAAAAAAAACTAAATAATATTTTGTTCCCTTACAATTTAATACCAATTCTTAACATAGAATTTTGAGTTTCCTATTACGACGAATAAGCAAAAGATGAAACAAAATAATAAGAACACACAAGTAGTTAATGTGGTCATGACCTTTGTCCATGGGACAATGGAGGAAGTACTTCATTGAATAATATAGAGAACTCGACAAGAATTCATACATAAATTTACTGGATTGCACGAACTCTTCCCTATGAGAAATCCTCCTCCTCTGTTCACTTTAGTTTTAATTACGACTTTTTCCAAAAGCTCTACTCTTTTCTCCAAACATACATGCATTAGGTTAAAAAACACAGAAAATTTCATCTAGGATGATAAAGTTTATTCAATTTGTGCAGAACGTAATATGATAGAGGAATTTGTAAATAGGAGGATCTGGCGCCAGTGCCACTGGCATTAAACATTAAAACAATAAATTGGCGCGAGACGAAAAAATAATTATGGCACTAGTGTCACTGGTGCCAGACATTAAAAAATATCCTAAAATTGGGCGCCAGTGTGACTGGCGCCAGGTTTTATTTTTTTCTCACATGTATTATTTTGATTTTTTATTTGTTTGTTCACGTTTTTTATTTGATTTGGTTTATCTTATAGTGTTGTTTAATATATTAGTTAATTTTATTTTATTTATATTATACTATGGATAATGACAAAATATATGTACACAATATACATATAGATATTAATTTGTATATAGATATCTATATGTATATTATCTGCATGTTTATTATCTATATTAGTTAGTTATTATTATATGATCAATTATATATATATTAATTTTTATATTAATATGTACATCGATACATGTATATTATGTTTTTATTATCTATATTATTTTATATATGGATAATAACAAAATCTATTAGTTAATGTACAAATAAATTTATATATATTTATTTGTATATATTATTTGTTATTATCCATATTAATCATTAAACAAATAATATCCATATAAATAATTTACAAATAATATAGTTAATAATAAATTAATATCCAAATTAATTTGTACATTAATTAATAGATTTTTTTATTATCCTTATTAATTATTGTACAAATTAATATAGATAATAATAAATTAATATACATATATCTATATACTTGTAGATATCTATATACAAAAAATATAGATATCAATATACAAAGTAATATCAATATGTATATTATGTATATATATTTTATTATTATCAATAGTATAATATAAATAATTTATATAGATATTAATTTAATATTCTCTATATTATTTGTACATTAATTTATATGGATATTATTTGTATAATCATTAATATGGATAATAATAAATGATACGTAAAAATTAATATCTAAAAATAAATATATAAAAATTAATATTTACATTAACTAATAGACTTTGTTATTGTCCATAATAATTATTGTACAAATTAATATAGATAATAATAAATTAATATACATATCTATATACATATTAATATAAAAATTTATATAAATAAATAAATATACAATAAGAAATTAATATTGATAATAAACATATAGATATCAACTTACAAATTAATATATATATATTTTGTTATTATCTACATTATAATATAGATAATATTAAATTAATTAATATATTAAACCACACTAAAAGATAAACCAAATTAAATTAAACAAAATATAACAAACAAACTAAAAACCACAATAATACGTGGGAAAAAACAAAAAAAAATGGCGTCATTCACACTGGTGCCCAAGTTTAGGATTTCATTTTAAATCTTTGGCGCCAGTGACACTAGCGTGCCAGATTTTTTTCAATTTTTAATTGTCTAGCGCCAGTGACACCGGTGCCAGATTCTCCTATTTGTAAATTCCTCTGACATATCGTATTCTACAGGAATTGAGTAAAATTTATCACCCTGGATGAAATTTTCTGTAAAAAATAAAATCCTGATATATACTCTCCCATGATTTCCAAAATAAAAAGCCAATCTCGGCAGTCTGAAATGAACCTAAAATTGATCTGAATTGGACTTTTCTGTCCATTACCGGAATTCCCGTCTTGCATACTGTTGTGTTCAGCACGGCCACAATTCCGATCAGATAATGATTTACTAGGTATCTTGAGATGGGGTTCACCATTATTTGAATTTGTTTGACTATATTTTACTCTTTGGTTATTAATTAGAGCATGTTTGTCTATTTATTTTTTGTTCTCTTTACAGTTAATGTTGCTACAATATCTGCCAATAAGAATTTAATTTTCATGTTTAATGGGATAATCTTTAAGGGTGAAAAAGAAAATAAATACAATAGCTGCTAAGGGTCCAGGTCAAAAGAAACAACAATATAAAACTAAGGATTGTTCCTTTGTGACAAGACATGACACATAATGAAGAAATGTACAAAGTATCACGCATGACGTATAAAAAAATATACATTTCTAAATTTGGTCTGTTCTGAGATTAATTTAGATTTAGTACCTAAAAATATGTGGTGGTTAGATTCTGGTGCTGCTGCCCACATTAGTGTTTATAGACAAGGTTGTCTGAGCTACCGAAGCCAATTGATGGTGAAAGATACATCTATGTGGGTGACAGTAAATCGGTAGAAGTGAAAGCATTATGACATTTTAGGTTATGTTTAGGAACCGATTATTATTTGGATTTGATAGACACTATTATTGTACCGTCTTTTAAACGAAATTCAGTTTTAGTTTCCTTAATGGACAAATCTGGTTATCATTGCTCATTTAGAAATAATAAGTTTAGTCTATCTTTAAATCCAAATATTATTGGTAACGGTTCCCTTAAGGTTTATGATAACCTATATTCATTTAAAACTATTGCATCTTACAATGAAACCTTACAAATGGAGTCATATGGTACTAAATGTAAAATTAACAATTGTAATGCCTGTGGTTCATATTACGTATTTCTGGAATACGTGTACGTATTTATTCTTGTATTGCATGATTCCTTGTTTAGTTTTCTTCATGGCTTGGCTTGGTTTATTCCTGGTTCAGGTTGGTTGGTTCAGCTTGGCATGGTTTTGATTGGGTTCATGATGAACCCAAGGTGAACCCCTACCTACCACCACCATTTATATTTATTAGCCCTCTTCATTATTCATCTTCTTCTTCCTCATTTACTCCCTTTACCTACCAAAGAGAGAAGAGAAAGATCTAGGCAAGTGCAACTTGCTTTCACAAGAGAGCTCATTTTTATTGTTCCATTAGCTTCTCCTCACGTTTCTAAGACTCATTAGAACTTGTCATTTTTCATTTTGAGGCTTTAATTTTTGTAGATCTAGAAATTAGTTATTTCAGATTTTTGGTAGTTTTGATCTATTAAACTTCTTTGTTTTCAAGTTTTGGTGGTTCCATGTTGTAGAGAATTTTATTCTACCCAATTTTGACCTTTGAAAAGTTGGATTTGGATTTATTTTGACCAAGTTATGGACTTTTGAAGCTTGGGTTTAACCATGGAGTTCCTGCTGATTTGGAGGGGACAGTGAGCAGTGCACGAGCTTTTTAGCTTGTGCCACTGAGCTGTACGTGCTCTTTAACGAGCGCAGTCGACCCCATAGGCTGCCTTTTGGGAGCGTATGACTCGCATACGCTCGCTTGCTTGACAAGGAGTCGTATAGACCCCATACGCTGCCTTTTGGGAGCGTATGACTCGCATATGCTCGCTTGCTTGACAAGGAGTCGTATGGACCCCATACGCTACCTTTTGGGAGCGTATGACTCGCATACGCTCGCTTGCTTGATAAGGAGTCGTATGGACCCCATACGCTGCCTTTTGGGAGCGTATGACTCGCATACGCTCGCTTGTTTGACAAGGAGTCGTATGGACCCCATATGCTGCCTTTTAGAGGCGTATGACTCGCATACGCTCGCTTACTTGACGAGGAGTCGTATTGAGTACATATGCTGCCTTTTGGAAGCGTATGACTTGAGCGTAGCCAGACCTGAGCGTGGCTTGACCTGAGCGTGGCTTGACCTGAGCGTAGGTTGGCTTGAGCATATGACTTTTGCACTGAGCGTATGGCCTTTGGCTGACTTGGTCTTATGTCAGCGTGTTAGTTTGGTTATTTTCCTTAAGCTTGGCTCTTCTATAGCCCTGTATATTGATATTTTATTAGATATTTAATGTCCATTTTATATCCTTACGCCTTTTGTCCTGAACTTGATAACCACGAATTTACTTGATATGTTTGGAATTGATAATTGAGCATGACGTGATAGTGACCCATAGTGGTGCACTCTTGACATAATAACCTGACATGACCTGATAGTGGCCCGTCGTGGCGCACTCCTGACAAGTACACTTGACCTGATAACCTGACATGATTATCTCGAATAGGTGTTGCGACGGCTACCTGACATGACATGACCTGTATAATTAATCTGAACACCGTGGGCGATTGTGTTTGTATAAATAAACCAGTCTTGTCTTGCATCATGTCTAGGACAGGGACTCCTGAGTACCACGGTCAGGAGTATCCACTAAAATGGACTAAGGCTAATAACTAGAATAACACAGTAGTCATGAAGAGATTTCCCAACTACAGGCAATCCCGTTACCTGGGCGCGCCTGGGATCTGTAGCCTGCCGTAGAGTAGGGCACATTTCCAGCACACTGTCATGTGTTGCACCCTTTAAGCTACTTAAGGGTACATGCATTTCCTGGACGATGTACCCACCTGAATTCAACCCTAATCTTTCGACCTGGGTAACCTGGATGGTCTGCAGGGCTTGTGGCTGTGGAATAATCTTACTGTATCTTGTTAGTAATTAGGCTTGTGACAACCCTAGTTAGTTAAGTATCAAGCCGTAATTCTTGCTTGGCCGTGAAGTGATTGGACGGAGTCTAACCAGTCTAGTCTTGTCCTGATCCTGTTCCAGATTATTGAATGACCAGAATGCTTGTATTTATTTTACCGATAAATGGTGAGAATTCTAAGTTCTGTTCAGACGAAGGGTTACAACCCCGGTCCTTGTTTGGTTTACGGGTTGTAACCTGGTTATCTGAATAGTCCTATGGTTATCTCGTCGTATATCATCCTGGTGTATTTTTTTTATTTCCAGTACTTACTTTTATTTATATCTTGTGCTGATTGATGGTTTTAGCTCTTAAGTGCAGCCTCCTTTGTGGCACTTGCTCTTTCTGGGGTCTGACCCAGCTGGTTTTGTGTGGCCAGATTTCGGAGCAGCTCCAGAGGATCTACCGACCTTCCAGCCAGATGGTGGCCACTAGACGGAACCCTGGCAACGAGTGGGTTATTTTTGGCTCTCTCACTTTATTGTAAAAATATTCTTTTGAGGCGTTTAGCCGATGAGCACCTGTTTAGCTCGATTGTACTTACTTACTGTCTGCCTTCGGGCTGTAACATGATTAACAGATCCTAGGGTTGATCATGTATGACTAAACTCTTGCTAGTCCTGACATTTTGTAACGACTAGCTTCATGATCAACTGAATATATAATGTTTGGGACGCCTCACTATTGTATATTTAATGATCATACATCTTGTGACTTTTACTTACTTGCTTGTGATTGAGACACTAGGCTTGTTCATGACCTTAAGAGACTGTTGGCTTGTAGATAAACCCTCATGTATCTAGACAGCCGTGACCGTATAGCGAGATGGATTCCATTTCATATACGTAGTTGGCTATGTCTGCCCCCGCTCTCCAGTATTATGGTTCTGGGGTGTGACATGGTTTAAGTGGTGGCCCATGCAGGTCTTGTAAATCAAGATATGTGAGGATTTACCGAATAAATGTCTCAATCAGTATTCGTCCTTGATCTCTGCTCGTATCTTCTGAATTCCTGGATTCTTGTCCTGATTATATGCTTGTATCGTTGATCTGTCCTGGTCCTTCCTTATTGTTCCCTATGTCGTATTCTTCAGCGGCATTGTTCGTGGTCCTATCGATCAGCAAGGCGGAGTACCTCCCGTGGACCAGCAGCAACCTGGAGATCAAGTCCAGCATTCCGGAGTAGCCTCCAGAGTCGTGCCTTCTGGCGGAGAGCCACCAGTCCAGCCAGTTCAACCTGTAGAACATGATGATGGCACTTTGGTAGGACTCGTCAGGACCTTGATAGCTTCCCAAGACCGACATGGAGATGCCTTGCACCAGGCAGTGACGGATGCTTTGACCCGGGGTGGTTATCAGGGTAACAGCACGGCCAACAGCTTCAAGCGCTTGAACCCTCCATTCTTTGACGGTAGTGAAGATGCTATCGCAGCAGATATATGGCTTCAGGACACAGAGCTGATTCTAGAAGTAGCCAGGACCCCAGAGAATGAGAAGGTGGCCGTTGTGCGCCTGCAGTTGTTAGATCTTGCCCGCAGCTGGTGGGCAGCACAGGCCGTTGGATTAGCAGTACCCATTGCCGAGGCCCTTGCCGCCACAGACCCAAGTGTTCCAGCAGCAGAACCCCCAGCAGTATGCACAAGTCCAAGCCCAGAGTCAGAGCAGGCAGCAAGGATTTCAACAGAGGGGACCAGCACCCCGAGGGCACGGTCAGGCTATGGTGATGACTGTGGAAGAAGAATTGGCACCAAGGGAGGTAGTGGCAGGTAATATTCTCGTCAACTCCTTTCCAGCTTCAGCTTTATTTGATTCTGGTGTATCGTATTCATTTATGTCTGCACGATTCGCGACACGGGTAGGATTGGAGCCCGAGTCACTATCAGTAAGGCTCAATATACTTATTGGTAACGGACTTGTGGGTGTAGATAGGGTGTTTTCCTCGTGTCGAATCGTAGTTAGCGGTAGAGAATTCCCCGCTAGATTGATAGAGTTCCCGATGGCCGATTATGATGTGGTCCTAGGGATGGATTGGTTGAGGAACCAGTATGCTAGGATAGACTGCCACATTGGCAGGGTTGTTTTTAGCATTCCAGACGAGCCGGAGTTTTCTTTCTCCCGAGGCGAAGTTGAGTCATCTCCTCCAGTATTGCGGATGGCAGTAGCAGCAGTTCAGTTGCCCAGGATAGTCGAGGAGTTTCCAGATGTTTCCCGAAAGAACTTCCAGGTATGCCTCCGGAGCGGGAGATCGAGTTCACTATAGACTTGATTCCTGGGACAGCCCCAGTATCAGAGAGAGTCTACAGGATGGCGCCGTCAGAGTTGGAGATATTGTACAAGATGATTGAAGAACTCAGAACCAAGGGATTCATTCGTACTAGTGGATCGCCTTGGGGAGCCCCGATACTTCTTGTGAAAAAGAAGGATGGTACGTCCAGGTTATGTGTTGATTATCGTACCTTGAACTCAGTGACAATCCAGAACAGATACCCTCTTTCGAGGATAGATGACTTATTTGATCAACTCAAGGGAGCTTCAGTATTCTCGAAGATTGATTTGCGCTCAGGTTATCATCAGATCAGAGTCAGAGAGCAGGACATCCCGAAGACAGCTTTTAGATCGAGATATGGACATTGGGAGTTCCTTGTTATGCCTTTTGGAGCAACCAATGCGCCGGCAGTATTCATGGACCTCATGAATCGCATCTTCATGCCTTACTTGGATCAGTTTATGATAGTGTTCTTGGATGACATTCTGGTCTACAACAAGAGTGAGGCGGAGCATGAGCAGCATCTCCGTATAGTTCTTCAGATCCTCAGAGAGCACCAGTTATATGCCAAGTTCAGTAAATGCGAGTTCTGGCTCGATCGTATTTCGTACTTGGGTCATATCATCACCAGAGGAGGAGTAGAAGTGGATCCCCAGAAGATTGTGGCTATTGAGTCATGGCCAGTGTCCAGCACCGTTACAGAAGTTTGCAGTTTTTTTGGATTGGCCGACTACTACCGGCGGTTTGTTTCGGATTTTGCTAGAATTTCAGCGCCATTGACCCAGTTGACCCGCAAGGATGCGCAGTTTGCTTGGACAGCAGAGTGTCAGAGTTTTTTTTGAACAGTTGAAGCGAGGCTTGATAACAGCTCCTATTCTCACGCTTCCAGATGGAACCGGAGGATTCTCAGTGTATTGTGATGCTTCAGGCAGAGGTTTAGGATGTGTTCTGATGCAGCATGGGAAGGTAATAGCTTATGCATCACGACAACTTCGTGATCATGAGAGGAATTACCTAACCCATGACTTGGAGCTAGCAGCAGTGGTGTTTGCACTTAAGTTGTAGAGGTACTATTTACACGGAGATAGGGTAGAGATTTTTACCGACCACAAGAGCCTGAAGTATGTTTTCACCCAGAAGTATCTTAACATGCGTCAGAGAAGGTGGCTGGAGCTTCTTGTGGATTATGATGTCAACCTGCAGTATTATCCTGGGAAGGCCAATGTCGTAGCAAATACATTGAGTAGGAGAGCCGGAGCTTATTTTCTAACAGCACAGCCAGAATTGTTAGCAGATCTTCAGAAGATGGGTATAGAAGTTATTCTCCCTTCCAGTGTGGCATTGATGGCCAGCATGCAAGTTCAGTCCACTATAGTTGAGAGGATCCGGATGGCGCAGTTGTAATGCCTGTTGTTCGTATTACGTATTTGGGATACGTATACGTATTTTATCTTGTATTTGCATATTCCTTGTTTAGCTCTCGGCTTGGTTTAACTCTCGGTTTGGGTTGGCTTGGTTCAGCCGGCCCAATGCTTGGTTCATCATGGGCCAAGGGTGGAACACCTTAGCCTATGCTTCTCCTTCATTTCCACCACAACCCTCCCTCTTTATTATCCCCACCAACCTTCTCTCTCCTCCATAATTCTCATTTACTTCTCCTTTCCCCACCATTACTCTTCTCCACCAACCAAGAATACCATAGGCAAGTGCAACTTGCATCCACAAGAGAACTCCTTTTGATGGTTTCATTAGCTTCTCCTCATGATTCTAAACTACATTAGAACTTGTCATTTTCCATTTTGTGGCTTTAATTCTTGTAGATCTAGAGTTTTGCTATTATCGGATTTTTGGTGTTTTGATCTATCAAACTTGCTTGTTTTCAAGTTTTGATGGTTCCATGTTTTAGAGAATTTCATTCTACCCAATTTTGACCTTTGGAAAGTTAGATTCGGACTTGTTTTGACCAAGATTTGGACAATTGAAGCTTAGATTTAACTTTAGAGTTCTTGCTGTTCTTGCCATTTGGAGAAAACTGTGAACAGCGAGCTAGCTTTTTAGCTTACGCCACTGAGCTGTACGCTGCTCTTTAGCGAGCGTATGCTGACTTGGGTACGCTGCTCTTTAGCGAGCGTACGCTGACTTGGGTACGCTGCTCTTTAGCGAGCATACGCTGACTTGGGTACGCTGCTCTTTAGCGAGCGTACGCTGACTTGTGTACGCTGCTCTTTAGCGAGCGTACGCTGACTTGTGTACGATGCTCTTTAGCGAGCGTACGCATGCCTTGGTACGCTAGCTTGAGCGTACGCGTGCCTTGGTACGCTAGCTTAAGCGAGCAAGGCGTACGCTGGCCCCTTTCGTACGCTAGCTTGAGCGTACGCTGACCTGTAGCTTGAGCGTGCCCTTGTGTACGCTGACCCTTGCGTACGCTTCCTATTGGAAGTGTATGGATACTTTGGTACGCAGACCTGAGCGTACGCTAGCCTGAGCGTAGCCTGGCTTGAGCGTAGCCTGATTACCCTTGATCTTCTGTACCCTTGTATATTGATATTTTATTAGATATTTAACGTCCATTTTATATCCTTACGCCTTTTGTCATGAACTTGATAATCATGGATTTGTTTAATATGTTTGGAAATTATACCTGAGCATGACACGATAGAGACCCGTAGTGGTGCACTCCTGACATAATGACCTGACATGACCTGATAGTGGTCCGTCGTGGACACGCCTGACAAGTACACTTGACATGATAAACCTGATATGTTATATCTTGATAAGCTGTTGCGACGGCTACCTGACATGACATGACCTGTATGAATAACCTGGACACCGTGGGCGATTGTGCTTGTACAAATAATCCAGTCCTGTCATGTATCATGTCTAAGAGGGGACTCCTGAGTACCATGGTCAGCAGTACCTACTAAAATGGACTAAGGTTAACAACTAGATTATTACATTAGTCATGAAGAGATTTTCCAGCTACAGGCAATCCCGTTACCTGGGCGCGCTTGGGATCTGTAGCCTGCCGCCGAGTAGGGCACATTTCCAGCACACTGTCTTGTGTTGCACCCTTCAAACTGCTTAAGGGTACATGCATTTCCTAGACGATGTACCCACCTGAATTCAACCCTAATCTCTCGACCTGGGTGACCTGGATGGTATGCAGGGCTTGTGGCTGTAGAATAATCTCACTGCATCTTGTTAGTAATTAGGCTTGTGACAACCCTAGTTAGTTCAAGTATCAAGCCGTAGTTCTTGCTTGGCCGTGAAGTGATTGGATGGAGTCTAACCAGTCTAGTCTTGCCTTGACCCTGTTCCAGACTATTGAATGACCAGAATGCTTGTATTTATTTTACCGATAAATGGTGAGAAACCAAGCTCCGTTCAGACGAAGGGTTACAACCCCGATCCTTGTTTGGTTTACGGGTTGTAATCTGGCTATCTGAATAGTTCCATGGTTATCTCGTCGTATATCATCCTGATATGTTTCCTTTTATTCCAGTCCTTATTTTATTTATATTTATATTCCTGTGCTGATTGCTGGTTTTAGTTCTTAAGTGAAGCCTCCTTTGTGGCACTTACTCTTTCTGGGGTCTGACCCAGCTGGTTTTGTGTGGCCAGATTTTGGAGCAGCTCCAGAGGATCTACCGACTTCCCAGCCAGATGGTGGCCACTAGACGGAACCCTGGCAACGAGTGGGTTATTTTTGGCTCTCCCGCTCTAGTGTAAAAATATTCTTTTGAGGCGTTTAGCCGACGAGCACCTGTTTAGCTCGATTGCACTTACTTACTGTCTGCCTACGGGCTGTAACATGATTGACAAATCCTAGGGTTGATCATGTATGACTAAACTCTTGCTAGTCCTAACATTTTGTAACGACTAGCTTCATGATCAGCTGAATATGTAATATTTGGGACGCCTTATTATTGTACATTTAATGATCATACATCTTGTGACTCTTACTTACTTGCTTATGATTGAGACACTAGGCTTGTTCATGACCTTAAGAGACTGTTGGCTTGTAGATAAACCCTCATGTATCCTAGACAGCCGTGACCGTATAGTGAGATAGAATCCATTTCAATATACGTAGCTGGCTATGTCTGCCCCCGCTCTCTAGTATTCTGGTTCTGGGGCGTGACATGGTTTAAGTGGTGGCCCATGCAGGTCTTGTAAATCAAGATATGTGAGGGTTTACCGAATAGATGTCTCAATCAGTATTCGTCCTTGATCTCTGCTCGTATCTTTGAATCCCTGGATTCTTGTCCTGATCACATGCTTGTATCGTTGCTCTGTCCTGGTCCTTCCTTATTGTTTCCTATGTCATCTTCTTCAGCGGCATAGTACCTGACCCGGTCGATCAGCAAGGCAGAGCACCTCCCGCGGACCAGCAGCAACCTGGAGATCAAGCCCAGTATTCCGGAGTAGCCTCCAGTGTCGTGCCTTCTGGAGGAGAGCCACCAGTCCAGCCAGTTCAACCTGTAGAACATGATGACGTCACTTTGGTAGGACTCGTCAGGACCTTGATAGCTTCCCAAGACCGGCGTGGAGATGCCTTGCACCAGGCAGTGACGGATGCTTTGACCCGGGGTGGTCATCAGGGTAACAGCGCTGCCAACAGCTTCAAGCGCTTGAACCCTCCATTCTTCGACGGTAGTGAAGATGCTATCGCGGCAGATGCATGGCTTCAGGACACAGAAGTGATTCTAGAAGCAGCCAGGACTCCAGAGAACGAGAAGGTGGCCGTTGTGCGCCTGCAGTTGTTAGATCTTGCCCGTAGCTGGTGGGCAGCGCAGGCCGTTGGATTAGCAGCCCCCATTGCTTGGGCAGTATTCCGGGAGAGATTCCAGACCAAGTATTTCGATGCCGTGGCTCGGTATGATCTGCAGACGAGGTTCACAAATCTGAAGCAAGGAGGCAGGACGGTCGACGGATATGCGGTCGAGTTTTCCAGACTTAGTCGGTTTGCTCCTACCTTGGTGGCAACCGAGTATGATAGAGCCCAGCGGTTCCAGCAGGGACTTCACTTGGAGATCTTGTTGGCAGTTGAGCAGTTTGAGCATCAGACTTTTGATGCAGTCTTGAGAGCAGCCCGAAGGCATGAGTATACCTCCCAGAGGATTGTGGATAGGACCGGGGGTCGGAAAAGATCTCACGGCCAGATGAATCAGTCTTCAGCACCGGCCCCGGCAGCCAGGGCTTTGACTATTGGAGCTCCGAGGCGAGCGGCCTCAGTAACGTCGGTTCAGCATTCAACTCCGACGTACCCTCAGCAGCAGCAGAAGCAGAAGCAATCTTCCGCAGTGGGTTGTTCTCATTGTGGGAAGCCAGGCCATGTGGTGGCAGAGTGCCGTAGGGCACAGGGATTGTGTCTGGCTTGTGGAGCACCAGACCATAGGGTTGGATCCTGCCCGAACAGGGGTGGTTCATCATCGTCCAACCTTTCTAGCTCTTCGATGAGAGGACCAGCTCCGGTCCAACAGCAGCAGTATCCATTGACGAGGCCCTTACCGCCTCAGTCCCAGGCGTTTCAGCAGCAGAGCCCCCAACAGTATGCGCAAGCCCAGGCCTTGAGTCAGAGTAGGCAGCGAGGGTTTCAGCATAGGGGACCAGCACCCCGAGGGCACGGTCAGGCTATGGTGATGACCGTGGAGGAAGAGTTGGCACCAGGTGAGGTAGTGGCAGGTACTATTCTCGTCAACTCCTTTCCAGCTTCAGCTTTATTTGATTTTGGTGCATCGCATTCTTTTATGTCTGCACGATTTGCGACACGGGTAGGATTGGAGCCCGAGTCATTATCAGTAAGGCTCAATATACTTACTGGTAACGGACTTGTGGGAGTAGATAGAGTGTTTTCCTCGTGTCGGATCGTAGTTAGCGGTAGGGAATTCTCTGCTAGATTGATAGAATTCCCGATGGCCGATTATGATGTGGTCTTAGGGATGGATTGGTTGAGGAACCAGTATGCTAGGATAGACTGCCATATTGGTAGGGTTATTTTTAGCATTCCAAGAGAGCAGGAGTTTTCTTTCTCTCGAGTTGAGGTTGAGTCATCTCCTCCAGTATTGCGGATGGCAGTAGCAGCAGTTCAGTTGCCCAGGATAGTGGATGAGTTTTCAGATGTTTTCCCAGAAGAACTTCCAGGTATGCCTCCGGAGCGGGAGATCGAGTTCACTATAGACTTGATTCCCGGGACAGCCCCAGTATCAGAAAGAGTCTACAGGATGGCGCCGTCAGAGTTGGAGATATTATACAAGATGATTGAAGAACTCAAAACCAAGGGATTCATTCGTGCTAGTGGATCGCCTTGGGGAGCCCCGATGCTTCTTGTGAAAAAGAAGGATGGTACGTCCAGGTTATGTGTTGATTATCGTACCTTAAACTCAGTGACAATCAAGAACAGATACCCTCTTCCGAGGATAGATGACTTGTTTGATCAACTCAAGGGAGCTTCAGTATTCTCGAAGATTGATTTGCGCTCAGGTTATCATCAGATCAGAGTCAGAGACCAGAATATCCCGAAGATAGCTTTTAGATCGAGATATGGGCATTGGGAGTTCCTTGTTATGCCTTTTGGAGCAACCAATGTGCCGGCAGTATTCATGGACCTCATGAATCGCATCTTCATGCCTTACTTGGATCAGTTTGTGATCGTTTTCTTGGATGACATCCTGGTCTACAGCAAAAGTGAGGCGGAGCATGAACAGCATCTCCGTATAGTTCTTCAGATACTCAGGGAGCACCAGTTATATGCCAAGTTTAGTAAATGCGAGTTCTGGCTCGATCGTATTTCGTACTTGGGTCATATCATCACTCGAGGAGGAGTAGAAGTGGATCCCCATAAGATTGTGGCTATTGAGTCATGGCCAGTACCCACCACCGTTGCAGAAGTTCGCAGTTTCCTCGGCTTGGCCGACTACTACCGGCGATTTATTTTAGACTTTGCTCGGATTTCAGTGCCATTGACGCAGTTGACCCGTAAGGATGCGCAGTTTGCTTGGACAGCAGAGTGTCAGAGTTCTTTTGAGCAGTTGAAGCGAGGATTGATAATAGCTCCTATTCTCACGCTTCCAGATGGAACCGTAGGATTTTCAGTGTATTGTGATGCTTCAGGCAGAGGTTTAGGATGTGTTCTGATGCAGCATGGAAAGGTAATAGCTTATGCGTCACGACAACTTTGTGATCATGAGAGGAATTACCCAACCCATGACTTGGAGCTGGCAGCAGTGGTGTTTGCACTTAGGTTGTGGAGGCACTACTTGTACGGAGATAGGGTGGAGATTTTCACCGACCACAAGAGCCTGAAGTATGTTTTCACCCAGAAGGATATTAACATGCGTCAGAGGAGGTGGTTGGAGCTTCTTGTGGATTATGATGTCAGCTTGCAGTATTATCCTGGAAAGGCCAATGTCGTAGCAGATGCATTAAGCAGAAGAGCCGGAGCTTATTTCCTAACAGCGCAACCAGAGCTGTTAGCAGATCTTCAGAAGATGGGTATTGAAGTTGTTCTCCCTTCCAGTGTGGCGTTGATGGCCAGTATGCGAGTTCAGTCCACTATAGTCGAGAGGATCCGGATGGCACAGTCGGCAGATTCCAAGCTTCAGCGACTCAGAGCAGAGTGTGAAGCAGGACGAAGACCAGAGTTATGTATTCATGAGGATGGTACACTTAGGCATGGTAAGCGTCTTTGTGTACCCAGTGGAGATATCAGACAGGAGATCATGTCAGAGGCGCACAGTTCTCAGTATTCCATCCATCCCGGCAGTACGAAGATGTACCGTGATATCCGGCAGCATTTCTGGTGGAATGGTATGAAGCAGGAGATAGCTCGGTTTGTCTCTCGGTGTTTGGTTTGCCAACAAGTTAAAGCCGAACATCAGAGACCGGCTGGACTTCTTCAGCCCTTACCGATTCCAGAATTGAAGTGGGAGCATGTGACCATGGATTTCATGACTGGATTACCTAGATCCCCAGCTAGTAGAGATGCTATTTGGGTCATTATGGATAGGCTTACCAAGGTAGCGCACTTTCTCCCGTTTAGAGTTGGTCAGTCGACAGCTCAGCTAGCGGAGATGTACCTTAGACAGATTGTCAGATTGCACGGAGTGCCAGTCAGTATTACCTCGGACCGAGATTCAAGATTTATGTCGCACTTTTGGCGTAGCTTGCAAGAGAGTTTGGGGACTCATCTCCAGTTCAGTTCGGCATATCACCCGCAGACGGATGGCCAGTCGGAGCGCACGATCCAGACTCTTAAAGACATATTGCGGTCTTGCACACTTGACTTCGGTGGTTCATGGGAAGATCACTTGTACCTAGTAGAATTCTCATACAATAATAGTTTCCAGGCCAGTATCCAGATGGCACCGTTCGAGGCACTGTATGGCAGGAAGTGCAGATCCCCGTTAGCCTGGAATGATGTTGGAGAGAGGCAGATGCTTGGTCCAGAAATGATTGCTTAGACCGTTGAAGTAGTCAGACGAGTCAGAGATCACCTTCGAGTTGTCCAAGATCGCCAGTGCCATTGGGCGGATTCTCATCGGCGCCCTCTCGAGTTCTCGGTCGGCGATCATGTATTCCTGAGGATTTTGCCTAACCGTGGCGTCATTCGTTTCGGCGTACGGGGTAATCTTAGTCCAAGGTATATAGGACCGTTTGACATTCTGGAGCGAGTAGGAGATGTATCCTATCGTCTCGTTCTTCCACCGTCGCTAAGCGAGGTGCATGACGTGTTCCATGTATCCCAATTACGACGGTACATCCCGGACCCGAGCCACATCCTGGATCATTCGGAATTGGTTGTTGGTACCAACCTTTCGTATGAGGAGAGGCCCGTGTCTATATTGGATCGAAGAGAGATGATCCTCAAGAACAAGACTATCAAGTTAGTCCGAGTTGCTTGGGGTCATCACTCTTTGGGGGAGTCAACGTGAGAGCGTGAGGATGATATCCGATCACGATATCCCGACTTGTTTGACTCGTGAGGTATAATGTCTTTCTTATGCCTCATGCCATCAATTCCTTGCTTGCATGATTGATTGATTGCCTAGTAAAATTGCCTGTGAATAATGTAGCTTGTTCTTCTCCCTCTAGCCTCTTAATTAAATTTCGAGGACGGAATACTTTTAAGGTGGGTAGAGTTGTAATGCCTGTTGTTCGTATTACGTATTTGGGATACGTATACGTATTTTATCTTGTATTTGCTTATTCTTTGTTTAGCTCTCGGCTTGGTTTAACTCTCGGTTTGGGTTGGCTTGGTTCGGCCGGCCCAATGCTTGGTTCATCATGGGCCAAGGGTGGAACACCTTAGCCTATGCTTCTCCTTCATTTCCACCACAACCCCCCCTCTTTATTATCCCCACCAACCTTCTCTCTCCTCCATAATTCTCATTTACTACTCCTTCTCCCACCATTACTCTTCTCCACCAACCAAGAACACCATAGGCAAGTGCAACTTGGTTCCACAAGAGAACTCTTTTTGATGGTTTCATTAGCTTCTCCTCATGATTCTAAACCACATTAGAACTTGTCATTTACCATTTTGAGGCTTTAATTCTTGTAGATATAGAGTTTTGCTATTTTCGGATTTTTGGTGTTTTGATCTATCAAACTTGCTTGTTTTCAAGTTTTGATGGTTCCATGTTTTAGAGAATTTCATTCTACCCAATTTTGACCTTTGGAAAGTTGGATTCGGACTTGTTTTGACCAAGATTTGGACAATTGAAGCTTAGATTCAACTTTAGAGTTCTTGCTGTTCTTGCCATTTGGAGAAGACAGTGAACAGTGAGCTAGCTTTTTAGCTTACGCCACTGAGCTGTACGCTGCTCTTTAGCGAGCGTACGCTGACTTGGGTACGCTGCTCTTTAGCGAGCGTACGCTGACTTGTGTACGCTGCTCTTTAGCGAGCGTACGCTGACTTGTGTACGCTGCTCTTTAGCGAGCGTACGCTAACTTGTGTATGCTGCTCTTTAGCGAGCGTACGCTAACTTGTGTACGCTGCTCTTTAGCGCACGTACGCTAACCTTGATACGCTGCCTATTGGCAGCGTGTCTTGAGCGTACGCTAGCTTGAGCGTACGCGTGCCTTGGTACGCTAGCTTAAGCGAGCAAGGCGTACGCTGGCCCCTTTCGTACGCTAGCTTGAGCGTACACGTGCCTTGGTATGCTAGCTTAAGCGAGCAAGGCGTACGCTGGCCCCTTTCGTACGCTAGCTTGAGCGTACGCTGACCTGTAGCTTGAGCGTGCCCTTGTGTACGCTGACCCTTGTGTACGCTTCCCATTGGAAGTGTATGGATCCTTTGGTACGCAGACCTGAGCGTACGCTAGCCTGAGCGTAGCCTGGCTTGAGCGTAGCCTGATTACCCTTGATCTTCTATACCCTTGTATATTGATACCTGAACATGACACGATAGTGACCCATAGTGGTGCACTCCTGACATAATGACCTGACATGACCTGATAGTGGTCCATCGTGGCGCACTCCTGACAAGTACACTTGACATGATAAACCTGACATGTTATATCTTGATAAGCTGTTGCGACGGCTACCTGACATGACATGACCTGTATGAATAACCTGGACACCGTGGGCGATTGTGCTTGTACAAATAATCCAGTCCTGTCTTGTATCATGTCTAGGAGGGGACTCCTGAGTACCACGGTCAGGAGTACCTACTAAAATGGACTAAGGTTAACAACTAGATTAATACATTAGTCATGAAGAGATTTTCCAGCTACAGGCAATCCCGTTACCTGGGCGCGCTTGGGATCTGTAGCCTGCCGCCGAGTAGGGCACATTTCCAGCACACTGTCATGTGTTGCACCCTTCAAACTGCTTAAGGGTACATGCATTTCCTGGACGATGTACCCACCTGAATTCAACCCTAATCTCTCGACCTGGGTGACCTGGATGGTCTGCAGGACTTGTGGCTGTGGAATAATCTCACTGCATCTTGTTAGTAATTAGGCTTGTGACAACCCTAGTTAGTTAAAGTATCAAGCCGTAGTTCTTGCTTGGCCGTGAAGTGATTGGATGGAGTCTAACCAGTCTAGTCTTGCCCTGACCCTGTTCCAGACTATTGAATGACCAGAATGCTTGCATTTATTTTACCGATAAATGGTGAGAAACCAAGCTCCGTTCAGACGAAGGGTTACAACCCCGGTCCTTGTTTGGTTTACGGGTTGTAAACTGGCTATCTGAATAGTTCCATGGTTATCTCGTCGTATATCATCCGGATATGTTTCCTTTTATTCCAGTCCTTATTTTATTTATATTTATATTCCTGTACTGATTGCTGGTTTTAGTTCTTAAGTGAAGCCTCCTTTGTGGCACTTGCTCTTTCTGGGGTCTGACCCAGCTGGTTTTGTGTGGCCATGTTTTGGAGCAGCTCCAGAGGATCTTCCGACTTCCCAGCCAGATGGTGGCCACTAGACGGAACCCTGGCAACGAGTGTGTTATTTTTGGCTCTCCCGCTCTAGTGTAAAAATATTCTTTTGAGGCGTTTAGCCGACGAGCACCTGTTTAGCTCGATTGCACTTACTTACTATCTGCCTACGGGCTGTAACATGATTGAGAAATCCTAGGGTTGATCATGTATGACTAAACTCTTGCTAGTCCTAACATTTTGTAACGACTAGCTTCATGATCAGCTGAATATGTAATATTTGGGACGCCTTATTATTGTATATTTAATGATCATACATCTTGTGACTCTTACTTACTTGCTTATGATTGAGACACTAGGCTTGTTCATGACCTTAAGAGACTGTTGGCTTGTAGATAAACCCTCATGTATCCTAGACAGCCGTGACCGTATAGTGAGATGGAATCCATTTCAATATACGTAGCTGGCTATGTCTGTCCCCGCTCTCCAGTATTCTGGTTCTGGGGCGTGACAGCAGTCGACAGATTCCAAGCTTCAGCGACTCAGAGCAGAGTGTGAGGCAGGACGAAGACCAGAGTTATGCATTCATGAGGATGGTACACTTCGACATGGTAAGCGTCTTTGTGTACCCAGCGGAGATATCCGGCAGGGGATCATGTCAGAAGCGCACAGTTCGCAGTATTCCATCCATCCGGACAGTACGAAGATGTACCGTGATATCCGGCAGCATTTCTGGTGGAATGGCATGAAGCGAAAGATAGCCCGGTTTGTCTCTCGGTGTTTGGTTTGCCAACAAGTTAAGGCCGAACATCAGAGACCGGCTAGACTTCTTCAGCCCTTACCGATTCTAGAATAGAAGTGGGAGCATGTGACCATGGATTTTGTGACTGGACTACCTAGATCCCCAGCTGGTAGAGATGCTATCTGGGTTATAGTTGACAGGCTCACGAAAGTGGCTCACTTTCTTCCATTCAGAGTTGGTCAGTCGACGGCTCAGTTAGCAGAGATGTACCTCAGGCAGATTGTCAGATTGCACGGTGTGCCAGTCAGTATCACCTCGGACCGAGATTCAAGATTTATGTCACACTTTTGGCGTAGCTAACAAAAAAGTTTGGAAACTCATCTCTAGTTCAGTTCAGTATATCACCCGCAGACAGATGGCCAGTCGGAGCGCACGATCCAGACTCTTGATGACATGTTGCGGTCTTGCACACTTGACTTCGGTGGTTCATGGGAAGATCACTTACACCTGGTAGAATTCTCGTACAACAACAGTTTCCAGGCCAGTATCCAGATGGCACCGTTCGAGACACTGTATGGTAGGAAATGCAGATCCCCGCTAGCCTGGAATGATGTTGGAGAGAGACAGATGCTCGGTCCAGAAATGATTGCCCAGACAGTTGAAGTGGTCAGGCGAGTCAGAGATCATCTTCGAGTTGCCCAAGATCGTCAGCGCCATTGGGCCGATTCTCATCGGCGCCCTCTCGAGTTTTCGGTCGACGATCATGTATTCCTGAGAATTTCGCCTAACCGTGGCGTCATTCATTTCGGCGTACGGGGCAAGCTTAGTCCTAGGTATATAGGACCGTTGGACATTCTGGAGCGAGTAGGAGATGTATCCTATCGTCTCGCTCTTCTTCCGTCGCTAAGCGAGGTGCATGACGTATTCCATGTATCCCAATTACGACGGTATATCTCGGACCCGAGCCACATCCTGGATCATTCGGAATTGGTTGTTGGTACCAACCTTTCGTATGAGGAGAGGCCCGTGTCTATATTGGACCGGAGAGAGAAGATCCTCAAGAACAAGACTATCAAGTTAGTCCGAGTTGCTTGGGGTCATGCCTTCGATTCCTTGCTTGAATGAGTGATTGTCTGCCTAGTTATAGCTTGCATGTGATTAATGTAGCTTGTCATTGCTCCTCTAGCCTCTTGATTAAATTCCGAGGACGGAATTCTTTTAAGGTGGGTAGAGTTGTAATGTCTGTGGTTCGTATTACGTATTTCTGGAATACGTGTACGTATTTATTCTTGTATTGCATGATTCCTTGTTTAGTTTTCTTCATGGCTTGGCTTGGTTTATTCCTGGTTCGGGTTGGTTGGTTCAGCTTGGCTTGGTTTTGATTGGGTTCATGTTGAACCCAAGGTGAACCCCTACCTACCACCACCATTTGTATTTATTAGTCCTCTTCATTCTCTCTCTTTATTATTCATCTTCTTCTTCCTCATTTACTCCCTTCACTTACCAAAGAGAGAAGAGAGAGATCTAGGCAAGTGCAACTTGCTTCCACAAGAGAGCTCATTTTTGTTGTTCCATTAGCTTCTCCTCACGTTTCTAAGACTCATTAGAACCTGTCATTTTTCATTTTGAGGCTTTAATTTTTGTAGATCTAGAAATTAGTTATTTCAGATTTTTGGTGGTTTTGATCTATTAAACTTTTTTGTTTTCAAGTTTTGGTAGTTCCATGTTGTAGAGAATTTTATTCTACCCAATTTTGACCTTTGAAAAGTTGGATTTGGACTTATTTTGACCAAGTTATGGACTTTTGAAGCTTGGGTTTAACCATGGAGTTCCTGCTGATTTGGAGAAGACAATGAGCAGTGCACGAGCTTTTTAGCTTGTGCCACTGAGCTGCGCGCGCTCATTAGCGAGCGCAGTCGACCCCATACGCTGTCTTTTGGGAGCGTATGACTCGCATACGCTCGCTTGCTTGACAAGAAGTAGTATGGACCCCATACGCTGCCTTTTGGGAGCATATGACTCGCATACGCTCGCTTGCTTGACAAGGAGTCGTATGGACCCCATACGCTGCCTTTTGGGAGCGTATGACTCGCATACGCTCGCTTGCTTGACAAGGAGTCGTATGGACCCATACGCTGCCTTTTGGAGGCGTATGACTCGCATACGCTCGCTTGCTTGACGAAGAGTCGTATTGAGTACATACGCTGCCTTTTGGAAGCGTATGACTTGAGCGTAGCCAGACCTGAGCGTGGCTTGACCTGAGCGTGGCTTGACCTGAGCGTAGGTTGGCTTGAGCGTATGACTTTTGCACTGAGCGTATGGCCTTTGGCTGACTTGGTCTTATGTCAGCGTGTTAGTTTGGTTATTTTCCTTAAGCTTGGCTCTTCTATAGCCCTGTATATTGATATTTTATTAGATATTTAATGTCCATTTTATATCCTTACGCCTTTTGTCCTGAACTTGATAACCACGAATTTACTTGATATGTTTGGAATTGATAATTGAGCATGACGTGATATTGACCCATAGTGGTGCACTCATGACATAATAACCTGACATGACCTGATAGTGGCCCGTCGTGGCGCACTCCTGACAAGTACACTTGACCTGATAACCTGACATGATTATCTCGAATAGGTGTTGCGACGGCTACCTGACATGACATGACCTGTATAATTAATCTGAACACCGTGGGCGATTGTGTTTGTATAAATAAACCAGTCTTGTCTTGCATCATGTCTAGGACAGGGACTCCTGAGTACCACGGTCAGGAGTATCCACTAAAATGGACTAAGGCTAATAACTAGAATAACACAGTAGTCATGAAGAGATTTCCCAGCGACAGGCAATCCCGTTACCTGGGCGCGCCTGGGATCTGTAGCCTGCCGTCGAGTAGGACACATTTCCAGCACACTGTCATATGTTGCACCCTTTAAGCTACTTAAGGGTACATGCGTTTCCTGGACGATGTACCCACCTGAATTCAACCCTAATCTTTCGACCTGGGTAACCTGGATGGTCTGCAGGGCTTGTGGCTGTGGAATAATCTTACTGTATCTTGTTAGTAATTAGGCTTGTGACAACCCTAGTTAGTTAAGTATCAAGCCGTAATTCTTGCTTGGCCGTGAAGTGATTGGACGGAGTCTAACCAGTCTAGTCTTGCCCTGATCCTGTTCCAGATTATTGAATGACCAGAATGCTTGTATTTATTTTACCGATAAATGGTGAGTATTCCAAGCTCTGTTCAGACGAAGGGTTACAACCCCGGTCCTTGTTTGGTTTACGGGTTGTAACCTGGTTATCTGAATAGTCCCATGGTTATCTCGTCGTATATCATCCTGGTGTATTTTCTTTATTTCCAGTTCTTACTTTTATTTTATCTTGTGTTGATTGATGGTTTTAGCTCTTAAGTGAAGCCTCCTTTGTGGCACTTGCTCTTTCTGGGGTCTGGCCCAGCTGGTTTTGTGTGGCCAGATTTCGGAGCAGCTCCAGAGGATCTACCGACCTTCCAGCCAGATGGTGGCCACTAGACGAAATCCTGGCAACGAGTGGGTTATTTTTGGCTCTCCTACTTTATTGTAAAAATATTCTTTTGAGGCGTTTAGCCGACGAGCACCTGTTTAGCTCGATTGTACTTACTTACTGTCTGCCTACGGGCTGTAACATGATTAACAGATCCTAGGGTTGATCATGTATGACTAAACTCTTGCTAGTCCTGACATTTTGTAACGACTAGCTTCATGATCAACTGAATATGTAATGTTTGGGACGCCTTACTATTGTATATTTAATGATCATACATCTTGTGACTTTTACTTACTTGCTTGTGATTGAGACACTAGGCTTGTTCATGACCTTAAGAGACTGTTGGCTTGTAGATAAACCCTCATGTATCTAGACAGCCGTGACCGTATAGCGAGATGGATTCCATTTCATATACGTAGCTGGCTATGTCTGCCCCCGCTCTCCAGTATTCTGGTTCTGGGGTGTGACAACAATAAATGTTTTTAGTCTCATTATGACATAAGCAATTAGGTCACATCTTTAGAAATAGAGTTGAATGATTTGTGTCTGATGAGATTTGGATTTCATTAACTTTGTAGACTTTATTGTCTATATTAATGTGTAAAGGAAATACAGACCAAAGTTTAATTGTAAGCTACTTTATTGACTATGCTGACAAATCAAGGGGTTAATAATTATATGATCCCACACTATGAAATTTTTTTGAGACGAGAAGTATAATATTTTTTGAGGATGTTGAGTTTGAGGGAGAAATAAAGTCAGGAACATTGTCTTTGAGAAGGAATCAATTACGATTTCTACTATCACTTTTGACGATGTACATGATTCTATATCTGTCATAATCAAGAAGTGAATTAGGAACCTCAATAAGACAATGTCGAATTACCTCTATAAGTCGTTGTTGAGATACCTTAACAATGACAATATAGCGGCACCCCATTCAAGATAAGGTAATTATTTCTAAGGAAAAAACTCAACAACCTCAAGAACCAGTAATATTAAGATGGTCCACCAGTGTAACGCCCCAGTCCCAAAATACGTAGGACTAGGTACATCGACATGCCAGCTGTATACATACGAAGTATACTCCAATATATGGAAACCTCGTATGAATACATAAGTTGTAAAATGCAGTAGAACAATAATAACTAATTCTCATCCACTAGATAAATAAATGATATAAAAGTAACTTTGAATTTGTCATGTATACAATCGTTGGGCGGAGAAAAAGTCCACTACCAACTATCTCAAATAAAATGTACAAGAAGTGATCGAAAAATAATGAGACGAACCAAGCACAATCGTCTTCGAAAGAATGGAGAAGATCACGGCCTTGGCTAGAACACCTGCAAAATCACAGAAGCACGCACCTGGAGAGATAACCAGGTCCTCAGAGAGACGTAACAAGATACACAAAGAACATGCCATAATAAACTGAATATATAATATGTCACAACCCGAAATAAGTGACAAAACGACAATAAGGTAATCTAACCGTACTACAGTGTTTATGCCGTTAAGAACAAACCTTCAACGAATGGGCACTCTGGCTCAGTAGCAGTAATCTCAGGTATGGCCCATTAGGATACCAGGGACCTCAAAGCATAACATCCATCGAATGTCAGAGGCCAGCAGTAAATCAGTTTCAGGATCCAGGACCGTATCTCCCGCGGAGATAACCGGCAATAGGGAAGTGCATACTTGGCCCATACGTTAAGGAACTGTTCTTCCCACCCAATGCCTAACAGAGTCACATCCATGTCTCATATACCTCTACTAACTGCTAAGTCTCCTAACATGCCTCTATTAGCAGTTATCCCTATTGCATACGCATTGGGGATCAGCCCACACACAAGAACCTCTACATGCTACTCTTCTCACACATCCTCGTGGTACAACTGTGTCAAGGTATATGCAATACACTACAAACGGTAGTCTCTTAACTCTAAGTCTACATGCAATCAAAGGATAATAACAAGTATATCTAATATCACTGAGCAGACAGTAAATCAGGAACGGTAAGAACTAGAAATAAATGAACAGTGATATGTAATAAAATGTAACTGAATATAAACCGTATAATGGCAAGGTATCTTGCCTGAGGTTATGTGCAAAAGAGGATAATCCAGTAGCTCGAACAGACAAATAAACGAAGCAAGAAAAGCCAAATCCTGCAGATGACTCCGGATGCTGCAACAAACATCACGAACGAGTTTGGAATAAAAGATATGCGTAGGAAATGCCTGTCCAAAAGTTAAATTCTGGAACAGGGGCAAAATCGTAATTTTGGGTCAAAACGATGTCCGCCGTTGGACCCGCTTTGCACCGAAATACGCACCAGAACCTACGGTCTCTAAAGTCGTCAAACTACATGTCTACGAATTTGTTTCGATGAGACAAACCAAACGGTATGTCCAATTTTGGATTCCGGTGGGCTGTGCACAAAATCACCCGTTGAGTGGGATTGTGGGCCCGCCAAAATAGCGTCCTGATCAACGGTCTCAGAATCGGACCAAACTTGGCTCACAGGACCAGAAAAATATTTTGAGCCCAATGGCGCAAGTTTCATTGCGATATGATGAGTGTGCACAAAGTAATTGGGAAGTTTCGAAAAAGCCCGATACGAAAAAAATTGACGGATACGGATCAAATTCGTTGCGCCCGTGCAACCGATTTGAATTCCGTCAATTTTCGCACGTTCACAAAGTCGATACGAACTTTTTGGTACTCTCGGTTTGTGACGTGGTCGTCCGGTTTGACGGGACGCACATCGTATCGAGGTTTTTAAGTTTTTTTTGAAAACTAGTTTTTTATGATATTTAATCTAATTAAACATAAAATTTATTACGGAATAAATAAATCTATTTGAAGGGGATGATAGAGGGTCATGTGGGCTTTCTACACAAATTTACGGATCTAAAAACGGATTACAATTGAAGGAGAAATCGTACGGTAAAGTTAGGTACCTCGATATTAAATTCTGTTGATATTGTTGTCGTTCTCGTTGTTGTTGCTGCTGTTTGCTGCAGACACTCGGACTGCGTTGCGATGTACGAGATTGCGGACAGTTCGCCGGAGAGTCGGGTTGGACGACGGTTGAGGAGAGAGGAGGAGGAAGGTGGAGGAAGAGATTAGGTTTGGGTTTGTATATATATATATATAATACTATGTACATACGTTAAAGGAGGGAGGCTTTGGCCCCTTGCTGCTTAAAAGGTGTGGCCACAATTATGGGGCAATAGAGCTGCTGCTCCTATTAGAGGCATGGGTGGTCGGTTGCCCATGGTTGGGCCGACCCCCACTAGTATATATATACATACATATATATATATATATATATATATATATATATATATATATATATATATATATATATATATATATATATATATATTAGAAAAAGAAAAGAAAAAAAAAAAAAAAAATATATATATATATATATATATATATATATATATATATATATATATATATATATATATATATATATATATTTTTTTTTTTTCTTTTCTTTTTCTAATCTTATCTTCAATATATATAACTATATATATATGTATATATATATATATATCAATAAATACACCAAAATCTATTTAAAATCCAATAACAAATTAAATATTATCTAATCCAATTATTTAATGTATTTAAACATATCTACATATATATAAATTCAATCTTTAATAAATCAACTCAAAATAATAATAATATTTAAATAGAAAAATATGTTTATTAAATCTCCAAAAATAACTTCAATAATAATAAACTAATAAAATTGTTCCAATGGGTGCACTTATACCGCACACCCTTTTTCGGGTCCACAAAATATACTATTTTGTAAAATATTATTTAAATAATAAAATACCAATAATTGCACAAATAATTAAACGATTTAAAATTGTACATGAAATTCTAAAATAATTTAGAAATTATTTTTAAGTACATAAAATATGTCTACATGGCCACTTTGGTCCCACCACATGCCTACCTGGGTTTAAATTCGGTTCGGGCCCAATTCGAGTTGAACTGGACAAACCGGGCCGTCTAAAAATCAATATATAAAATAATATTTAATTAAAATACTTTAAATAAGTAAATTCACAATTTGGTCTGGTTTTTCTAGTTTGGACATCATCATGGCTAGGCTTCCCCCGGCATGACTGGTACACTAGTCAAGGCACACTGCTACATCTTTCGTGCCAAAATTCATGGTAGTCTCGTGTTCCAAAATTCAACAATGGCTAAGGTCAATGTAAAAAAATAATTAAAACCATAAATTATATAAATTTATTTTTAAGTCTAATAAGTAATAAAAAAATAATTAAAAAAATAGGGGGTTTTACATCCTACCCAACTAACAAGAATTTCGTCCTCGAAATTTAGGATTAATAGGGTAGATAGGGTTTGAGGGATAGGAAGAGTTCGTCAATACCAAAATGCAATTAAATTTTGGAGGAGGCAATAAAACGGCGTTCAACATAACCATGCATTAGAAAATTTGGGGAGTCGATATATACAAAAAATATATCATGGTTATGGAATTGAATAAGAGTTGCTAGTGATGGTGACAAAATTTGATAATCCAGTTTAGGAAATAGTAACGATTTGAGTAGACCAAAGAGAATAATTTAAACTTTTGGGGAGATGTGGTTCCTCGAAAAAACTTGATACTAATCGTCTTGATTGAGAGTTAGATTTAAGTGAACGATTAGAATCATTCTCGAGTGCTCAAGAATAATTGGGAGGGCACGATATCAATTCTAGGGTTGAGGAATGAGGAGTAGTTAAAGGCGAGGTTACAGCCACATGAGTCGGTTGGTGGCTATCTACATTTGTGTATAATTAACTGTCACGTCCCAGAACCAGAATACTGGAGAGCGGGGGCAGACATAGCTAGCTACGTATATTGAAGTGCAACCCACCTCCATATACGGTCACGGCTGTCTAGATACATGAGGGTTTATCTACAAGCCAACAGTCTCTTAAGGTCATGAACAAGCCTATTGTCTCAATCACAAGCAAGTAAGTAAAGGTTACAAGAAGAATGATCATTAAATATACAATAGTAAGGCGTCCCAAACATTACATATTCAGCTGATCATGAAGCTAGTCGTTACAAAATGTTAGGACTAGCAAGAGTTTAGTCATACATGATCAACCCTAGGATCTGTCAATCATGTTTCAGCCCGTAGGCAGACAGTAAGTAAAGTGCAACCGAGCTAACAGGTGCTCGTCGGCTAAACGCCTCAAAAGAATATTTTTACAATAGAGTGGGAGATCAAAAATAAACCCACTCGTTGCCAGGGTTTCGTCTAGTGGCCACCATCTGGCTGGAAGGTCGGTGGATCCTCTGGAGCTGCTCCGAAATCTGGCCACACAAAACCAGCTGGGTCAGACCCCAGAAAGAGCATGTACCACAAAAAAAGCTTCACTTAGGAACTAAAACCAGCAATCAGCACAAGAGTATAAATAAGGTAAAAACTGGAAATAAAAAAAATACCTCAGGATGATATACGACGAGATAACCATGGAACTATTCAGATAACCAGGTTACAACCCGTAAACCAAACAAGGACCGGGGTTGTAACCCTTCGTCTGAATAGAACTTGGATTCTCACCATTTATCGATAAAATAAATACAGGCATTCCGGTCACGCAGTAACATGGAACAAGATCAGGGCAAGACTAGACAGGTTAGACTCCATCCAATCATTTCACGGCCAAGCAAGAATTACGGCTTGATACTTTAACTAACTAGGGTTGTCACAAGCCTAATTACTAACAAGATGCAGTGAGATTATTCCACAGCCACAAGCCCTGCAGACCATCCAGGTTACCCGGGTTAAAAGATTTAGAGTTGAAGGGTGCAACACATGACAGTGTGCTGGAAATATGCCCTACTCGACGGCAGGCTACAGATCCCAAGGCGTGCCCAGGTAACGGGATTGCCTGTAGCTGGGAGATCTCTTTATGACTAGTGTATTAATCTAGTTATTAGCCTTAGTCCATTTCAGTAGGTACTCCTGACCGTGGTACTCAGGAGTCCCCTCCTAGACATGATGCAAGACAGGACTGGATTATTTGTACAAGCACAATCGCCTACGGTGTCCAGGTTATTCATACAGGTCATGTCATGTCAGGAAGCCGTCGCAACAGCTTATCAAGATATATCATGTCAGGTAATCATGTCAAGAGTTCTGGTCAGGAGTGCGCCACGACGGGCCACTGTCATGTCATGTCATGTTAGGTTTACTTGTCTGGAGTGCACCACTACGGATCACTGTCGTGTCATGCTAGTTCCTTGTCACACCATGCCATGTAAAATAGGCATAAATATACTCTAGGAGTTTACAAGACATGGGCAAATAATAATAAAATAATAGTACACAGGGCTATTGGAGAGCCATACGGCTCAGGCATAATCCATGCGGCTGGGAGGAGAGCAGCCCATGCGGCTGAATAGGGTCAGACACATGCAGCCAAGGAGAGAATCAATACGGCAGCAGCTCATGCGGCTGAGGGTCCAAAGCTCATGCGGCTGAGGAGAACAGTCCATACGGCTACGGAAAGAGGGAAGCGCATGCGGCTGTTGCAACAATCCATGCGGCAGGGACAGGAGCGGAGCCATGCGCTTATGCGGTTAGCAGCGTCATGCGCCTATGCGACTACAAGTGGACCAAGTTCATGCGGCTCGGGAAGAAGTTCTCATGCGGCCAGCGGGAAGAGAGGGCGCATGAGACTAAGTCAGAGCATTCATATGGCTGGAATGAGCGGGGTCCTCATGCGGCCAGGGAGGGCGCATACGGCTAAACGGGTAACGTCTCATGCGGCTGAAGTAGTGCAGAGTAATATGCGGCTGGGGTTAGCGAGTAATGCGGTTAGATGAGTTCGGCCCTCATGCGGCTTAAGTACTTCCAGCCATGCGGCTGAAGAGAACACTTGTCGCATGAATTATTCATGTGGTCAAGTAAAGCACAGTTCGTCTTCTCCAAAATTCCGAGAAGAAAAACACCATGAGAGCCAAGTTCTCAAGCTCCATAACTCCATCATCCGGAGCCCAAATCTGAACTTCGATAGGTCAAAATAGGGTAGAACGAAGGCCTCTACAACATGGAATCCTCAAAACTCAGAAATAACAAGATTAAGTAATCAAAACCCAAAAAATCCAAAAATAAAATAGACTTAGATCTACAAGAATCTACCTATGGAAAGAGGAAATGCCAAGTACTAAAGTAAGTTAAAATGTTGTAAGGAAGAGAAAGAAGCAATAAAATTTGAGTTCCTCCATGAAGCAAGTTGTACTTGCCTAGACCTCTCTCTCCTCTCTCTGGTAGGTGAAGAAGTAAATGGAAGAAGAAGAAGAGGTTAATGAAGAGAGAGAAAGAAGAAGGGATAATAAATACCAAAGGTGGTGGTAGGTAGGGGGTTCACCCTTTGGTCCATTTTAAACCAAAGAAAACCGAGCCAAGCCGAACCAACCCAAGAAATAACAAAACCAAGATGCAAGCTAAGCAAGGAATCATGCAATACAAGATAAAATACATACACGTATTTCGAAATACGTAATACGAACCACAGGCATTACAACTCTACCCACCTTAAAAGAATTTTGTCCTCAGAATTTAATTAAGAGGCTAGAGAGACAAGGACAAGCTATATTAATCACAAGCAAGCTATAACTAGGCAGGCAATCACTCATTCAAGCAAGGAATCGAAGACATGGGGCATAAGGAAGACATTATACCTCACGAGTCAAACAAGTTGGGATACCGCGATCGGATGTCATCCTCACGCTCCTACGTTGACTCACCCAAAGAGTGATGACCCCAACCGACTCGGACTAACTTGATAGTCTTGTTCTTGAGTGTCTTCTCTCTCCGGTCCAATATAGACACGGGCCGCTCCTCATAGGAAAGGTTGGTACCAACAACCAATTACGAATGATCCAAGACGTGGCTCGGGTTCGGGATATACCGTCGTAATTAGGATACATGGAACACGTCATATACCTCGCTTAGCGACGGCAGAAGAGCGAGATGATAGGATACATCTCCTACTCGCTCCAGAATGTCAAATGGCCCTATATACCTAGGACTAAGCTTTCTCCGTACGCCGAAACGAATGACGCCACGGTTAGGCGAAATCCTCAGGAATACATGGTCACCGACAGAAAACTCGAGAGAACGTCGATAAGAATCGGCCCAATGACACTGGCGATCTTGGGCAACTCGAAGATGATCTCTGACTCTCCTGACCACTTCAACGGTCTGGGCAATCATTTTCGGACCGAGCATCTGTCTTTCTCCGACATCGTCCCAGGCTAACGGGGATCTGCACTTCCTGCCATACAGTGCCTCGAACGGTGCCATCTGGATACTGGCCTGAAAACTGTAATTGTACGAGAATTCTACCAGGTGCAAGTGATCTTCCCACGAACCACCGAAGTCAAGTGTGAAAGATCACAACATATCTTCAAGAGTCTGGATCGTGCGCTCCGACTGGCCATCTGTCTGCGGATGATATGCTGAACTGAACTGGAGACGAGTCCCCAAACTCTCTTGCAAGCTACGCCAAAAGTGCAAGGTAAATCTTGAATCCTTGTCTGAGGTGATACTGACTGGCACTCCGTGTAACCTGACGATCTGCCTAAGGTACATCTCCGCTAGCTGAGCCGTCGACTAGCCAACTCTGAATGGAAGAAAGTGAGCCACCTTCGTGAGCCGATCAACTATAACCCAAATAGCATCTCGACCAGCTGGAGACCTAGGTAATCCAGTCATAAAATCCATGGTCACATGCTCCCACTCCCATTCTGGAATCGGCAAGGGTTGAAAAAGTCCAGCCGGTCTCTGATGTTCGGCCTTAACTTATTGGCAAACCAAACACCGAGAGACAAACCGGGCTATCTCCCGCTTCATGCCATTCCACCAAAAGTGCTGACGGATATCACGGTACATCGTCGTGCTGCCAGGATAGATGGAATACTGAGAACTGTAAGCCTATGCCATGATTTCCTGCCTGATAACTCTACTGGGTACATAAAGACGCTTACCATGTCAAAGTGTACCATCCTCATGAATGCATAACTCTGGTCTTCGTCCTGCCTCGTACTCTGTTCTGAGTCGCTGAAGCTTGGAATCTGTTGATTGCGCCATCCGGATCCTCTCGACTATAGTGGACTGAACTTGCATGCTGGCCATCAATGCCACACTGGAAGGGAGAACAACTTCTATATCCATCTTCTGAAGATCGGCTAACAGATCTGGTTGCGCTGTTAGAAAATAAACTTCGGCTCTCCTGCTTAAAGCATCCGCAATAACGTTGGCCTTCCCGGGATGATACTGCAAGCTGACATCATAATCCACAAGAAGCTCCAACCATCTTCTCTGACGCATGTTAAGATCCTTCTGAGTGAAAACATACTTCAGGCTCTTGTGGTCGATGAAAATCTCCACCCTATCTCCATACAAATAGTGCCTCCACAACTTAAGTGTAAACACCACTGCTGCCAGCTCCAAGTCATGGGTTGGGTAATTCCTCTCATGATCACAAAGTTGTCGTGACGCATAAGCTATTACCTTCCCATGCTGCATTAGAACACATCCTAAACCTCTGCCTGAAGCACCACAATATACTGAGAATCCTCCTGTTCCATCTGGAAGCGTGAGAATAGGAGCCGTTATCAGGCCTCGCTTTAACTGTTCAAAAAAACTCTGACACTCTGTTGTCCAAGCAAACTGCACTTCCTTGCGGGTCAACTGGGTCAACGGTGCTGAGATCCGGGCAAGGTCTGAAACAAACCGCCGGTAATAGCTGGCCAATCCAAGAAAACTGCGAACTTCTGCAACGGTGCTGGGCACTGGCCATGACTCAATAGCCATAATCTTCTGGAGATCCACTTCTACTCCTCCTCTGGTGATGATATGACCCAAGTACGAAATACGATCGAGCCAGAACTCGCATTAACTGAACTTGGCATATAACTGGTGCTCCCTGAGAGTCTGAAGAACCACACGGAGATGCTGCTCATGCTCCGCTTCACTCCTGCTATAGAACAGGATGTCGTCCAAAAATACTATCACGAACTGATCCAAGTAAGGCATAAAGATGCGATTCATGAGATCCATGAATACCGTCGGCGCATTGGTCGCTCCAAATGGCATAACAAGGAACTCCCAATGCCCATACCTCGATCTAAAAGCTGTCTTCGGGATGTCCTGCTCTCTGACTCTGATCTGATGATATCCTGAACGCAAGTCAATCTTCGAGAATACTGCTGCCCCTTTGAGCTGATCAAACAAGTCATCTATCCTCGGGAGAGGATATCTGTTCTTGATTGTCACTGAGTTCAAGGTACGATAATCAACACATAACCTGGACGTACCATCCTTCTTTTTCACAAAAAGCATCGGGGCTCTCCAAGGCGATCCACTAGCATGAATGAATCCCTTGGCTCGAAGTTCTTCAATCATCTTGTACAAGATCTCCAACTCTGACGGCGCCATCCTATAGAATCTTTCTGACACTGGGGCTGTCCCAGGAATCAAGTCTATGGTGAACTCGATCTCCCGTTCTGGCGGCATACCTGGAAGCTCCTCTGGGAAAACATTTGGAAACTCTTTGACTATCCGGGACAACTGCACGGCTGCTACTGCCATCCGCAACACTGGAGGAGAAGGCTCAACTTCGCCTCGGGAAAAGGAAAACTCTGGCTCACCTGGAATGCTAAAAACAACCCTACCAATGTGGCAGTCTATTCTAGCATACTGGTTCCTCAACCAATCCATCCCTAGGACCACATCATAATCGGCCATCGGAACTCTATCAATCTAGCGGGGAACTCTCTACCGCTAACTACGATCCGACACGAGGAAAACACTCTATCTACTCCCACAAGTCCGTTACCAGTAAGTATATTGAGCCTTACTGATAATGACTCGGGCTCCAATCCTATCCGTGTTACGAATCGTGCAGACATAAAAGAATATGATGCACCAGAATCAAATAAAGCTGAAGCTGGAAAGGAGTTGATGAGAATAGTACCTGCCACTACCTCTCCTGGTGCCAATCCTTCCTCCACGGTCATCGCCATAGCCTGACCATGCCCTCGGGGTACTGGTCCCCTCTGCGAAAATCCTCGCTGCCTATTCTGACTCTGGGCTTGGGCTTGTGCATAATGCTGGGGGTTCTGCTGCTGGAATACTTGGGTCTGAGGTGGCAAGGGCCTCGGTAATGGGTACTGCTGTTGCTGCTGCTGACCGATGCTGGTCCTCTCACCGAAGAGCTAGAAAGGTTGGACGATGATGAACCACCCCTATTCGGGCAGGATCCAACCCTATGATCCGGTTCTCCACAAGCCATACACAATCCTTGCGCCCTACGACACTCTGCCACTACATGGCCTGGCTTTCCACAATGAGAACATCCCACTACGGAAGACTGCTTCTGCTTTTGTTGCTGCTGCTGAGGGTACGTCGGGGTGGAATGTTGAACCGACGTTACTGAGGCCGTCCGCCTTAGAGCTCCAATAGTCAAAGCCCTGGCTGCCGGGGCTGGTACTGAAGACTGATTCATCTGGCCGTGGGATCTCTTCCGACCTCCGGCCCTATCCACAATCCTCTGGGAGGTATACTCATGCCTCCTAGCTGCTCTCAAGACTGCATCAAAAGTCTGATGCTCAAACTGCTCGACTGCCAAGAAGATCTCCAGGTGAAGTCCCTGCTGGAACAGCTGGGCTCTATCATACTCGGTTGCCACCAAGGTGGGAGCAAACCGACTGAGTCTGGAAAACTCGGCCGTATATCCGTCGACCGTCCTGCCCATCTGCTTCAGATTGGTGAACCTCGTCTGTAGATCGTACCGAGCTATAGCATCGAAATACTTGGTCTGGAATCTCTCTCTGAATACTGCCCAGGGAATGGATGCCACTAATCCAACGGCCTGCGCCTCCCACCAGCTACGGGCAAGATCCAACAACTGCAAGCGCACCACGGCCACCTTCTCGTTCTCTAGAGTCCTGGCTGCTTCGAGAATCACCTCAGTATCCTGAAGCCAAGCATCTGCTGTGATAGCATCTTCACTACCGTCAAAGAAGGGTGGGTTCAAGCGCTTGAAGCTGTTGGCCGTGCTGTTACCCTGATGACCTCCTCTGGTCAAGGCATCCACACTGCCTGGTGCAAGGCATCTCCTCTACGATCCTGAGAAGCTATCAAGGCTCTGACGAGTCCTACTAAAGTGCCATTATCAGGTTCGGCAGGCTGAACTGGCTGGACTGGTGGCTCTCCGCCTGAAGGCACGACTCTGGAGGCCACTCCTGAATGCTGGGCTTGATCTCCGGGTTGCGGCTGATCCGCGAGAAATGCTCCGCCTTGCTGACCGGCAGGTCCAGGAACGATGTCGCTGAAGAAGACGACATGGGAAACAATAAGGAAGGACCAAGACAGATCAATGATACAAGCATATGATCAGGACAAGAATCCAGGGATTCAGATGATATGAGCAGAGATCAAAGGCGAGTACTGATTGAGACATCTATTCGGTAAACCCTCACATATCTTGATTTACAGGACCTGCATAGGCCACCACTTAAACCATGTCACGCCCCAGAGCAAGAATACGGGAGAGCAGGGACAGACATAGCCAGCTACGTATATTGAAGTGCAACCCACCTCCATATACGGTCACGGCTGTCTAGATACATAAGGGTTTATCTACAAGCCAACAGTCTCTTAAGGTCATGAACAAGCCTATTGTCTCAATCACAAGCAAGTAAGTAAAGGTTACAAGAAGTATGATCATTAAATATACAATAGTAAGGCGTCCCAAACATTACATATTCAGCTGATCATGAAGCTAGTCGTTACAAAATGTTAGGACTAGCAAGAGTTTAGTCATACATGATCAACCCTAGGATCTGTCAATCATGTTTCAGCTCGTAGGCAGATAGTAAGTAAAGTGCAACCGAGCCAACAGGTGCTCGTCGGCTAAACGCCTCAAAAGAATATTTTTACAATAGAGTGGGAGATCAAAAATAAACCCACTCGTTGCCAGGGTTCCGTCTAGTGGCCACCATCTGGCTGGAAGGTCGGTAGATCCTCTGGAGCTGCTCCAAAATCTGGCTACACAAAACCAGCTGGATCAGACCCCAGAAAGAGCAAGTGCCACAAAGGAAGCTTCACTTAGGAACTAAAACCAGCAATCAGCACAAGAGTATAAATAAGGTAAAAACTGGAAATAAAGAAAATACCTCAGGATGATATACGACGAGATAACCATGAAACTATTCAGATAACCAGGTTACAACCTGCAAACCAAACAAGGACCGGGGTTGTAACCCTTCGTCTGAACAAAACTTGGATTCTCACCATTTATCGATAAAATAAATACAGGCATTCCGGTCACGCAGTAACATGGAACAAGATCAGGGCAAGACTAGACAGGTTAGACTCCATCCAATCATTTCACGGCCAAGCAAGAATTATGGCTTGATACTTTAACTAACTAGGGTTGTCACAAGCCTAATTACTAACAAGATGTAGTGAGATTATTCCACAGCCACAAGCCCTGCAGACCATCCAGGTTACCCGGGTTAAAAGATTTAGAGTTGAATTCAGGTGGGTACAACGTCCAGGAAACGAATGTACCCTTAGGTAGCTTGAAGGGTGCAACACATGACAGTATGCTGGAAATGTGCCCTACTCGACGGTAGGCTACAGATCCCAAGGCGTACCGAGGTAACGGAATTGCCTGTAGCTGGAAGATCTCTTTATGACTAGTGTATTAATCTAGTTATTAGCCTTAGTCAATTTCAATAAGTACTCCTAACCGTGGTACTCAGGATTCTCCTCCTAGACATGATGCAAGACAGGACTGGATTATTTGTACAAGCACAATCGCCCACGGTGTCCAGGTTATTCATACAGGTCATGTCATGTCAGGTAGCCGTCGCAACAGCTTATCAAGATATATCATGTCAGGTAATCATGTCAAGAGTTCTGGTCAGGAGTGCGCCACGACGGGCCACTGTCATGTCATGTCATGTTAGGTTTACTTGTCAGGAGTGCACCACTACGGGTCACTGTCGTGTCATGCTAGTTCCTTGTCACACCATGCCATATAAATTGGGCATAAATATACCCTAGGAGTTTACAAGACATGGGCAAATAATAATAAAATAATAGTACACAGGGCTATTGGAGAGCCATGCGGCTCAGGCATAATCCATGCGGCTGGGAGGAGAGCAGTCCATGCGGCTGAATAGGGTCAGGCGCATGCGACCAAGGAGAGAATCCATGCGGCAGTAGCTCATGCGGCTGAGGGTCCAAAGCTCATGCGGCTGAGGAGAACAGTCAATGCGGCTAAGGAAAGAGGGAAGCGCATGCGGCTGAGGAAATAATCCGTGCGGCAGGGACATGAGCGGAGCCATGCGCTTATGCGGTTAGCAGGGTCATGCGCCTATGCTGCTACAAGTGGACCAAGTTCATGCGGCTCAGAAAGAAGTTCTCATACGGCCAGCGGGAAGAGAGGGCGCATGAGACTAAGTCAGAGCATTCATGCAGCTGGAATGAGCGGGGTCCTCATGCGGCCAGGGAGGGCGCAGGCGGCTAAACGGGTAACGTCTCAAGCGGCTGAAGTAGTGCAGAGTAATATGCGGCTGGGGTTAGCGAGTTATGCGGCTAGATGAGTTCGGCCCTCATGCGGCTCAAGTACTTCCAGCCATGCGGCTGAAGAGAACACTTGCCGCATGAATTATTCATGCGGTCAAGTCAAGCACAGTTCGTCTTCTCCAAAATTCCGAGAAGAAAAATACCATGAGAGTCAAGTTCTCAAGCTCCATAACTCCATTATCCGGAGCCCAAATCCGAACTTCCATAGGTCAAAATGGGGTAGAACGAAGGCCTCTACAACATGGAACCCTCAAAACTCAGAAATAACAAGATTAAGTAAATCAAAACCCAAGAAATCCGAAAATAAAATAGACTTAGATCTACAAGAATCTAGCTATAAAAAGAGGAAATGCCAAGTACTAAAGTAAGTTAAAATACTGTAAGGAAGAGAAAGAAGCAATAAAATTTGAGTTCCTCCATGAAGCAAGTTGCACTTGCCTAGACCTCTCTCTCCTCTCTCTGGTAGGTAAAGAAGTAAATGGAAGAAGAAGAAGAGGTTAATGAAGAGAGAGAAAGAAGAAGGGGTAATAAATACCAAAGGTGGTGGTAGGTAGGGGTTCACCCTTTGGTCCATTTTAAACCAAAGAAAACCGAGCCAAGCCGAACCAACAAAGGTTTCAAAGACAGTGTTATATATTGAGTACGAATCGCAGGGTTCATAGGCGGCGAAAATAATTCAAAAGAGAATTGCCAAGGCTGTCGCGGAAGAGACCCTAAGGCTGGTTTAACTATGTCTCCATCCACATAGAATAATATATGATAAGCGAACCAAAGTACAATAGGTTGATTAGACCATCATGCACAGGTTCTGATTAGACAATATGTTAGTGGGTGCATCCAATAAAATATGTCATGATCAAGCTTGATAACAAATAAGATTGCAAAACTGAAGCTACATTAGCAGCATGGGATAGTCAAAATATATGCAAGGGAGGTACTGATGAAGGAAATTAAATAGTCCTGGATCTTTTAAAATCAAGGCTCGCCCGAAGTGTGGGCCTATACAGTTGTCCTAGTGTTTCTTCATTTATGGCTTGGTAGACTAGATAAGGTAGGGTCCTCTGAATTTCTAGTCTGAGTAAACTTATCAACATGGGTCACAAGGACAAAGGCTTTGTTGGGCCGTGAGGTATTCTACCCAACTTATAAGAGTTAAACTAGTAGTGTGATGGGACCATGGGTTAAACAACCAAGATAAAGTACAACGCTAAGCATTAAGGAATTTAATAGAACAAAAATCACATATCGGGTCGAAAGAATTTAGTCAAGGTTGAATCCCTATCCGTGGTCGAAAAATATATCGGTATCATGGTAAAGATTATAGTTTGGCCATTTTGACCAGAAGGTCCTATCATGAAAATAGGGTACAAAGATACGTGTTTTAGTGGGACATGATATATCTACATGAAGGTGGGCTTGTCTAGGTCTTATATATGAAATTTGTTGGAAAGAAAAGTGTAGTGTTGTACTCCAAATATACAAGTCACGGTAGGGACGCCAAAAAATCTAAAATAGAAAGTGGGAGGTCACGAGGTGATAATTAATGCACAAAAATAAAGAAGATCAAGTTAAAGCATGAAATACAATTAATTAAAGAATCCATAAAAAAATAATTTTAGGAACATAATTCCGGAGAGAAGATAGTCTCCTAGATGAACACAGTTAAGGAACCATTAACTCATTATTCCAATTGCAAATGGGTTAGAAGGTCGTAATTAAAATATCTAGAATTGAAGGAAGGTCGACTAAGTCAATGTGGAAATACAGTCGTATAGCTGGGTAGATGACTAACAACACTTGTGTATATACTACTATCATGGTCACGGGTGACATGGCAATTAGTGTGGAACACTCAGTAGGGTTATCTTGGGGCCTACCATTAAAATTTAACTCAAGTTTCCTCCAAAAGTTTCAAAATTAAACTTTTAAAAGTAAACCACCAAAATCTGTATTCACTCCAAGCCGTTCAAATTCATCATAAAAATTTAAATTACTCTCATAAATTTCAAAGCAAAATTGTATCATGTTACTACTAACATTTTCCAAAATTAACGTTTAAATTCAACTATTTAACTCCAGAGTTCATAATTTACGAATCCATAAATTTTTTTACAATCAATCAAAAATTTAACACTCTAAATTTTTTAAATAACTCATAATAAAACTCTTAACATATTAAAAGCAATCTCAAAAATTAAGCTCAATGCTCTCATCAATTTTAACTTCTATTTATGCTAAGTTATTCCCACAAAATCACAACCTTTAAATGGTAACTTCCTTTAATCAATCAAAATAACTTTCCATCACATCCTTCAAAATTCTCCCAAAATTTTTTAATATTAGCAATCCCACATTAAACTAAATTTTTAAATAATCTTATCAGTCAAAATCTTTTTTTACCAAAAATCTAAATAGATTTGTAAATCCTCAATCATAGGACACCATTTAAAATAATGAAAAATTCTCAAAAATTATTTTCATAACTTTCAAATAATTTAAACCAGAATTCACCGTCGTTACTTTCACTTAAAATTTAAAATTTACTAAACACGAAAATCACAAGTTGTACAACTCAATTTAAATAATTCCTACGGCCATTTTTAAAAGCTAAGATCATTTTCAAACCAAATTTATAACCGGTCAAAGGTGTATAACCATAATCCAATAAATCATAAACATCAAAACTCGAAAATCAAATAAATTTTATATTTGTTCCAAGATGTATATCTATCACCCAAAAATTATAAATATCACAATTCGATAAGCAAATCAATTTTATACTTGTGCAAAGAATTATAACTATAACCCAATAAATCATAAATATCAAATCTCAAAAAAGCCAATCAATGGTATAAAGATTCTATTTTTTTTTCTCCTTCCTGCAGCATCAATCCTATGGTGTTTACTATTTAGAAATCTCAAGATTAAAACCTTCCTTGGTAGTATCCTACTTTACAAATTAATAATCATTAAATCACACTTTTAAAAAAAACCTTTTAACTCAATTAGAGTCTTAAGTGTATTCCAATTGCCAATATAACCATTTTAGCCATGTGTTTGACCTATGAGCATATACTAGTGTAGTCATCTTCCTAATTGACACTAAGCACGAAAATAAGAATCGACGGTAGAAAGGGATCCAACAAGATGCAGTTCAAGGAGGTCGAACAAGAGTTCAAAATTTGAAGCCAAGAGAAGAGGTCAAGCTGTATGGATGAGATTCCTAGACTCTAATCCTATATTGCAGGCTCACATCGGTACAATTACGTAACCGAAGTAACAAACTTGACTTGCATGGGCCACCACAAAAACATGTAACGTCCCAGTCCCAAAATACGTAGGACTAGGTACATCGACATGCCAGCTGTATACATACGAAGTATACTCCAATATATGGAAACCTCGTATGAATACATAAGCTGTAAAATACAATAGAACCATAATAATTAATTTTCATCCACTAGATAAATAAATGATATAAAAGCAACTTTGAATTTGTCATGTATACAATCGTTGGGCGGAGACAAAGTCCACTACCAACTATCTCAAATAAAATGTACAAGAAGTGATCGAAAAATAACGAGGCAAACCAAGCGCAATCGCCTTCGAAAGAATGGAGAAGATCACGGCCTTGGCTAGAACACCTGCAAAATCACAGAAGCACACACCTGGAGAGATAACCAGGTCCTCAGAGGGACGTAGCAAGATATACAAAGAACATGCCATAATAAACTGAATATATAATATGTCACAACCCAAAATAAGTGACAAAACGACAATAAGGTAATCTAACCGTACTACAGTGTTTATGCCATTAAGAATAAACCTTCAACGCATGGGCACTCTGGCTCAGTAGCAGTAATCTTAGTTATGGCCCATTAGGATACCAGTGACCTCAAAGAATAACATTCATTAAATGTCAGAGGCCAGCAGTAAATCAGTATCAAGATCCAGGACCGTATCTCCCGCGGAGATAACCGGCAATAGGGAAGTGCATACTTGGCCCATACGTTAAGGAACTGTTATTCCCACCCAATGCCTAACAGAGTCACATCCTTGTCTCATATACCTCTACTAACTGCTAAGTCTCATAACATGCCTCTATTAGCAGTTAGCCCTATCGCATGCGCATGGGGGATCAGCCCACACACAAGAACCTCTATATGCTACTCATCTCACACATCCTCGTGGTACAATTGTGTCAAGATATATGCAATACACTACAAACGGTAGTCTCTTAACTCTAAGTCCACATGCAATCAAAGGATAATAACAAGTATATCTAATATCACTGAGCAGACAGTAAATCAGGAACGGTAAGAACTGGAAATAAATGAACAGTGATATGTAATAAAATGTAACTGAATATAAATCGTATAATGGCAATGTATCTTGCCTGAGGTTATGTGCAAAAGAGGATAATCTAGTAGCTCGAACAGACAAATAAACGAAGCAAGAAAACCCAAATCCCGCAAATGACTCCGCATGCTGCAACAAACATCACGAACGAGTTTGGAATAAAAGATAAGCCTAGAAAATGCCTGTCCAAAAGTTAAATTCTGGAATAGGGGCAAAATCGTAATTTTGGGTCAAAACGACGTCCGCCGTTGGACCCGCTTTGCACCGAAATGCGTGCCAAAACCTACGGTCTCTAAAGTCGTCAAACTATATGTCTACGGATTTGTTTCGATGAGAAGAACCCAACAGTATGTCTAATTTTGGATTCCGGTGGGCTGTGCACAAAATTACCCGTTGAGTGGGATTGTGGGCCCGTCAAAATAGCGTCCCGATCAACGGTCTCAGAATCGGACCAAACTTGGCTCAGAGGACCAAAAAAATATTTTGAGTCCAATGGCATAAGTTTTATCGCGATATGATGAGTTTGCACAAAGTAATTGGGAAGTTTCGAAAAAGCCCGATACGAAAAAATTTGACGGATGCGGATCAAATTCGTTGCGCACGTGCAACCGATTTGAATTTCGTCAATTTTTGCACGTTCACAAAGTCGATTAGAACTTTTCGATACTCTCGGTTTGTGACGAGGTCGTCCTGTTTGACGGGACGCACATCGTATCGAGGTTTTTAATTTTTTTTGAAAACTAGTTTTTCATGATTTTTAATCTAATTAAACATGAAATTTATTGCGGAATAAATAAATCTATTTGAAGGGGATGATAGAGGGTCATGTGGGCTTTCTACATAAATTTACGGATCTAAAAACGGATTAGAATTGAAGGAGAAATCACACGGTAAAGTTAGGTACCTCGATATTAAATTATGTTGATATTGTTGTCGTTCTCGTTGTTGTTGCTGCTGTTTGCTGCAGACACTCGGACTGCGTTGCGATGTACGAGACTGCGGACAGTTCGTCGGAGAGACGGGTTGGACGAGGGTGGAGGAGAGAGGAGGAGGAAGGTGGAGGAAGAGATTAGGTTTGGATTTGTATATATATATATATAATACTATGTACATACGTTAAAGAAGGGAGGCTTTGGCCCCTTGCTGCTTAAAAAGGTGCGGCCACAATTATGGGGCAATGGAGCTGCTGCTCCTATTAGAGGCATGGGTGGTCGGTTGCCTATGGTGGGGCCGACCACCACTAGTATATATATATATATATATATATATATATATATATATATATATATATATATATATATATATTTCTTTTCTTTTTCTAACATTATCTTCAATATATATAACTATATATATATATATGTATATATATCCATAAATACACCAAAATCTATTTAAAATCCAATAACAAATTAAATATTATCTAATCCAATTATTTAATGTATTTAAATATATCTACATATATTTAAATTCAATCTTTAATAAATCAACTCAAAATAATAATAATATTTAAATAGAAAAATATGTTTATTAAATCTCCAAAAATAACTTCAATAATAATAAACTAATAAAATTGTTCCAATGGGTGCACTTATACCGCATACCCTTTTCCGGATCCACAAAATATACTATTTTGTAAAATATTATTTAAATAATAAAATACCAATAATTGCACAAATAATTAAATGATTTAAAATTGTACATGAAATTCTAAATATAATTTAGAAATTATTTTTAAGTACATAAAATATGTCTACATGGCCACTTTGGTCCCACCACATGCCTACCTGGACTTAAATTCGGTTCGGGCCCAATTCGAGTTGAACTGGACAAACCGGACCGTCTAAAAATTAATATATAAAATAATATTTAATTAAAATACTTTAAATAAGTAAATTCACAATTTGGTCTGGTTTTCCTACTTTGGACATCACCATGGCTAGGCTTCCCCCGGCATGACTGGTACACTAGTCAAGGCACACTGCTACATCTTCCGTGCCAAAATTCATAGTAGTCTCGTGTTCCAAAATTCAACAATGGCTAAGGTCATTGTAAAAAAAAAAAAACCATAAATTGTATAAATTTATTTTTAAGTCTAATAAAATAATAAAAAATAATTTAAAAAAATAGGGGGTTTTACAACCAGAGAAAGAAGAAATAAAATTTCGGATAATATTGTCATATTTCTTTAGGAATGTGAGGAAGACTATGGATACTGGAAGATGATCTAATTAACTTTCGTCAGGCCATGGAAAGTTTCAGTTCTCAAAGTGGATTAATAAAATAAATAAGGAGTATAAGTCCATGCAAGACAATAAAGTTTAAGAACTTGTCCCATTACCAAAAGGTATGAAGTCCATTGGTTACAAATGGACATTTAGAACCAAGAAGGATTTGAAAGGATAATGTGGAGAGGTACGTCTTGCAGCTAGTGACTTTACTCAAAAGTTAACGATTGATTTTAAAGAGACTTTCTCTTCGGTATCTTGGAAAGACTCTTTTTAAACAATCACAGCACTTGTTGCACATTTTGATCTTGAGTTACATTAAATGGATGTCAAAATTGTGTTTCTCAAAGGTAACATCAACGAAACAATTTATGGTGCATGCAAAAAACTTTGTGTCGAATGACCCAAAGAATATGGTTTGCAAATTGACAAAATCTATTCATGGACTCAAGCAGGATTCTCGTCGAAGGTTCTTAAAGTTTTACCAGTGATTATCTCGTTTGGTTTTTGAGATAAACACTATTAAAGATTGTGTATATCACAAGTTCAGTGGGAGTAAATAATTTTCTTTAGTTATATATGTTGATGACATACTGCTTGCCAAAAAAAATGATATAGGTATATTGTACGACACTAAAAATTTCTACCAAATAACTTTCAGAAGAAATATTTTGGTGTCGTTTCTTTTGTATTAGGAATCCAGATATACCGTGATCGTTCTCGGGATATTCTTGGATTATCACAAAAGATTTATATCAATAAAGTGCTTAAAAGATTTGACATGCAGGAATGCAAACAAGTTGACAACCCTTTCGTTGAAGGAGACAAGTTCAGTCTCAGTCAAGTGCCCTTAGATTAGCCTTAAAATTAAGAAAATGCAATAGATTTTCCGTTCATGACCAGTTATAGGGAGTCTAATATATGCTCAAGTATGTACGCGTCAGGATATTGCGTACATAGTCAGATGTTAGGCAGATATTTTAAGCAAATATGGATGGATCATTGGGTAGCAGCCAAACTGCTTAAGTAATTAATAGAGAACAAAGAATTATATGCTCTTTGTAGGAGATCGGATAATTTTGGAGATCATAAGATATTCCGACTCTGATTTTGCTGGATGCCAATACATCAGGAGATCCACATCAGGTTATGCTGACTAATGGAGATATATTTTGGATGAGTGTCAAACATGCACTCATAATTTCTTCCACCATGGCAGCAAGGTTTATAACATGTTGTGGGACATCTATTCAGGAAAAATGGTTGCGAAATTTTGTCACAAGGCTGCGCCTACAGTACGGTGTTGAAAGACCAAATAAATTATGGTGTGACAATAAATCAGCAGTACTGTATTCCAATAACAACAGAAACGTGTATAAGTCAAGGACATTGACATAAAGTTTCTAGTTGTGACGGAAAGAATTCAGAATGGTTAAAATGTCTATATAGCACATTAGGACAAACTCCATGTTAGCGGATCCGCTCACAAAAGTATTATCACCCAAGGTCTTTCATGAGCACACTGCTCATATGGGTGTTATCTCATTTGATGATATGTCAGTTTAGTGGGAGTTTGTATTTTATGTATTTGGGTGCTATTTGATTTTGGACACATTTATGTATTAAAGTATTTTGGATATTTATCTGATCAGATATATGAAAATTCAGTTCATTCTGTTTTCATTATGTTAAAGTATTGATCTTACTAATGTTAAGGAGGACCAGTTGGAAATAGACATGTATTGATCACATTGCGTATAATTTTCATGCTACGCATCCATGATTGATCTATGTCGTTTAGCTATATTGGTATATGTGACCATTGATGGTTTAGTTACGCTATATGTGACGAACGCCGCTTTGATCCTATGTTGATATGGTTAATGGACGTGATTGTCCGGATATACCCTAAGGTTTAAGATAGCACTTTATGAGCTCACTAAGGTTAACACAATTATAAGGTTACATATGTGGCCCAGTGGAAGATTGTTGAAATTCTTCAATAATTAGGGGCCACACATGTAAAATTAATTGTGTTTGGGCTATCTAAATAATTAAGCTAAATTAAAGTGGTCTATTTGAAAATTGGCTTAAGGGTATAATTGTCATGGAATTAATGTGTAGATACCGGAGATGATTCTAATTTGATGAGAGACCAAATTAGAAATATCAACACATATATAAATATGTGTATTCATTAGGGTTATGGTCCCCAACTTATACGGTCACCAAAAGAGAGGTTTCTCTTTTTTCTCTTCTGCATCCCCATCAACAGAAAGAGAGGGACAAAGAATTTGGATTCATCTTTGTCATTAAGGGTTGTAGCAAGTTGGAAGATCGAACCCCACAAAAGGACGACCGCTTCAAAATCCATCAAGCCTAATAATGAATTCAGGTACGCTTCCGCAATCAATTTAATTTTTGTTCTTCATCTCATGAATCGACAGGGCACAATAAAATTCTACCAGCTGCTATCAGCCGAAACCGAAATTCTCTAGATTTGCACAACCAAATTTTTTTATCACAGTAAGGCTGTTGCTTTGGCTCCGTTTTAAATGATCTTGCTTTGACTCCTTCCGAACTTCTCGTGGCTCGTCTACGTTGAAGTAGAGCCAACAGCCCCTACCGGCTTCCATATTAATCCGACCATGCATGCCCACCAAACCAATTAACTTGTTTCTATGTTCCAATGATGTCTAAATCTTCTTTGGCTCTATCGATCGTGTCTGGGACATGGGACAGTCCTGGCAGAAAGATGAAACAATTTGCAGGCGTGGTTGAGCTTACTTTTGGCGTGGTTGAGCTGACATCATTCATCAAAATAGTCCCAACTGCTCAACTGTAACCGACATTGAGATGCACATTAGTTACGTTTGACTTCATTTTCCCCAAAGGGGTCGTATTCTCGTACTCAAATTGAACCTTATGTTCCTTATAATAATGATAAATCTAACTAACAGATTACCTGGCTATATAGTGTAACAGTTCAACCACAAAAAGCTTAAATAGAAACTCAGTATATGAACTTACTAGTCGGCAAGTAAATTGATAATAATCATAAAGTTGTAGTTATTTACATATGGCTAACAAAGCAGGTTGTATAATTAATTAAGATGACATCGTCCTAAATCTTATGCTTGATTTATTGTTGGAGCTTTTCCTTGAATATGTAGAGAGAGCTTGCTCTCAACACATGCCTAGTATTATTTAGTCCCACATTGAAAAATTACCACGAGTTGTACCTCAATATATACTTGGTATGTTGTTGAGATGTGCACATGGGGTGGTGACCCTAAGAAGGGAACTATGTGGGTGATTTTATTAGGAGGTATGGTTAAGACTCCATGGTAAAGCATTTATGTTTTTTGATCTTGAAAATTAATTTTCATTGGAGCTAAGTCCCGTCGGACTCCAGCTCGGGCTCATCAGGCGTAATGTGATATTTTGTTGGCGCACTTAGCACGTCAGCATCGCCTAAGTCGCGCTCGTTGTCCGAGCCTCTACGCAGCCGATTACGACCCGGAGGGGCTTCGCGACTCGGGCGCGTCGGAGCTAAGCCCTGGAGGGGCTTAGCGACTCGGCCTCGGCCTCATGGGCTCATGAGACGTAATGTAGCATTTTGTTGGCACACTTTGCACTTAGCACGTCAGCATTGTCGTTAGGCACATAGTGCACTTAAGTTGCGCACAACGAACGCGGCCTATTGTCGCGCCGTTGGCACGTAGTGCGCATGTTCTCAGTTGGCACAGCGGTGCAATTGCGCGCACTGTGCGCTATTTGTGCGCGCTATGCGCTAATTGTCTCACGTTGTACGCCAGTTGGCTCAATCGTGTCTGTACACGATTTGAGCGGTTATGGAACGTTCGGAGCAATTTTTTGCACGTCCTGAACGTTCTGCATACCGAGCAGTTACTTGGCGCACCTATATAAAGTCCCTCTCTTCTCTCTCAAGGAACAATAATAAGTATCCGAAATTTTCTTCTAAAATTCTCCAAGTTCAGAGTAAAGAAGAGAGGCGTAACCACCCATTTTCTAAAATAAGGGTATTTTGTAATTATGTGATTTTATTGTATTTTGGATTAATTTATAATATTTCAATTGGTGTTGTATTAGTAGTCGGTTTAACCTTAGCTAACCTTGATTTGAGACTAACCATGACATTATAAACCTAATTATTTGTCACACTCAATTTTTAATTTTAAAGGTAATTTAGTCACTATGAATTTATTTGAATTTTATGTATTATTGGGATTTTTATTAATTTGTTAATTAGAGTGATTGCTATGGGGTTTGATTGGTAGCTGGATTGGTGTTTTGGTAGTATAAGTGGTTTGACCTTAGTCAACCTTGACCAGAAGCCTAATAATGTAATTAGAATCATATTTGGCCTTTTAAAATTAATTTAGGATTAATCTCTATTTTGAGAATGATTTAAATGATTTTTAAGTCATTTTTCATAAGCCTTTTTTAGCCTTTTTGACATGGGCCTTTTTAGCAACTTAGGGTGCTTGGCCCATGTGCAAACCCTAACCCTAACACCCCCTTCATGTGGCCGGCCACAAGCAGCCGCCCCTCTCATTTGTAAAACTCATAGCATCCACAAGAGCAAACCCTAATTTTTCCTTTTCTCCAAAACCCTAACTTTCTCATCCGTCATCCGTTTCACCTCAAACGATTTGCGTTGCGATCGTAGGAAGGAGTAGAACTTGCTGGAGCATTGCTAGCAAGGAGTTGGAGGCGTTTGTTCGGGGTAAGTGGCCAACAAAGCGCCCGAGGAATTCCTTTTATTGAGATTCCGACTCTCAATCGGTAAACCTCGTTCTACCTTTGTTTTTTCTAAATTTTCTTCATTATTGCATCCATATAGGTACCCTAGACCTGTGCATGAAGTTTGGTAGGATTTTGGTTTCGTTTGGTAGTGGTATCGGACACGTATCGGTCTTATGTAGCGCGTATTCGACAAAAATGTCACTTAGAATTGAAAGTTGGTGTTTTGCATTTCTGTTTTCACAAAATTCTTGCTAATATTATTTGGATCAACTTCCGTGAAGACGGATCTGGAATCAGCACAATTTCAGTATCCGAAACGGACACGGACACGCGTGCACGAGGCCAGTGCACGGCCCCGTGCATGCCCTGCTGTCTATGCGTCATAACTCGACGCACAGGGCTCCGTTTCGCGTGAAATTTCATAAACACGTGGGGGCAACCTCTGCCCACATGTCCGAAAATTTCACGATGTTTTGTTGAGCGAGCGCGGAGAAATTCGACGTGCACTGGTCAGACCGTACAATGCACGTGGCTGAATTTTGCCACTGACACGACCTTCGTACGCGGACAAGGCGCATTAAGGAGCCGTTCCAGGAGGACGAGTACGTAGCCCTATACCTAGACTACCTAGGGACCCAATCCCGAGTTACAGCGTGGGTTGAATCGCGAGCCACGAGGCTCGACACGTGCCCCCGGGCACTAACTCACGCACGCACGGACGCACAAGCCGCGCGACTGTTCGCGGGTCGCCGTGTCGCGTATGCGCGACGTGATGACATGTTAGCATGTCCTAGCCCTACCCCGGGACCCTGCCTAGTTGTGTGCATGAGCACAAGTGTAACCACCACATTTTTAATTTTGGGATATTTTAGCCATTTTGTAATTATTATATTATTTATTAATTTATTGAATTCATGTGATGATATGTGGTTTTGTTTGATGTTGTATAGTATAAATGGGTTTAACTTAGCCAACCTTGACTAGAAGCCTAATAATAATAATTAGAATTAATTTGACCTTGTAGGAATTATTTTAGAATTAATTAGTTATTTTAGAATGTTTTAAATGAATTTTAAGTCATTTCTTTATAGCCTTTTTAAAGTCTTTTTGACTTGGGCTTTAATAGAAACATAGAGAGCCTAGGCCCATGTGCAAACCCTAACCATAATACCCCCTCCTATGGTCGGCCACAGCAGCCCTCCTTCTTTTCACTTTTGTGAGAAAGCACGTAACCTCCAAGTGAAACTCCCTTTTTCTCACCTTCTCCAAACCCTAAATTTCGTATCCGGAGTTTGTTTCACTTCAAACGAATTCCGTTGCACTCGTGGGGAAGAGGAGAACTTGCTGGAGTATTGCTAGCAAGGAGTTGGAGGCATTTGCTTGAGGGAAATCGGCCTACAAAGCGTTCGAGGACTTATTTTCTTTGGATTTCTGACACCCAATAGGTAAAACTCGTTCACCCTTTGTTCTTCTAAGTTTTTCTTTATTATTGCATCCATATTGGTACCTTTGGCATGTCCCTGAAGTTTGGTAGGGTTTTGACTTCGTTTGATAGCGGTATCGGACACGTATTGGTCTCACGTTGCACGTGTTCGGCAAAATGCCACTTAGAATTGAAAAGTATTAATTTTCGATTTTGTTTTCACGAAATCCTTCCTTATACGATTTGTAAAAACTTTTGTGAAGACGGATCGGAAATCGACACGATTTTGGCATCCGAACGGACATGGACACGTATGCACAAGATCTTGTGCACGGTCCAGTGCACGCCCTGCAGTCTGTGTATCATAACTCGACGGACAGAGCTCCGTCTTGTGTGAAGTTTTACGAGCACATATGGGCAACCTCTGCCCACATGCCGTAAAATTTCATGTCGTTTTGTGAAGCGGGCGCGGAGAAATCTCGCGTGCACTGGTCGGCTGAACTGTGCATTCAAACTAAAATTTGCCGCTGACACGGCCTTCGTACGCGAACACGGCGCATCGAAGACCTGTACCAGGAGTAGGAAAATGTAGCCCTATACCTAGAGTACCCAGGGACTCGACCCCGAGTCGTGAAGTGGCCCCACGCACGAGCCACGAGCGGCGAACCGCCCGTACGAGCTCGCACGTGAGCACAGGGCGCACGCTGTGCGTGGGCCATTGCATCGCATTGCTGCGACTTCATGTCATGTCGACGTATCCTAGACCTACCCCGTGACCATACCTATCCGTGTGCACAAGCACGAGGCTTCTCGTTGCGCGTGTGACACACAATCGAGCGAGAACACCCTCTTTGACACTGGGTATCAGTTTTCCGATACGCACTCTCTGGACACGACACGGACACGGTTTTGACCACGGGAGTACCCGTGTACGTCCCACGTGTCGAGACTGTTTGCAAAAACAAAAGTCTTTTATTTCATAAACTTTAAAGAATAGTACAAGAGTACAATAAATTCTGGGAAAGTACAACTGTAGGGATCCGATCTGAAGACGATCGCTCTATCCCTTGGACGATGTGAACTTTAAAGATGATAGCCTCTGAAGAATGCAGCAGCACTTGGACAAGAACTCCTCTTCTCTGATGATCTTGAATAATGATCCCCCTTAATGAAGAACTTGAAACTCTATTTATAGAATTCTAGAAATAACTATTTTGTAGTTATTCTGGATTACGCACAATGGACTGCGCCAGTGACAGACTGCACAGACTGCAAACTGTACTGGCCTTTGGGCAGTTGCTCGATCGTGGGTTAACTGTATTTAGATGCGTGGCATTGTTTGATTGAAATGTGCTTGGTCGTGTACAGGCGGTTGCCACGTGGCGAGCAATTGATGGCATGTAAGCCACGTAATAAATGTCAGTTATCTTCAAAAAGTTTGATGGATCACGCTACTTGAATAGCGCTAGCTTCAGACTGCACTTAGCTCTAGTCAATGGATAGCTCTGGGATTCAGACAGCTAGACTGCGCTGGGATTTGGACTTGGTCAAACTGTGCTGAGGAGGATCTGGCAGACCGCGCTCAAGAAGAACTGGTAGACCGTACTGGATTGTACAGCTGTTCTCGAGAGCTATGCTGCACGGGATACGAACGGATTCCTTGCTTTTCGGGCTGTCAGGCTGTCAGTAGATTTGATTTTCTTGTCAAGTAATGATGGCTTTGACACGTCAGCATAGCGCGCTTGGGCATTGGCGCAGTTCAACCTAGTGCGGTTGATTTGTAGCGCTGTTCATGTTAGCGCGTTTCAATGATGGGTGCGCAATTTGGACTTCTGTGCTTTATTTGATGGGTGCAACTTGATTTTTAGGACTAACAAGACCCCTTCAAAGTTTTCGAAATTTGAAAATATTCAAAGTTTCGAAATGCTTTGAATTTCAATTTTGAAATTCAGTTGCGCTTCCACTGCGCGTTTGAAGGAATTAGCTCCGATTTTCTCGACACAATCGGAGGTAACTTTTACGTTTCTGTGAGACACTATAAATAGTTTCATCTTCCATTCTTTTAATCTTTACTTGCTTTCGAATCCTCAAGAGCAAAAACTCCTCTCCTACTCCGACTTCTTCTTCCTCCTCTCGTCGTTGACACCAATGGCGCCTAAGCGATCGGCCACCGAGAAGGAAAAGGCTCCTGCCGAACCTACAACTCGTGTTGCACCACGAGTATCTCGTCACGAGACGGGCCATCCAGCTCTTCAAGGTGAATAATGAACCATGATCGAAACCCCTTTTTAGGGTTTTTGATGTTTTTGAACCTTCATGCCTCTCTCTTTTTAGAGATTGATGTATTCTCAACCACTTACGCCACTCTGTTTAGGGTTTCTGCTGCATATACAACAGTTTTCATTTTTATGAAAACTATATCTTTGTGCAATTGGTTGGAGAGTGCTGACAGAGTGTTCAGCACAATTCGTCGATTTGCACATCGATACGCAAACAGATGTTTTGTGCAAGTCGGCTGTGCTAGCGCAATATGATGTCTTGCACACGTAGGCTGTGCTGGCACAATCTGATGTCTTGCACAAGTAGGCTGTGCTGGCGCAAGCTGATAGATTGTTTCACACAGCGCAATTTGATGAACTGTAAAGAATTTTTTAATTTCTTTTGCGCGTACTGATTTTTGTCTCTTCATCGATGCAGTTAACCTTAGAGAAGATCCAAACTACGAGGTTCTTGCAGGATCTCTGTCTGAATCAGAATTCAAGGAAGATCTCTCACATGTCTCTTTTCCTCAATATGCTTTACCGTCATCTCGGCAGGCCGTCCTGGTTGTGCAAGATAATGATACCTTATTGTGTCTGATGAACGGGCAACCTCTTCAGACTGCTGACACTGTCACTCACAAGAAACCTCTATTTTTGTTTGGTGAGGCTTTTGACAAGAATTCACAGCGGAGGCCTCGTATGGAACAGAGAATCTTCCGAAGGGGCGAGAAAATAATATATCTGACAGAGATCTCCAGATGTCTTCCTCTGTCCTGATACACTTTTGCGAGCTATTCCCGAAGGATGGAGTGGGACATAACTCTATTGCAACAGGCCCGCGTGGGTAACATCTGTGTTAAGAAAGGGCCAGACCATAAAGATGTATTCTACAGTTCTTCTGAGCGACATAGCTCCCTACTCAGAGGACTAAAACCCGGTTGCATCCCGCCGGAGGATTCTTCTCTGCTGCTGCCAGTAAGGACCCCCATATTCGCAAATGAGTTTGCAAAGGTGGAAGGGAGATATCCGGACAAGATCTACGGTTGATAGGTCTTGTGAACCCGGACAATAAAAGGTAGATCTGTATAGCCAATTGGATAATGGTCCAATTTGAAGATCAGCTCAAAGAAATTGATCTGTATCAGGCAGTGTACGCCACTGTCTATGGCTTCCCCCATAATCCATATTTATTTCTTGCGTTGGCGGAGAGATATAATTACAGGACTGGGACCTTCATGACGCCGTACGGAGAAATTGGATTAGCCTTGCATGAGATGAAATACATCTCTAATCAGCCGATGGGGGATATCCCCTATGAAGAGTTTGTCCCGACAAATGATGAGTTGGACAAGCTACGTATGGAAAATGCCAGCATGGTAGATGATTTTGAAGAGCTACTATGCCATTACAAGATTTGTTCTCTATACTACAAGAGTGGCACGGCCGGCACTTGTTATTCGACCAAGTGGTTGCCGTATCTTTTCATTAACCATATTATTGAGAAGAAGACCAAAGAACATGAGAATTGTAATCCCAACTTCTTCAAACCGCTTAGCAACAGCGAGGTGATGGAGTTGATGGAGAAGCACGACGAGATGGATATCAAGATCAAAGATGATCTTCAGTATCCTCCTTTCAAGAAAGGAGACATAGTCGAGAGCTACATAAGGATGGGTTATAGGCCCATGTCGAAAGAAGCCCAACTGGCAGGTTTCTTTACTTACTGGCTTCGACGATATGTTGTTCTTGGGGCCAGTACAGTTGACCGCTTCCATCGCGGTGTGTTGTTTGCTGCCGTCCGTCTAGTTTTTGGCTACCGGATGGACTTGTTGTCAGCAATGACGTGCAAGAAGAACGCCGACCTCCGTCTCTTCGTTGATTCAATAATTCGAAGAAAAGGCGAGAAGGGACATTTCCCTCGGCTGGAATTGCCGTATACATATTTGTTTGGATGGCTGCTTCTACACCATCCTTCTCTAATGAACCCTGCTATGGTGGTAGTGAGCGGCAACTTCTTAAGAAGATACTCCGGATGCAAGTGGATCTATACCACTTTGAAAGACTGCCGGCGAGTCTTGAATCTGGGCAAAGGATGGAACTTCTACTGTGTTCTACCTCCAGCCGGTTACGAATATGTACCGACAAACCTCATTAATTCGGTAAGAGTGCCACCTTTGGGTCGTACAACCTTCGACTGGCTGAGGACAATTCGGCAATCACATCTAGTATATCGGTTCGAAGATGAATGTTATCTTGAACCTTATCTCCTAAGCCATTTTGCACGTCAATTTGGCTATGACCAATTCCATGTGGGCAATGCCATAACATGCTTACAGGGAAAAGGTTATTTGATTGATGGAGCCCGGGCTTAGGCCTATTACAATGCCCATGACACAAAGACAACGTTCTAGATTCCTACAAGGAACGACCGTAGCCCGCGCATGCTGTACACTTATTCAATCTTTTATACGTCAGTAAATACTTTTGCTGAGAATTTTAATTTAACAGACAGCTTTGCGACGGTGACACGCTTTAGGAAAGGAGCACCTATTTTGTTGCCTCCTGGAAATGATGAAGAACACAAGCCTGCTGATGCGCCTCTAGAAGCTTCGAGGGAAGCCAATTTCCGTGAAGAAGTCTATGAACCGCTGCGTATTTATTTGAAAGTTGTAAGATCTTCTATCAAAGAGAAGAAGAGGAAGGTAGAAGAACCATCATCTCCTGTCTCTAAGAAGAAGACCGCTATAGACTCTTCGGAAAGAGTCACTACTCGATCGCAGTCTCGGCAACAGGCTGAGTCAGCTCACAGAGAAGAGGCGACGACCCCGACTTCCATCCAAAGACAAACACACGCTGTAGACGTAGAGAGTCCTGAAGAACCTCTACGCAGGAAGAAAATAGCTTTCAGAAAGAAAGTGACCACTCCCCCAAGACCTATTCATACATCGGTCCTGATAAGTGCTGCTGTCGGGGTTATGATGCCTTCTCCTACACCTGCTCCTGAGCCTAGGCAGGTGACAGATACACAAAAAGGAGCTACCAGTGTAGAGATAAGGGATAAGGTCGCAAACACAAGAGAAGAGACCATGAAGACAAAAAATGAGGCTGCAGAAGCAAGAGAAGCGACTGCAACTCCAGCCCAAATCAATGAGTCAGAATCGTCTCTCGATATATTACCGTCTCCCACACTTGCAATAGAAGTTGCTCATCTTTCTGCTACACCAAGATTGCGTCGTGCTGAAGAAGATCGACTGATGATCGAGGTTCTGGATGGATGTGACTTCATCTTCTATGACATAGATCCAGTCGATGCAAGTGATGATGAGGAAGCACAAGAGGATGAGGCAGATGAAGAGGAAATATCGGCGGAGGGTGTTAATGACAATCTAATTCCGGAAGAGGATGCTGCTGTCTATGCATCCCAGGAGAAAAATGCTGCTAATGAAGTAGCACTGGATGAAGCTATTGTCACCGATCAAAGAGGTATTGATTGATTTTGATAATCTTCATTTATAGATCAGATGACTAATGTTTTAACTTTCATTCATGCAGAAATTCAACCGTCTCTGATTCTTCCGGTATGCACTGACATGGTGCAGACAGAGACGATAGCCAGCGGCAGCCGTCATCTATCAGGCGGCTCCGAAGCGGGAAGTTGTCAGGCAATAATGTCTGAAACTACTTCCGCGAGGCTCCAGCCTATTTCATTGAATGACACTCTTGTCATTAAACCCAGCGTTGGTCCTTCCTTTTGATCTTGTTTTGATAGCCCTTAGTGACGACAAACTGATGATATTTATTTGATTTCGCAAAGGAACATCCGGGAGGGGCAACTAGCTCCACTATGGCTCCCCTATCAAAAGAGGCTACAACCCATGTTTAAGATACCGAACTTCGGCCTTCACAAACATCCGCTGCTGAAGCTTCTGTAGGAGTAGCTGTTACACCTAGTGCAGTAGCTACCAACAAATTTGTAGTTGGTTCCTTCACCAATTTTTTCTTCAGTTCCTTGGGACCTTTAGTACAAAAAGTAATGGAGAAAGAAAATATTGGTTTCATCACTGTCAGAAGTCCAACTTCTTATCTGATCGACGGCATCCGAGATCAAGGTGATGAAGCTCAGGCTGCTTACCTCGAACATCTGCTAGATGAGATGGAGGAATCAATCAAGATTTTCAAAGATCTTAACCGAGGCAAGGTAGAGCCACTCATGAATGCCGAGTTCGAGAGAATGACTCGAGAAGCTGAGGTCTCGAGAGCTGATTTTAAAAAATTTTTGGACACTTTCGCTGCGAAGTCTTCAGAGTTCGACTCTCAGCTAAATATAGTAGCATCTACTGCTGGGGAGAAAGAGAAGAAGGTTGCTGATCTGAACGCAGAGAATGCTCGACTTCAAGAGGAGTTGAGAATCGTTCAACTTGTTCTAGAAGAAGAGACCACACAGCATCAAGCCGCAGTCCAGCAACTGGACGTTCTGACCCATGAGAAGAATGAGTTTGTCAAGTTTCATCAGGATAAAATTCCTCGTCGACTAGTGACCTTGCCAACATTTGACGCTGAATCCGGAATGGCAGAGGCTAGAAGGCGGGTGCTAGATTCTCGTGATGAACGACTCCAATCCTTGAAGCAGCAGATAGATAATCTGATGACCCCTCCGGCTGAATAAGAAAACTTTCTGTATTTTCTCCTTTGTGATATGTCTTTTTGTAACGTCTTTTATCTTGATCAATGAAAAGATACTATTTTGTGTATCTATTATTTGTTGCATATCCCCTTACGGATATAAATAATAGCGATAGAAAGTATATTCAAAGGTTCAGGACATGATATATTTCTTGATTTAGAAAATAATTATATTCATTACATTTGTTCAGAGGTAATGTGGACATGGCAGAATATAATTTTCTTTTTGAATATCATTATTTCGGTAGACAACTTAATCAGAGGTAATCAATACGTAATAAGTTGCTGATATAGATGGACAGATGAGTCGTCATAATTTATGAACGAAGTGAATCGTTGGGATGAACAGATGAACCGTCAATTAGATGGAGTGAATAGGTGAATGGGTGAACCGTCTGATGAATAAAATGAACGGATGAACCGTCGGATGATTGAAATGAACGAATGAACCATCGGATGATTAGAATGAACGGATGAACCATCGGATTAATGGAATGAACGGATGAACCGTCGGTTGATTGGAATGAACGGATGAACCGTCGGATGATTGGAATGAACGGATGAACCGTCGGATGATGGAATTAATGTTGTGAAGAATACGTCGCTTAGGCTCGCGTAATCGACTGTTTCAAGAATCTCTGCCTATAAATAGAACATAAATTTAAATGGAATGATCAGTTTCAATATCGTTTGAAGATGCATCCAAGAAGGCTGAGATGCTCCCAAAGGTCGAAAAAGTCACTGAGGAACGTCCAGCCAAACCAACTCAGCCAAAGCAGACGAAGGCGGGCGAAGGTTCGTCTGCATCCAAGCCACCACAGGATATCTTGGACTTCCTAGTTGAGCTAGGGAAGACTGAAGAAAAAGAGGCTATGAGGATGGCCGCTTGTGCATTTCTAGTGAAATCGAGCAAGGATGTCCTCGGCTCTTTTGCCGACTATATTTTTGAAAAGGACGACAGTGGTCCTCGTACTGTCTTTAAAAAGGGCGATAGTGATTCTCATCATTGATATCATGTAACATCGTTTATGATGAAATAAAATCAAAATTTATTTATGAACTGTCTTGTCGTATTTTACAAGAAATCTCTTTTACATTCATACATAGTACTTTTTAAGGAATTTGCCATTGATAGGCATCATCATAACTCGACCGTCCAGCTCTGTGAGTTGATAGGCTCCATTTGAGAAGACTTTACTCACGATATAAGGCCCTTCCTATTTTGCATCAAACTTGCCTTTGCTCATGTGAGTCATAGTCATAGGACGTCTGACTGTTAGAACGAGTTATCCATTCTGAAAGGCTCTGATTTTAACTTTGCGGTTTAAAGTCTTCGAGATACGGGCCTGATATAATTCAATATGTTGTTGAGCCAATAGCCGCTTCTTGTCGAGCGCCTCCAGTTCTTGAAGTCGAAGAAGATCATTGTTCTCCGTAGTAAGTTCATTAGCGATGGCAACTCTCAAGGAAGGAATTTGAAGTTCCAGAGGTAGAACTGCTTCACAACCGTAAACCAAAGAGAAAGGTGTACAGCCTGTGGGGTTGCGGACCATAGTACGGTAGGCCCAGAGACATTCTCCAAGATTTTTACTCCAATTACGTTTGTTAGTAGACACAAACTTCTTAAAGAGCTTGATAATAGTCTTGTTGAAGGCTTCAGCCAAGCCATTAGCAGCAGGGTTGTAAGCTGTAGAGGCGACATTGTCAATCCGATAATCGTCACAGAACCTGGTGAACTTTTGACTGATGAACTAAGGTCCATTGTCGTGAATGATTCATCGAGGTACACCAAACCTGTAAATAATGTGGTGTTTGACGAAGTTGATGACGCTGTTGGTTTTGACTTCAGCCAAAGTTATAGCTTTGGCCTACTTGGAGAAATAATCTGTTATTGCTAGTATAAACCGATGTCCCTTAGAAGAAGAAGGATTGATAGGACCTATAATATCCATACCCCAAGCTTCAAAAGGCCAGGAAGCAGCAGTCGGATGAAGTAATTCCGGCGGTTGATGAATAAAATCTGCATGGACTTGACAGGCTCGACATTTCCTTGCATATTCGATGGCATCAGACACCATAGAGGGCCAGTAGTAACCCATTCGTCGGATACGATCATGTAGTTTAGGGCCGGGTTGATGTGCTCTGCAGACACTATCATAAGCTTCACGCAATACCTGCTTTGCTTGATCACTAGCAAGACAGCGCAAGAGTAGGCCATCATAAGTCCGTCGATAGAGCATCTTGGTAGTCTGATTGTAGTAGAATCGAAGAGATCGTCGACGAATACTCATAGCCTTCTTAGGATCTTCCGAAAGTATATCATAAACTACGAAATCGATGAAAGTGGCTCTCCAATCTTCATTGATAACATTGACTTCGGCGAAATTGCTGAACTCAATGCTGCGATTGTTTTCAATGCAGAACAACTCTGTGTTAGAAACAACAACCACTTGTTGTCTTTTGACGGAAATTGCTAAGACTGCTGCAAGATTAGCTAAAGCATCTGCCTCAGTATTGCAAGCTCGTCGGACATATTCAATAAAGAAAGCCTTAAATGATGTAGCCATGTAAATTGCTACTTCATTATAGGGCACAAGATCTTGATGGCGAACTTCGTATGTTCCTCTAACCTGATTGACAACTAGTTTAGAATCGCCATAGACTTCAAGATATTCAACTTCCAACTGTTTAGCTAGCTGGAGTCCAATAAATAAGGCATTATCTTCAGCCACATTATTAGAGCACAGCTGATCTAAGGAATAAGCTCTTTGGATAGCTAATCCTTCTGGATAGACTAGAACAATTCCAACTCCTGCAACAATGGTCCCATTTGGTCCGATCGGAGATGCTCCGTCGAAGAACAGACGCCAGGTAGGAAATTCTTCAGAGATCATGTTTGATTCTAATATTTTATCTAGAATTTCATCATAAAGCTTAGATGTCTCCGGAACAGGATGAGCTGCTAAGAAGTCAGCCAGTGCCTGACCCTTAACAGACTTTTGCAGAATATAAACCATGTCGTATTGGGCTAGCAGAATGGCCTATGTAGCCAGTCGAGAATTGAGTGTGCTGGACTTCTTCATTAGTACCCGAAGAGAATTAACTCGGGAAATGGCATAAATGGTTTGGCCAATGATATAATGTCGAGTCTTTTGAACAGCGAACATAAGAGCTATGCATTCTTTCTCAACCGGACTATAACGGTGTTCAGCACCAATCATAGTACGACTAAGATAATAAATGGCTTATTCATGGCCTTCTTTGTTCTTCTGTACAAGTAAAGTACCCATTGAATGATCCATAGCACGGATATATATTAAGAATGGTATGCCTGAGATTGGTGGCACTAAAACTGGTGGGTTCATCAGATACCGCTTTATATCATCAAATGCTTGTTGACATTCTTCGGTCCAAACGAAAGATACACCTGTAGAAGCATGGAAAATAATAAAGAAATATCCATGCGGTCAAGGATCCCCATGCGGCTCAGAGAGCTCATGCGGCTCAGGGATCCATGCGGCTCAAGCGTCTATGCGGCTCGAATAGTTCCATGCGGCCTAGAGAGGAGCTACATGGCCCTCAATAGCTCTTCCCTTTGTCTTTACTGTATTTAATGCCTTGACGGCTGACAGCTCTGACATAAAGACGCAATGATGACTCTGTCATAATGGCAGACTCCTAGGAAAACGAAGGAAATCTCTGACACAATCCATCAAACCCCAAAGACCTTTATGCGGCCGTGACACATGGACAGTCGCATGCGGCTCAGACAGTGGCCATCCCATGCGGCTCAGGCAGAGGCTACCCATGCTGCTCACGAGGACTATCTTCATGCGGCTCACTGAGAAGCCACCCATCATGCGATCGCCTACGCTCATGCGGCTCAGATCATCTCCATGCGGTTCAAATATTCAGAGGCCACTCCCAAGCAGCCTTGACACGTGGCCAGCCTTATGTGGCTCAGTAGGGGGGCAATCCTCATGTGGCTCAGATTTTCTAAGTGGCTCGCGGTTCTGCCAGTCTCTACAGCTATCAGCCGAATAATAGTGGGACACGTGGCAAGATTCATCAACAAATCCTAACAACCAGGTTTAGTGCCATCCTCATAATTACTGAGATCAAATCAGATCATGCGCAATCAATCAAATTGAACACGTGGCAGGAGATCCGAGCTTGGCATAATCATAAGGATTTATGGCAATCATCATTAATTGCCCACAGAGATTTGATACAATCACATTAATTGCTCAAATCTATTATGAGCGGCCCAGATTCGTTGATCCTTAACCGCCAACTTTTGAGAATGGGCAATCATTGCAAACCCTAATGATGCCCCCCTCTTATAAATAGCAAGGTGCCATTCCCTTGCAAAGCAGCAGAGAGAGAGAGAGAGCACACCCCCTCGGATCCGGAGAGTCAGAAAGAAATTGAAAGGAGAGCATTTCTTTATCAACGCCAAGCAGTTCTTCTACAGAGCCAAGGCTGCACCCGATCGTCCAAGGAGTAAGGCAGAGCTACTGTCGCTTTCTCGAGCCTCTATCGTCACCACCGAGAATCTAAAATAAACAATTGTACTTAGATTGTTGTACCTAGGTTTTCGTCCCTAGACTTTCTTTGTACAAGCGAGTTTGTATTGTGAGTCTAAGTTCAGTCCTCCGATAATTATTCTGTACTTTTACAATCAATGGCAAACACGATGGCGACTCTGCTGGGGACAAACTTCTCCACGGCCGAGGAGTTGGTGACACAATCGGATGCAGCCAAACTTGGCTCCACGCAACAGAAGATGGTCGTCCGCTTCGACCAACAGGCGTTTGAAGAAATGCTCTCTGAAGAAAGCGCTGGCCCGGTCCAGAAGCGAACCCGCACAAAGACGGCTCGCAGGGAGTGGAGGTCAAAGTCATTTGCTCCTCCCCAAGCTCTGGACGGAGTACTCTCTGCTGCCCAAGACGATGAAGGCGACTCTCGTGCGGCCCCACTTCAAGCCATAGAGGACTCTGCTGTCCCCAAGCCCGACAGAGGAAAGCACTACGATGCTGGACTTACAGGGGCAAAGAATGACTCTATATGCTCCAGGAAGAAACCGAACAAGGGCACTAGCCGCAAAACGAAGACTCATGTGGCCAAGATTGCCAGCAGCATGAATGATGACCATGCGACTGAAACTGCTAGCCAAATGCATAACACTCATGCGGCCGAGATTTCCAGCCGCATGGAGAACACTCATGCGGCCAGGATTTCCAGCCATATGGAGAAGACCTATGCGGCTACGACTGCCAGCCGCATAAAGATTATTGATTCCAGCCGCATGACGCCTACTCCCCGCGGCTCTGTCTTCGACCGCCTCTCTTATGGTCCTGGTCTCTTGTGCTCCCAAGAAGACATGACTGATTCTCTCCAGCACCACTTAGACTCGTCCAACTATGTGGCCTCACGCACTAGAGTGAAGAAGTCTAGGGCAGCAGAAGCTTGGCAAGCTCGGTCCGCTGATCCGACCTCTGACTATCCGAGCGTCCCATATACTGTTATGCGGGCCTCTGATGGGAATTTGTACAGAACCACTCGAGTCCAGCCCCCGGTGGCAAACAGACAGAGAGGTTCCCAAAAGTCTTCCAAAATCCAGGGAGCAAACATGGTCGCTACGGACCCATCTGACTTGCGTAAGGCTATTATCCACAAACGCAAGGAAAGATAATGGGCCTCGGGGTGCAAAGAGTCCTCCTACGGGCGTTACTATACCCAAATCATCGTCAACTGCTGTTGCAATAATGCGACGATACGAGAAGACCGACACTCCATCTTCCAAAGACTGCAACAAACATGTTCAGAAGATGAGGCACTTCCCGTCGTCTCCTGTAACTCTGCTCAGAAAATCCCCGCCGATGGGAGAGAGAAGAAAACAAATGTTCCCAGCCCGAAGATTTCAACCACTATGACTAAGAGACTGTCGTCTAAGCGGGTGCCCACCACCGGAGTTTTCTAAGGTACCCGTTCAAAGACGAAATCTGCTACAGTGGGAGATTCATCGTCCACACCACTGGGGGTTGCTGTAACTGGGGGTAGCATTCCTCCGTACCTCCATAATAATTCAATGTTTCAAGAAGATAAGCTGGGGGAAGCAACTCTTCCATCAGATGCAGGAAATCTCGATGTTCCCGAGGACGTCCACAATTCCCAAGACGAAGCGAACTCGGAAGCTGGGGGTACTGTTCCTTTGAGTCCGAACCAGTGGAAGATATTCCCACATACCCCGATGACTTCTTATTACAGGGGTATGATTCGGAGTGTACATCATCCACCGTCCCTTCCACATCTACTCATGTCAGGACGACATTCATGACAAACGACGAACAGGATGGTCCTAGTGATCGCCAGCGTATCGACACTCTAGAGGCCATACTGCGCTCTTTGGTCAAATCCGTGGATGAGATCAAAGCAGCCCTTCCTACTCTGCAAGGAGGGACGCCTGGATAGACAAACTTGGGCCCCACGGTCAATACAGACTAAAACTTAGCAGCCCACCCAAGCTCGAAGTCGTCCAGAATATATGAAGAAATCCTAGATGAGGTCACCGACTCGCATGCAACCTCTCACGATGATATATGACGAATGTTCTTCGACAGCGCCTCAAGGACCGGACTTAAGGGTAACATCGTCGTCGGAGTCGGGGTGGTGCTGGTTTCCCCTTCTGGATTGGTGATCTACCGCGCTTACTCTCTCATAGAGCCCTACTCTAACAATGTGGCCGAGTACAACGCTTTGGTCATTGGCCTCGAACTTGTAAGAGAGCTGGGGATAGAATATCTTGAAGCATACGGTGATTCTCAGTTAATCGTCAATCAGATCCGGGGTTCATACGAAGTCCTTCATGAAGACATGATCCCCTATTACCAAATAGCGATCAACATTATTTCGTCATTTGAGGGATTCTTCATCGAACACGTTCCCAGACTCCAAAACATCGAATCCGATGCCTTAGCAGGCCTTGCCGCTTCCCTAGCAGTGCCAAATCATACTCATCATTCGGTTGACGTGATAGGGCACGAACTGGTCTGTTCCAAGAATAACGTTCAATTCGTGGTGAGTTATTCTGCTCAGACGATCGACGAAGCGCCAGACTGGAGACAACCATTCATAGATTTTGTAGTCTACGACATCCTGCCCGAGAACCCAAAGGAAGTCACTTCCATCAGAAGGCGTTCTCTCAGATTCTTCTACGATACAGAGATGAAAACGCTGTATCGGCGATCCTACGATGGGCTATTGCTTTGGTGTCTGTCAAACACAGAAGCCAAAGAAGCCGTACGCGAAGCTCATGACGGTGTCTGCGGGGCCCATCAGCCTGGCCCTAAATTGCAAAACCGTCTTTGCCGAATGGGCTACTACTGGCCCACGATGGTAGCAGATGCGATAGACTATGCAAGGAAGTGCAAAGCCTGCCAAGTCCATGCAGATTTCATCCACCGACCATCTGAATTTCTACATCCGACGGTAACATCCTGGCCATTTGAAGCATGGGGAATGGATATCATCGGTCCGATTACTCCACCTTCTTCCCGAGGACATCGCTTCATACTCGCAATCATGGATTACTTCTCCAAATAGGCGGAAGCTATCCTACTTGCAGAAGTAAAGACTTCAAATGTGATCAGCTTCCTAAAGCATCACGTCATCTATCGCGTCGGACTACCCCAAAGGATCATCCACGATAATGGTCTACAGTTTGCAAGCCACACCTTCTATCGGTTTTGTGACAAGCACCGCATCCAGAATATTGCTTCAACGCCATACAATCCAGCAGCAAATGGGTTGGCAGAAGCATTCAACAAAACAATCATTAAACTTCTCAAGAAGTTCGTATCGTCCAACAAACATGACTGGAACAAGAAGCTTGGTGAATGCTTATGGGCATACCGTACTACAGTCCGAACAACCACTGGAAACATGCCATTTTCCCTAGTGTACGGGACTGAGGCGGTCCTCCCGTTGGAAACTCAAATACCCTCACTCCGCGTCGCCCTTACTTACCAATTGACGACGGATGATAACTACCGTCGCCGACAACAAGAGTTGGAGGCCTTAGATGAAAAGTGCCTCTTGGCTCAGCAACGGATCGATCTATACCAAGCACGCATCTCCGGAGCCTTCAACAAGAAGGTTAAAATCAGAACATTCCAAGTGGGCGATCTCGTTCTGGCAGTCCGGAGGCCGATGGTTATGACTCACAAAACTGCCAGAAAATTCTTACCAAAATAGGAAGGTCTGTTTATCTTTGAGGCCATATTCTCCAACGGTGCTTACCGCCTCACAAAACAAAACGGAGACTTTCTCATGTTGCCTGTCAATGGCAAGTTCCTGAAGAAATATTATGGCTAAACGACATTTTCCAGATCGTCGAGTCATGTACCTGCCAGTATCGCTGAACTCATATCATACTTTCCAGATTGCTGAGTTATGTGCCCGCTGGTACCGCTGAACTCATATTCCAAAATTCCAGATTATTGAGTTATGTACCTGCCGGTACCGCTGAACTCATATTCCAAATTCCAGATTATTGAGTCATGTACCCGCCGGTACTGCTGAACTCATATTCACAGTCCCAGATTATTGAGTCATGTGCCCCTTGATACCGCTGAACTCATATCCACAAAATTCTAGATTATTGAGTCATGTACCCTCCCGTACCGCTGAACTCACAATCTCCCACATTAGCGAGTTATGTACCCGCAGGTGCCTCTGAACTCACATTCCGGTCACTCCTTCAGATAGTAAGTCATGTATGACCATACCTCTGAACTTTCTTCCTGAAAGAGATTCTCCCTCATGATCTACTACTCGCACTCCCAGTGCACAAAAAGGGTAACAGATCCACAAAATTTCCAAAATGACCATGTCGATGCTACCTCTGAGTCGTTTCACTTCCGCCAAAAATAAATTACCCCTTTATATAGAACTTCCATGTCCTTATTACCACTGAGTCGTTCTATGTACCCCCCCTTCATTGAGCCCACTCCTGCCATGTTCTCATTACCTCTGAGTGGGAAGGCTCCGTCGAAGAAACCTTCATGCTTGCCATGTCCTCATTACCTTTGAGTAAGTATGTTGATTCTCTTTCGACTTATTATCCGTACCCACAACCGGAGTACGCCAATGATAATAGGTCCACAAATATTCTCCATTGAGTCCACTCTTGCCATGTCCTCATTACCTCTGAGTAGGAAGACTCCACGGTTAAACCCTCATACTTGCCATGTCCTCATTACCTCTGAGTAAGTATGTTGGTTCCCTTTTTATCCTATTATCCATATCCTAAGCCAGGATATGCCAAGGATAATAGGTCCACAAATAATCTCTGTTGAGTCCACCCCTGCCATGTCCGTATTACCTCTGAGTAGGAAGACTCGACGAAAAAAAAAACCTTCATGCTTGCCATGTCCACATTACCTCTGAGTAAGTATGTTGGTTCCCTTTCATCCTATTATCCGTATCCTAAGACAGGGTACGCCAAGGATAATAGGCCTACAAATGTCCTTTGCTAAGTTTTTTAGTACAAGCCCACAATTCCTCATCATGCCTCGGGAGCCCAGCTGCTCCATGGCATTCTCTCACCCGATACCCAGAACGTCTATGATCATCTTACTGTGGAACTGTTCTAGGTATCCCCAATCAAACTTGTTATCCGTACCTAAAACCAAGGTATGCCAAGGGTAACAGGTCCACAAACAAGTCCCCCATTCGGGACAAACACCACCATAACACCACAAGCACAACATGCAGTACAAATAAAGGATGGAATAAAGTAGGCTCTTTTATTTGGAAGGCAAAAAGTACTACATGTTCTAGGGATAATGTCCCATTTAAAGCAAGAAAAAGAACGAAAACAAAAAGGGAGAAAAAAAGGCCGTCTATGGTTCGGCATTGCATAATTCCAGAAGACGTTTCTTCACCAAGGTGGTCCCCTGTTCAAGCCGTTGTTTAGCCCGGTGCTCCACTTCCTAGGATAACTGCTCTGTATTATTCAAGTCCATGTGTGCCTGCCAGTCGTCCCCAACTTCTTCAGGGCAATTTCCAGATCAGTCGAAGCTCGATTCACTCTGTCAGCCTCCTGGATAATTAGCCCCCTTTCGGTACGGGCAGCCTCAAGCTCAGACTCCAGAAAAGCTAACTTCCTCTGAAGCTCAAGGATCTGCTCCCACGTGTCAATAATCCCACGGGAGGCAGTCGCTTCCCGAGCCATAACATCTTCACTATCGCGGCTCAACTCATCATAGCGATCAGACAGATCGCGGAGGTCCTTCAGCATGGCCGGTATAGTTTTTTCCCAAGCAGCCCTTATCTTCTCTACAGCAACTGTGAGGAAACCGCACTCCTGATCTATAGCAGGAGATAGATCAGTCTGCCGTAGCACCTGAAGCTAGTCTACCAGCTGATTGGCCTCTAACAATTTTGCCTCCAGAAGTGCGGCAACCCCTACCCCACCGGAAAGAGTCTTAAGGATATCAATGTGACCCTGGGCCCGGGCCAAGACAAAAGAGGTCCCTCTTTCCACAGCAGCCACTATCCCCTCTCCAAGTGACGATAAAAGCTGCCAACCACGTCCTGTAACGCCTCGTCCAGAACCTCTGTAGAGGACGGCGTCAAAGGAAGCTTGGCCGACAATATCGAAGGAGGTGCGCTAGAACTTGCCACCATGGGGACAAATTTTGAGCGGAACGATGCGCGGATAGCGGCTAACTCTTCCTCCGCCACTCGAAGAGCCTGTACACTTGACAGGACAGAGAGGTCGACTCTCGGAGCCACTTGAGCAGAAGAGGACACAAGGACTATTGTCTCATGCCCTGGCTGTCCCACCACTTGACTTTCTGAACTCGAGACAGCGGGAGGCCCCCCAGGACAAGCCAGAAGGAGAGGAGGTACGATCCTCTCCTCCAATGCCCCTTCGGCATTGAATGTCTCAACAATTTCCATCATCAGCACTAGAGAGGCAGGACCTGAATGTCCAGAGGAACCATCAATTGACATAACCCGAAGGACGTGATGATAGAGCAGATAGGCCTCATCGCAAGTTAAAATTCGGCTTATCTTACCTGGGAAGGAGCATGGAGGGGGTAACTCGCTCGCAGCCGACGTGGTCTCCTCACCCGCGACCTCCAAGTTAAATTTTACTGGCTTTTCTGTCCCAGCTACCCCAGAGGGAGGTACGATTCTATCAGCATCATTTTGATAAAACTCCGTAATTTTGGGGACAGGTCTGTCGGAACCCTCGTCATCTTGAGTCATGACCTCGACGACTTGAGATTCCTCTTCTTCTGACACCTACGGGAGGGAAGGAAAAATGATTAAAGATCAAAACTGGAGGAAACGAGGAACTGAATAAAAATGGTAGCAATTCGCATTACCTCCGAAGCGGGGTCGACCTCCTCGTTTCTCTCCCTTATAGTTAACCAGCGACGTCTGGTCGCGGCTAATTTTTGGGAGTGAGGAATACCGCTAGCAGGGGAGATTTGTCTGCTACGCTTTCGTGCAGAACCAGGTGCGACAGGCGGCTGATCCACCCCAACATCTTCCACCGGGAAAGAAGAGTCATCTGCACAACGCTCCTCGTCCTCGTCATCCGTAGTGGTGGAGTCTGAGTCGGGTACTTCGACTCTATTTTTTTTCTTCTTCCTCGTCTTGGCCCCTTGGGGCTTCTCATCCAAGCCAGTACCAACGATAAAACTGGTATCCGGACTAAAACCAATCGGGAGCTTGTTCACCATGACATGGTACAAGGCTACCATGTACAAAATCTCTACCGACGCCTCAATGGCAGGAACAGAAAAAGTGGCACGGGTATGGAATGTATCATAGTAATGCCAGGCCCTGATGTCGTCAAGGAGGCTACCCTCAAAACCCAGGCAAGAGCTGGGACTATCCAGAAAAAGTTGGCTGTACCCAAACTGACGAGCAAACCTGCTAGGTAGGTAAGGTTCCAGGAAGACGACATTACGATTACGGTATACCAGGTGGGCAGGGCGGATGTTACGTAACCATAAGAGCATATGGCCGCCTAGAAGTTAAGGAGGACCAATACCGTCGAGGTGAACGCCCGTTATTTCCTCAGCAGTGAAACAAGGGACGGATACGAAAAAGTTGTACCTATCTACTCTCTCCAGCGCCATCCGGCAGGCACGTATGGTATCATACTCCTAAGACTCGTTGCGATAACGGAAGATAAAAGCATCATCAGCAATCACGCCGTCTTCAGAACCCGGTCTCATCAAAGACCGGTAGTGCATTAATAGCCACCCCATCAGATAATGATAGGGAAGCTCAGTCCTTTCAAAGTCCTTTGTCACCTCGCAGGCGATGACCTTGGACATAAAAGTACGGAGGCCATGGTGTATACTGCACACCATGGCCGGGATAAGAGCTAGTTTAACTCTAAAAACTAGCTTCACAGCAGAGAAAATAAAATTACGGCTGATTCTTTCAATAGAACCAGCTCCTCCTGAGACGACGCAATTCCGCAGCCATACCATCAAAAATCCTGCTAGGAGCGCCTTCTCTGACAGCTCTTGGGTATCCTAATAAAAATAACCAAAAGAGTCAGTCTTACTTCCAAATCTGTCGCTGGTAGAGGCCACCCTCTTCGTCGACGACATCAAAGCCTGAACCGCCTCCCGGGATTGAGGACTTCGGGAAGTAATTCGGCCTGAGGCTCCCATCGAGAAGAGATATTTCACCAGTCCTTAGTATGGGGAGCATTCCCTTCCGAGCTGCTTTCCTTCTTGGCTATCTGCTGGCACGTACTTTAGTGGCACAGTATTTCCTGATAAGTAGCCACGAATCCCGAGTATCGTTCTTCCAGCTCTTCGAACTCCTCATTCGTAGGAGTATATGCTTCAAAAGCTTTATCCCCCCAAGAAAGCTTAGAAATCGCATGCATCTCATGGAGTGCCAGCCCCATTTCCCCTACAGGGGTATAGAAGGTTCCCGTACGATAGTTGTACATCTCCAGCAAAGCCATAAATAACTTCTTGTTTACTGGTAAGCCGTAGCTGGTGCCCCGAATAGCGTGATAAAGACCAATCTCACGCAGAAAAGACTCATACTTTCGCGAGATCCACATAAACAGATTGATCCATGAGGGGATGGGGTGTATCCAACTTGGCAGTGCCAACCGGCCGAATGGATAGGAGCCTTTTCGAGCAAGTTGGTTCAGGAAAGTATCGGCTGAAAAAAAAATGTGAAATTAGGGCCCGGCACATTCAAGAAAGCACCCGGGGCCAATCCTATTACAAAACGGCTGGCATACACCTTGCCGGTACATACTGACTTCATACTGTTGTTGTAATGGATGTCGCCCAGAAACATCCCATTCCGGGTAGGAGTCAAAGACTCTTCCATCTTCCTGTCCAGCGGGAACATATTGAACCAAGATAATGGGAAGTGACGCTCCATTTGAGGGATGCGGATCGCAATCCCGTTAGAGATGAAGCTCCAGTTCTCCGATATATCCAGAACTTGACTGTTCTTCACAGTCAAAGCGTCGCCAAAGAAGAATGCAGGTTTCAGGTATTCTCCTTCCAACTTTCCCGAATTCATCATGGTACATAGGAAGTAGAAAGGTTGGTTCTTGAGGGCATTTTTCCTCATCAAAGGCTCGTCACTAGGGAGCTAGTCCGCCATATATCGAACTATCTGATCATACCTATAGCCCATAGCGGCCTGGGTACGACCCACCAGGGGTTCTCCAGCAGCGTTAACTGGAAAATTCACTAAGACAAAGACAAAATAAATAAGTTAAAAAGATGACTGACTAGTGCCCTCAAGCCTATGTGGCTCAGATTCGATGAAGCCTCAGGTGGCCCAACTCAGAAAAAAGCTTATACGGCTCTGACTAGTGGAGACTCATGCTACAGTGACTAAACATAGTCATGCGGCTCTGTTCAAACACAGCCTCATGAGACAGAGTTCGAATAAGTTTAAAAGGCTCATACAACAAGACGAGTTCAAACGAACATATGCGGTCCAAATCAGGTGAGTTTATGCTGAGCTTATACGGCCCCGCTAGAGAAGCACTTATGCGGTCACAACAACAGATCTCATGCAGCTCCGACCTGGGACATACCCCATACGGCTCGATATGTGTATGCGGCACACATGAAGATGAAGGCTCACGCATAAAATATACGACATAGCCATGATAGTTAGGGTTCCAAACTCACGCAAAGGTCCTTACCATCGATAGCGGGGTGGACGTCGGGGTGAACCACGGGTACGTCAGCTGGCGGAGGAGCTGCCACATTCTTACCCTTCACCGCCGATGAAGACACTGCCTTCTTCGTCGCAACAGTCTTCTTGGGAGCCATTACTATGATCAGAGAAGGAGGACGAAGACAAGAGAGCTAGGGCAATAGCACAAAGTAAAAGAAAGACTTTCCCAAACACCCTGCTATTTATAGGCAGAACCCCAATGGACCGACGTATCGGTCCACGAGCAGTTTAACCGACTCTTCGATTATTAAGGCAATCTGATTATTTAGGGCTAGACTCTTGGGACACTGCCCCAAAAAGCGGCCTTAAAATCAAACAGTAATTAATGCAAAAAGATTTACACACGTGAGAGGATGACGTGGCAAGGAGCTCATGCAGCCAGACGGCCCATGCGCCAAAGGGTCCATGCGGCTGATTGCCAATACGGCTAAGGAGGCTATGCAGCTGGGACATCCATGCGGCCAGGATATCATATGCAGCCAGAAGAGTTTATACATAGCCATGCTTCTTATTCAAAGTATTTCAATTTTACAAATTAAAAACTTTAAAGTGGGTCTTGTAGAAGCATGGAAAAGAATAAAGAAAGATCCATGCGGCCAAGGATCACCATGCGGCTCAGAGAGCTCATGCGGCTCAGGGATCCATGCAGCTTAAGCATCTATGCGGCTCGAATAGTTCCATGCGGCCTAGAGAGGAGCTACGTGGCCCTCAATAGCTCTTCCCTTTGTCTTTACTATATTTACTGCCTTGACGGCTGACAGCTCTGACCAATGACAGCTCTGACATAAAGACGCAATGATGACTCTATCATAATGGCAGACTCCTAGGGAAATGAAAGAAATCTCTGACACAATCCATCAAACCCCAAAGACCTTTATGCGGTCGTGACACGTAGACAGTCGCATGTGGCTCAGACAGAGGCCACCCCATGCGGCTCAGGCAGAGGCTACCCATGCGGCTCACGAGGACTATCTTCATGCGGCTCACTGAGAAGCCACACATCATGCGGTCGCCTACGCTCATGCGGCTCAGATAATCTCCATGCGGTTCAAATGTTCAGAGGCCACTCCCAAGCAGCCTTGACACGTGGCCAGCCTTATGCGGCTCAGTGGGGGGACAATCCACATGTGGCTCAGATTTCCTAAGTGGCTCGCAATTCTGCCAGCGTCCCTACAGCTATCAGCCTAATAATAGTGGGACACGTGGCAAGATTCATCAACAAATCCTAACAACTAGGTTTAGTGCCATCCTTATAAATACTGAGATCAAATCAGATCATGTGCAATCAATTAAATTGAACACGTGGCAGGAGATCCGAGCTTGGCATAATCATGAGGATTTATGGCAATCATCATTAATTGCCCACAAAGATTTGATACAATCACATTAATTGCTCAAATCTATTATGAGCGGCCCAGATTCATTGATTCTTAACTGCCGACTTTTGAGAATGGGCAATCATTGCAAACCCTAATGATGCCTCCCACTCTTATAAATAGCAAGGTATCATTCCCTTGCAAAACAGCAGAGAGAGAGAGAGAGCACACCCCCCTCGGATCCAGAGAGTCAGAGAGAAATTGAAAGGAGAGCATTTCTTCATCAACGCCAAGCAGTTCTTCTACAGAGCCAAGGCTACACCCGATCGTCCAAGGAGTAAGGCAGAGCTACTGTCGCTTTCCCGAGCCTCTATCGTCACCCCCAGAATCTAAAATAAACAATTGTACTTAGATTGTTGTTCTTTGGTTTTCGTCCCTAGGCTTTCTTTGTACAAGCGAGTTTGTATTGTGAGTCTAAGTTCAGTCCTCTGATAATTATTCTGTACTTTTACAATCAATGGCAAACAACACCCTTTTTCATTAACAGAGTAAATGGTCTACAGCATCCAGACAGATTTGAAATGAACCTTCTGATGTACGCAAGTCGACATTGGAATTCTCGTAGGTCTTTTAAGTTGCGTGGAGGACGCATCTCTTGAATGGCTTTGATCTTCTCGGGATCCACGTGTATACCCTTAGAGGTAATGACGAAGCCGAGAAATTTACCACTAGAGCACCCAAGAATGACTTGGGAGGGTTCATTTTTAACTGATGTTGGCGCATTAGATTGAAGATAGTTCTTAAATCTTGGATGTGATCTTCCTTTAGACGACTCTTGATAGCAATATCGTCAACATAGCATTCGACCGTCTTACGAAGATGATCTCTACAGATGGTACTCATAGCTCGTTGGTAAGTTGTACCAGCATTCTTGAGACCAAATGGCATCACAGTGTAGCAATAGACTCCGCGAGGAGTGCGAAAAGAAGTATGTCTTTCATCTTCAGGGTTCATCCAAATCTGATTGTATCCAGAGAATCCATCCATGAAGGATATCCTTAACCCACAAGTGTTGTCGATCATGACGTCTGTAATAGGGAAAGAAAACTCATCCTTGGGACAAGCTTTATTAAGATCCCGAAAGTCGATGCAAACTCGAACTTTGCCAGTTTTCTTCAAGACTGGAATAACGTTGGCTACCCAATCTGGATATTGTTCTTCTCGAATGAAGCCACAACCTATGAGCTTTTTGACTTCATAATTAATTCTGTCCATCATTTCTGGCTTGAATCGCCTTTGCTGCTGTTTGACTGGCTTTGCATTAGGCAAAATATTCAGTTATGAGTAGCAACTTTGGGATCTAAACCTGGCATGTCTTCATAACTTCAAGCAAAGACATCAATGTATTCTCGAATAAGAAGAATTAATTCTGGCCTATCCGCCTCTGGGAGGTTCTTGTTGATGAATATTGGACGAGGTGACCCATTTTCTCCTACATCAATTTGAACCAATTGATCTTCAGTAGGAGGTTCCCGTTGTTCGAATCGAATTTCCCATTGGGTATCCATTCTTTGAACCCAAGGATTTGTTTCGAGATTTTCTTCGATATCCTCGTCATAGCCTTCTGGAAGTTCAGCGGAGACCATGTTAGAAGATACGATCAATTGATGAACTTGGCCAATACTGGTGTCAGAATCCCATGATCTGGAATCAGAAGATTCAGAGCGCTCCTCATTATCGAATTCGGAGACTTCTCGAGATAAGACCGGAGGCAAAGTATATCCAAGACCTCTTTTCGTCCTACTATAATACATCTCTGATTTTTCTTTCGGAACAACCGTACGGATAGGAGTTCGTCTACCCTTACCATAATTGAGGCCATTCTTGAAATCATAACCCATCTTTCGAATGATGTCTTTTGATTGTTAACTATAACGACGAAGTTGGAGATGTCCCATGTCGTTATTTTTGCTATCATCTATATAGCTGAATTTTTGTTCTGGTCCTTTACTAAAAAGTATTGGACTTTCACCTCTCTTTCGAGAAGGGACGACAAAATATGAGTCATCTGGATGTTCAAATAATACTTCTGTCTCAAGGGATTGTACGACCCCTATCGTAAATGACGGAAAGCTATCTAACTTATCCAAATAGCATTTGGCATGGTAACTGACATCAGTATACTGGAAAGTAGATACTTTTTCATTGATTTGTACATCCGTATTTACAACAGGACCTTTATCCTTAGCAGGCTTGGTCAGATCGATTACAAGAGGAGGAAAAGAAGAGCTGGAAGGTTTAGGCTTGTTGCGACAAAGGTCGATAACAAGCGGCTCAGAAGAGGTAAGCTCCCTTTTATCTTTGTTACGACGGAGGTCGATAACCAGTGGCTCAGAAGAGGTGAGCTCCCTCTTATCCTTGTTACGACGTAAGTCGATAACCAGTGGCTCAGAAGAGGTGAGCTCCCTTTTATTTTGAGTATCACCAGTTGACTGCTTCCGGGCTGGCAGATGAATAGCCAGTGGTTTGGAGGATTGAGGATGAAGGACACGCCCTTTGACAGGTATGATAAGAGTGTCATTGGGCACTGCTTCTTGTTCTTCCTCACCATCCATGGCCAATACTACCTTCATAAACTCTTCTTTGTACATGCGAGTATCATTGCAATATGCTTCAACGCCTTTGAAAGGATAGAGATCCGCAACTTCTTTTTGGACCTCTCCTTTGTCATCAACGTATTTGAAGCATTGATGGAGAGTAGAAGGAACAATGTTGTGTTCATGAAGGAATGGTCTCCCTAGAAGAGCATTGTAGGAACAACCATGGTTGTCTATAATGTAAAAGGTCACCTTCGTGCGAAGATTACCAATTTGGAGCTTTAAGCGTATCTTGTCTAAAGGTTCACTTCTTCTATGGTTGAATCCCAGGATGGTGGTGATAGTGCTGGAGAGGCTATGCACTGGAATCTTCAGAGCATCCAACATCGTCATAGGCATGATGCTGAGTGCTGACCCTAGATCTATCAGAATACGATCGACCTTCATGGTGTCGACATATCCTGTATAGTAGAGAGTACGGTCATGTCGATTGTCTTCCATCAACATGTCATCTTGTGTGAAGGTGACGTTTGGAATTAATTCCAGCACACTGTGACAGTAGAGACAAGAGACAGGTTCTGACTCAGGTTTCTTGAGAAGAGTTAAGCAAGTGTCTGCCTGCATCAAAGACTCACTCAATGTTTCTTGAGCCTCTTTAGGGAGGCATAAGAGCTCAAAAATGGATAACCTGGCAGGTATGTTGGCTAATTGAGCCAATATATCAAATTATATGGCTTTCCAAGTCCAGAGGGGGAAGACTTCTTCAAAACATTGTCGAAGAGGACTTATTGTTTGCCTTTGTCAGCTGCTGTCAGTTTAGAAAGAGTTGGTTCCACAATCGGTAATGATGTAGAAGGAATGCCCTCTGTAAAGATAGGCTGTACTGGAACAGCCTTGAAAGACGAAGCTGGATCCTCCTGAGTTTCGGGATGCTGCCGTTGATAGGTTTTCCCTGACCTGGTGCCCAATAGGATCTCTTCTTCAACTATGGGGTCAAAAGACACCATGTTGCAGCTCTTTGTCTTGCCCTTAGAGCGTACTTTTCGCTTGGAGAAAGAAGGAACTTCAAAATCTGAAACAAGATCAGGATGAATCTACATGATCTCGCCATTATCAAGGGATAAGGGGACAAGACCTTCACTTCGTGGGGAAGGAAGATTTTCAATCTCTAGAGTGGCCCTAGGAATGGGGATGATGACACTCTGCACCACTTGTGGCAGAAAATCACCGAACTGTACAGAAATCATATTGGCCATAACAGTCTTTTCATCCTGTTGGAGAGTGATGACACCGGCGTTGACCAACTCTTGAATCTTGCCTTTGAGCACATAGCATGCCCGAGTAGGATGCCCTATGAACCTGTGATAAACAGAATACTTAGGGTGGTCAGTCTTACCGACTTCGTCAGGCTTCTTCGGGTCAGGAAGTTGCAATTTATTACTTTTAAGCAAACAGTCGAAGATGCTCGTTGTATCATTTTTATCAAAGGAATACTCTACTTTTGGGCGAGGTTCCTTTGGTAGCGGTGCAGAAGGAGTAGAGGTAGACGTAGGTTGAGCCACATTAACGGCTAATGATTCCTTGCTCTTGAGGTTGATGTTCAAGGTTTCTTTGCCTTTGCGGTTATTCTGGCGATTACCGCTACCGGATGCAGAAGGCTCATCTCGATCAGGCTTAGACATGTGTACCCCCAACTGTTTGAACTTCTCAGCGCTAACTTTAGCTGCTTTAGCATTGACGATGAATGATGGCCAATCCTGGAACTGTGTTGACCCCATCCACATGCTGATGATAGGCAACAAGTTTGACTTACAAGTGTCTATCGTTACAACAGATGGGGTTCTGGAAGGCATTTTGAGTGCTTCTCGGCGGAATCGTTCAATAAAACTCTCAGTAGTTTCATTATGTCTTTGCTTGATCTTATTAAGGGCGGATATAGTCATATCGTTGATACCCTCGTAGAATCATTCCAAGAACATCTGCTTGAGTCCGACAAAGGAAGTGATAGAGCCGTCAGGCAGGCTGCGGTACCAGTCATATGCTGTACCGGCTAAGCAGTCGACGAAGACTCTGGTAAAAAGAGCATCGCTTGGCTGGAGATGGACAGTCATTACCTCAAAATGGTTAATGAACTGACTCGGAGAAGTGCTGCCGTCAAACAGTGTGATCGTAGGAATTTTATACTTTGGAGGGAGTGGGACTTCCTTCCATTCTACTGGATAAGGTTGTTTGATCCCCAGCCTCTGTAGACCGTCTTTCTCTTTGAAGGCCTCGAACTGATTACGTAGTAGTTTTATAGCCTTATTGGCATCTCCTGAGGATAGAGAAGTAAAAGGCTGGCATACCGTGTTAGGAGGAGGAACAACATGGTAAGCACTACCCCTAGCCCCTGAATGACTGGGTGTAACTTGAATAGGTATTGAGGCTACTGGAGGAGATGGTACCCCCAGACCTGCATTGACAGGCACCGATGATGCTATAATCTCAGGATTTATAGCAGGTACAGTCGGTGATACTGTATGTTGAGCTATGATAACAGTATGCATACTTGTGATCATTTCAACCATGGTCTTCAATTTATCTTCCAGTGCAGATATTCGTTGCTCTTGACTTGCTGAATTAGAAGCATCTGGATCTTCAGTAACAACATAAGCTGATACTTCTTTAGGTACAGTAGAAGACACTGTCTGCTCAGAGCTTTCGCTATATGCATCGTAATCAGAGAAAGAATCATCCCCTGAGTGAGAAATGGAGAAGTGACCAGAGGGATCTTGGAGAAGATTCCTATGACCGACTGTATCTCGATTTTGGGATTGGGTGTGTCTGAATACCCCTTCAGAAGATTCATGGAGTAAATCTAGATATCGTTGATTGGGCTTGCGGGGCTTACCGTGCTTTGAACACTTCCAACCCCAGTGTTTCGGGAAGCCATATTTACAGAGGCATAGAGCACCTTGTCTTCGTCCTCTAACATTGGTTGAGAAGTTAAACGATCGAAGACAGATCGTTTTATCGTCTGGCAACAACACTTGATAACCACCTTGTGATTACAATAGTGTTCCAATGGTTGGATTAGAGGTATTGAGGTGTTGTTCCGCTTCTGCTTGAGGTGTTCCCGAAGATCAGGGATATATTCTTCGACGACATTCGGAACATGATTTTGATTCTTCAGATGCTTTGTCCCATGAGTTGTCACTACCACATTTTTAGTTTGAGAGTACTTTTGACATTTTTGGGGTAATTTGAATTTATTAGAATTTATTTGAATTTATGGGAATTTTTAGAAATTATTTTGGAATTGTTTGAATGAAGGTTGACTAGGTTGACTTTGACTAGCTTTGACTTTGTGACCTAACCCTAGTTGAGTTGGACTTGGATAGATTTGAGACCCTAGGTTAAGTTAAGTTAACCATACTCTAGTTAGTGAAATCAATTAGGAATATTGAGATTAGAATAGAAAGATTTTGATCACAAGTCATGACTTGTGATTTTTGAGACATTGTTTTATGACTAAGCCCAAAGCCCATTAGCCAAGTGCCCAACCCTAACCCTAACATTAATTGTCCAGTCACTTAACCCTTCCTTGGGATTCCCACTCTATAAATATTCTCTTAGAAATTAGGGCTAGCCTCTAAGGAAGAACAAGCTTTAGAAGAGGTAATTTCTTAACTTCTAAAATCCCTAGAAATTCTATTTTAGCTCAATTTTCCCTCAAACAAATTGCAATAGGTTTTAATTTAAGTATTCTTGCTGTTGTTACATGTTATTCTCAGATTCAAATCATTTTAGAGAAGTTTCACCATCAAGAGGAACACTTCTCTTTAGAGTTTTTTAGGGATTTTGATACATAGAGGTAACTTTCTATTTACACCATGAAATTCTGGTTTTATTGCATATCTAGGGAGCCCTAGGCCTAACCTAACTGTAGGAATAGGAAACCCTAGAATTTGAGTCCATTTCGTGTCCTATATGGACACGTATCAGTCCTATAATGTAGGTATTTGTGAAAATGCCACAAAGAAACTTTTTGTGTTATTTTTGAAATCTATATGAATAGGAAATTAGTTTTTGTTGTCGCTTACACGTTTCTTTTGGACTGGGGGTGTCCCTATGTCATATCGTGTCGGATTCGACACGTGCACATGCGGGTGCGCGCGCGCGCGCGTGTCACGCCCCAGAACCAGAATACTGGAGAGCGGGGGCGGACATAGCCAGCTACGTATATTGAAATAGAATACATCTCAACTATACGGTCACGGCTGTCTAGATATGAGGGTTTACTACAAGCCATCAGTCTCTTAAGGTCAAGCCTATTGTCTCAATCTCCAGCAATTAACAGAGTTACAAGATATTAGAGCATCAAATATATATATATATATATAAGGCTTCCCAAATATTATATATCGGATGATCATGAAGCTAGTCGTACAAAATGATAGGACTAGCAACAGTTCGGTCATACATGATCAACCCTAGGATTTGTTAATCATGTTTACAGCCCGTAGGCAGACAGTAAATAAATGTGCATCGAGCTAACAGGTGCTCGTCGGCTAAACGCCTCAAAAAGAATAAATTTACATATAAGTGGGTGAAACAAAAAGGGAAAACCTACTCGTAGCCCGGGTTCCGTCTAGTGTTCACCATTGGGCTGGAAGCTTGGTAGATCCTCGGGAGCTGCTCCGAAATCTGGCAACACAAAACCAGCTGGGTCAAACCCCAGAAAGAGCAAGTGCCACAAGGAGGCCACAAATAAGAACAAAAGCCAGCATATCAGAACATAAAGAATAAAAGAAAGTACAAGTAGTAAAGTACACAGGGCGATAAACGACTAGGGACGTGGAACCATTCCGGGAGCCAGGTTACAATCCTTAAACCAAACAAGGACCGGGATTGTACCCCTTCGCCTGAATAGCTCACTGTCTCTACCCATTTATCGTTAGAGATAAGGAAAACAAACATGCTCAGGAGATAGCAGGTACTGGAGCTAGACAAGACTTAGACAAGGCTGGACATCATGCATTCACAAGCGGCCAAGCAATTACTACAGCTTACTACTTTAACTAACTAGGGTTATCACAAGCCTTAATTACTAACAAGATGCAAGTAAGAAACTCCCAGTCCCAAGCCCTGTAGACTATCCAGTTATCCTTCCGTGGGTTGAGAGTTATAGGTGGGTACATTGCCCGGGAGACAAATATACCCTTAGGTGACTTAGAGGGTGCAACACATGACAGTGTGCTGGAAATGTGCTCTACTCGTCGGCAAGCTACAAGTCCATTAAAGTGCCTAGATAATGAGATTGCCTGTGACCGGGAATTCTCCATGTTCTAGTTTGATCTAATCATTAGCCTAATCCAATTTAGCGCGAGTCCCTGGCCGTGGTACCCAGGAAGTCACGTCCTAGACATGATGCAAGACAAGACAAGTGGATTGTACAAGCAAGCAAGCAGGAACACCCACGGTGTCAAGTTGATTATACGAGTCAAGTTACAAGTTACAAGTCAAGTCAAGTCAGGAGTGCGCCGCCACGGGCCACTATCAAGTTATCAAGATAAATCATGTCAGGGTACTGTCAGGAGTGCGCCACGACGGGCTACTATCATGTCAGGTTGGTCATGTCAGGAGTGCACCACTACGGGTCACTGTCGTGTTATGCTAGTTCCTTGTCATACCATGCCATGTACAATAGTCATTCCAAACATATTAAGTAAAAATCAGTCCGTGACAAAAGGCGTAAGGATATAAAATGGACGTAAAATATCTAATAAAATACCAATATATATAGGACTATAGAAGAGCCAAGCTTAAAGAAATAACAATACATCATAGACAAGTAGGTTGTGCAAGGGGGTCAGGGGTTGGGCTGCGCAGGGTATGTACTGCACATGAAAGAGCTGCGCAAGAGTTGCCTTGCGCAAAGGTTACCTTGCGCAAGGGTAGACTGCGCAGGGGGTCAAGGGGCACAGGGTTAAAGGGACACAGGGGATGCCTTGCGCATCAATTGGATTGCGCAAGGGAGGATTGCGCAAGGGTAGACTACGCAGAGTATGGACTGCGCAATGGTCGAGTGCGCAGGGGGTTACTTTGCGCATGGCTGGCTTGCCCATGGCTAGCTTGCGCCAGCACAATCCAGCACAGCGCAAAGCACTGGCTGAGCCTATGCGCAATCGGCCATGCGCTAAAGAGCACAGGCCGGGGTGCGCAAACGGTCAAGTGCTAAAGAGCACTGGCCGAGAGCCTTCACCAAGGCTGAGATGAACTCCTCAAGAACACCAAAACTTTAAATGTTCATAACTTAGCCAAATCAAAACCAAATCTATATTTTCAAAGTTCTAACTTGAGTAAAATCGAATTCTCTTCCACATGGAAGCATCAAAACATGCAAAAATCAAAGTTTAATGGATCAAAACCAAGGATTTTCAAAAATGGTTAAAACCTAGATCTAGAAAAATGAAAGCTCCAAATCACAAAATGTCAAGTTCTAAAGTTGTTCTCCATGGCCTAATCTAGTTAATGGACAAATAAAAAGTGGTACTTATTTGATGGCAAGGTGCACTTGCCTATGGGTTAGGGAGTTGTGTGGAAGAAGGAAGAAGAAGAAGTTGTAAGAATTAATGGAGTTATAGAGGAGAGAGAAAAGGTTGGTAGGTTTTAATGAGGGTGGTTGTGATGGAATGGAGGTGGAGAATAGGCTAAGGTGTTCCACTCATGATGAACCAAACCAATCCAACTCCACAAAATAAAACCAAGCCATGGTCCAAACCCATTTACGAGAAACCAAAATCCGCAAGTCGAAAAAATAAAATACGTGCCAAAAATCAAATTACGAGTACAAATACGAAATACAGAAAATGGAGGTGACAACTCTACCCACCTTCAAAGAATTCCGTCCTCAGAATTTAATCAAGGAGCTAGAGATTGCCACGACAAGCTATACTAAGCACAGACAAGCTACACTAAGCAGTTCAATCATACAATCATACAATGCAAGCAAGGAAAGGAAAGCGTAAGGCACAAGGAAGACATTATACCTTACGAGTCAAACAGGTAGGGGTATCGTGATCGAATGTCATCCTTACGCTCCCATGTTGACTCACCTAGAGAGTGATGACCCCAAGCAACACGGACTAAGTTAATAGTCTTGTTCTTGAGCGTCTTTTCCCTCTGGTCCAAAATAGACACTGGCCTCTCCTCATACAAAAGGTTGGTACCAACAATCAATTTCGAATGATCTAGGATATGGCTCGGGTCCGGGATGTACCGTCTTAATTGGAATACATGGAATACATCATGTACCTCACTTAGCGACGGCGGAAGAGCGAGACGATAGGACATATCGCCTACTCGCTCCAGAATATCGAACGTCCCTATATACCTAGGACTAAGCTTTCCTCGCACGCTAAAACGAATGACGCCGCGGGTAGGCAAGATCCTAAGGAATACATGGTCGCCGACGGCAAATTCTAAGGGACGCCGATGAGCATCGGCCCAATGGCGCTGGCGATCCTGAGCAACTCGGAGGTGATCTCTGACTTTCCTGACCACTTCAACCGTCTGAGAAATCAGTTCTGGACCGAGCATCTGCCTCTCTCCGATATCGTCCCATGCTAACGGGGATCTGCACTTCCTACCATACAGAGCCTCGAAGGGTGCCATCTGGATACTGGCCTGGAAACTATTATTGTACGAGAATTCCACCAGGTGCAGATGATCCTCCCACGAACCACCGAAGTCAAGGGTACACGACCGTAACATATCTTCGAGAGTTTGTATAGTACGCTCTGACTGCCCATCTGTCTACGGATGATACGCTGAGCTGAACTTGAGACGAGTCCCCAAACTTTGATGAAGACTGCGCCAGAAGTGCGATGTGAATCTCGTATCCCTGTCTGATACTATGCTGACTGGCACTCCGTGAAGTCTGACGATCTGTCTGAGATACATCTCTGCTAGCTGTACCGTCGACTATCCAACTCTAAATGGAAGAAAGTGTGCCACCTTGGTAAGCCTGTCTACAATGACCCAAATAGCATCTCTGCCTGCCGGAGATCTGGGTAACCTAGTCACGAAATCCATGGTTATGTGTTCCCATTTCCATTCTGGGATCGGTAAAGGTTGAAGAAGTCCAACTGGCCTCTGATGTTCAGCCTTGACTTGTTGGCAAACCAAACATCGAGAGACATACCGGGCTATCTCTCTCTTCATACCATTCCACCAAAAGTGTTGACGAATATCTCTGTACATCTTCGTGCTGCCTGGGTGGATGGAATACTGCGAACTGTGAGCCTCTGCCATGATTTCCTGTCTGATATCTCCACTGGGTACACAAAGACGCGTGCCTTGTCGAAGCGTACCATCCTCATGAATACATAACTCTGGCCTTCTCCCTGCCTCGCACTCTGCTCTGAGCCACTGAATCTTGGAATCTGTTAACTGTGCGGTCCGGATCCTCTCAACTATGGTGGACTGAATCTGTAGGCTGGCCATCAAGGCCACATTGGAAGGAAGAACCACTTCAATTCCCATCTTCTGAAGATCCGACAATAACTCCGGTTGCGCCGTCAGGAAATAAACTTCGGCTCTCCGGCTCAACGCATCTGCTACAACGTTGGTCTTCCCGGGATGATACTGCAAATCCACATCATAGTCCACCAGTAGCTCGAGCCATCTTCTCTGCCGCATATTAAGGTCCTTCTGGGTGAAAACATACTTCAGGCTCTTATGATCAGTAAAGATCTCCACTCTATCTCCGTACAAGTAGTGCCTCCATAACTTAAGTGCAAACACTACTGCTGCTAGCTCCAAGTCGTAGGTCAGGTAATTCTTCTCATGATCACGGAGTTGATGTGATGCATAAGCAATTACCTTTCCATGCTGCATCAAAACACATCCCAATCCTCTGCCTGAAGCGTCGTAATAAACTGTGAATCCTCCGGTCCCATCTGGAAGGGTGAGAATAGGAGCCGTTATCAAACCTCGCTTTAACTTCTTAAATGATTCCTGACATTCTGCTGTCCAAACGAACGGTACATCCTTGCGGGTCAGCTGGGTCATCGGCGCTGAAATCCTTGCAAAATCAGAGACGAACCGCCGGTAGTAGCCGACCAATCCAAGAAAGCTGCGAACTTCTGCCACTGAGCTGGGTACTGGCCATGCCTCAATAGCCACAATCTTCTGGGGATCCACTTCCACTCCTCCTCTGGTAATGATGTGACCCAAGTAAGAAATACGATCGAGCCAGAACTCGTATTTACTGAACTTGGCGTACAACTGGTGCTCTCTGAGAATCTAGAGGACAACTCTGAGATGCTGCTCGTGCTCTGCTTCACTCTTGCTGTAGACCAGGATGTCATCAAGGAACACTATCACAAACTGATCCAAGTAAGGCATAAAAATATGGTTCATGAGGTCCATGAACACTGCCGGTGCATTAGTCGCTCCAAAGGGCATAACGAGAAACTCCCAATGCCCGTACCTAGATTTGAATGCCGTCTTCGAGATGTCCTGCTCTCTGACTCTGATCTGGTGTTATCCTGACCGCAAGTCTATCTTCGAGAAAACTGAAGCCCCCTTGAGTTGATCAAACAAGTCATCTATCCTCGGGAGAGGGTATCTGTTCTTGATTGTCACTGAGTTCAAGGTACGATAATCTAAACATAGCCTAGATGTACCATCCTTCTTTTTCACAAGAAGCATCGGGGCTCCCTAAGGCGATCCACTTGCACGAATGAATCCCTTGGTCCTGAGTTCTTCAATCATCTTGTACAAAATCTCCAACTCTGAAGGCGCCATTCTGTAGACTCGCTCTGATACTGGTGCTGTCCCGGGAATTAAGTCGATGGTGAACTCGATCTCCCGCTCTGGTGGCATCCCTGGAAGTTCCTCTGGGAAGACATCTAGAAACTCTTCAACTATCCGGGGCAACTGCACTGCTGCTACTGCCATCCGCAATACTGGAGGAGAAGGCTCTACGGTGCCTCTGGAAAATGAAAACTCTGGCTCTCCGGGAATACTAAAGACAACTCTGCCAACATGGCAGTCTATCCTAGCATAATGGTTCCTCAACCAATCCATGCCTAGGACTACATCATAGTCTGCCGTAGGGAACTCTATGAGCCTAGCGGGGAACTCCCTACCGCTAACTACGATCCGACACGAGGAAAACACTCGATCTACTCCCACAAGACCATTACCAGTAAGTATATTGAGCCTCACTGATAATGACTCGGGCTCCAATCCTATCCGTGTTGCAAATCGTGCAGACATGAATGAATGCGATGCACCAGAATCAAATAATACAGATACTGGAAAAGTGTTGACGAGAATAGTACCTGCCACTACCTCACCTGGTGCAACTTCTTCTTCCATGGTCATCATCATAGCCTGACCTCTAGCTGCGGGTCCCCTCTGCTGGAAACCCCTCTGTCGGTTCTGTGCTAGAGCCTGGGTGAACTGCTGCTGGTTCTGCTGCTGAAAGGCCTGGGCCTGAGACAACAATGGCCTCGGGTACTGCTGCTGCTGCTGCTGGACTGGAACTGGGGCTGGTCCTCTCACCGAAGTACTAGAAAGGTTGGATGATGATAGACCTCCCCTATTCGGGCAGGTCCCTATCTTATGATCTGCTCCTTCGCAAGCCAGGCACAATCCCTGCGCCCTACGACACTCTGCCACTACATGGCCCGGCTTCCTGCAATGAGAACATCCCATCGCGGAAGTCTGCTTCTGCTTCTGCTGTTGTGGGTACGTCGGGGTCGAATGCTGAACCGACGTTACTGAGGCCGCCCGCCTCGGAGTTCCAATGGTCAATCCCCTAGCTGCCGGGGCCGGAGCTGATGATTGGTACATCTGACTGTGGGACCGCTTCCTACCTCCGGTCCCATCCACGATCCGCTGGGAGGTGTACTCATGCCTCCGAGCCACCCTCAATACTACATCGAACGTCTGATGCTCGAACTGTTCCACTGCCAATAAGATTTCCAAATGCAGTCCCTGTTGAAACCGCTGGGCCCTGTCAAATTCGGTTGCCACCAAGGTGGGGGCAAACCTACTCAGCCTAGAAAACTCGGTCGCATAACCATCGACCGTCCTGCCTCCTTGCTTCAAGTTGGTAAATCTGGTCTGCAGGTCGTACCGAGCCAGAGCATCAAAGTACTTCGTCTGGAACCTCTCCCTAAACACTTCCCAAGCAATGGGTGCCACTAGTCCCATGGCCTGTGCTGCCCACCAACTGCGAGCCAAGTCCAGCAACTGTAGGTGTACCACCGCCACCTTCTCGTTCTCGGGTGTCCTAGCTGCTTCCAGAATCACCTCGGTATCCTGAAGCCATGCATCCGCGGCAACCGCATCCTCGGTGCCGTCGAAGAAAGGAGGGTTCAATCGCTTGAAGCTGTTCGCCGCCTGGTTTCCTGGATGTCCGCCTCGGGTCAAAGCATCTTGAACTGTCTGGTGCAGGGCGTCGCTTCGACGATCCTGGGAAGCTATCAAGGTTCTGATGAGGCCTACCAAGGTACCATCATCTGGCTCTGCGGGCTGGACGGGCCGAACTGGTGATTCCCCTCCAATAGGCACAACTCTGGAGGCTACTCCGGAATGCTGGACTTGATCTCCGGGTTGCTGCTGGTCCACGGGACGTGCTCCACCTTGTTGATCGATAGGACCAGGTACAGTGCCGCTGAAGAAGACGCACAGGAGACAATAAGGAAAGGACCAGAACAGATCAATGATATAAGCACAGGATCAGGGCAAGAATTTCAGGGATTTAAAAATACGGCGGAGATCAAGGGCGAATACTGATTGAGACATCTATTCGGTAAACCCTCACATTTCTTGATTGACAAGACCTACATGGGCCACCACTTAAACCATGTCACGCCCCAGAACCAGAATACTGGAGAGCGGGGGCGGACATAGCCAGCTACGTATATTGAAATAGAATATATCTCGACTATACGGTCACGGCTGTCTAGATATGAGGGTTTACTACAAGCCAGCAGTCTCTTAAGGTCAAGCCTATTGTCTCAATCTCCAGCAATTAACAGAGTTACAAGATGTTAGAGCATCAAATATATATATATAAGGCGTTCCAAATATTACATATCGGATGATCATGAAGCTAGTCGTACAAAATGATAGGACTAGCAATAGTTCGATCATACATGATCAACCCTAGGATTTGTTAATCATGTTTACAGCCCGTAGGCAGACAGTAAATAAATGTGCATCGAGCTAACAGGTGCTCGTCGGCTAAACGCCTCAAAAAGTATAAATTTACATATAAGTGGGTGAAACAAAAAGGGAAAACCTACTCGTAGCCCGGGTTCCGTCTAGTGTTCACCATTGGGCTGGAAGCTTGGTAGATCCTCGGGAGCTGCTCCGAAATCTGGCAACACAAAACCAGCTGGGTCAAACCCCAGAAAGAGCAAGTGCCACAAGGAGGCCACAAATAAGAACAAAAGCCAGCATATCAGAACATAAAGAATAAAAGAAAGTACAAGTAGTAAAGTACACAGGGCGATAAACGACTAGGGACGTGGAACCATTCCGGGAGCCAGGTTACAATCCTTAAACCAAACAAGGACCGGGATTGTACCCCTTCGCCTGAATAGCTCACTGTCTCTACCCATTTATCGTTAGAGATAAGGAAAACAAACATGCTCAGGAGATAGCAGGTACTGGAGCTAGACAAGACTTAGACAAGGCTGGACATCATGCATTCACAAGCGGCCAAGCAATTACTACGGCTTACTACTTTAACTAACTAGGGTTATCACAAGCCTTAATTACTAACAAGATGCAAGTAAGAAACTCCCAGTCCCAAGCCCTGCAGACTATCCAGTTATCCTTCCGTGGGTTGAGAGTTATAGGTGGGTACATTGCCCGGGAGACAAATATACCCTTAGGTGACTTAGAGGGTGCAACACATGACAGTGTGCTGGAAATGTGCTCTACTCGTCGGCAAGCTACAAGTCCATTAAAGTGCCCAGATAATGAGATTGCCTGTGACCGAGAATTCTCCATGTTCTAGTTTGATCTAATCATTAGCCTAATCTAATTTAGCGCGAGTCCCTGGCCGTGGTACCCAGGAAGTCACGTCCTAGACATGATGCAAGACAAGACAAGTGGATTGTACAAGCAAGCAAGCAGGAACACCCACGGTGTCAAGTTGATTATACGAGTCAAGTTACAAGTTACAAGTCAAGTCAAGTCAGGAGTGCGCCGCCACGGGCCACTATCAAGTTATCAAGATAAATCATGTCAGGGTACTGTCAGGAGTGCGCCACGACGGGCTACTATCATGTCAGGTTGGTCATGTCAGGAGTGCACCACTACGGGTCACTGTCGTGTTATGCTAGTTCCTTGTCATACCATGCCATGTACAATAGTCATTCCAAACATATTAAGTAAAAATCAGTCCGTGACAAAAGGCGTAAGGATATAAAATGGACGTAAAATATCTAATAAAATACCAATATATATAGGACTATAGAAGAGCCAAGCTTAAAGAAATAACAATACATCATAGACAAGTAGGTTGTGCAAGGGGGTCAGGGGTTGGGCTGCGCAGGGTATGTACTGCGCATGAAAGAGCTGCGCAAGAGTTGCCTTGCGCAAAGGTTACCTTGCGCAAGGGTAGACTGCACAGGGGGTCAAGGGGCACAGGGTTAAAGGGACACAGGGGATGCCTTGCGCATCAATTGGATTGCGCAAGGGAGGATTGCGCAAGGGTAGACTGCGCAGAGTATGGATTGCACAATGGTCTAGATTTTCAAAGTTCTAATTTGAGTAAAATCAAATTCTCTTCCACATGGAAGCATCAAAACATATAAAAATCGAAGTTTAATGGATCAAAACCAAGGATTTTCGAAAATGGTTAAAACCTAGATCTAGAAAAATGAAAGCTCCAAATCACAAAATGTCAAGTTCTAAAGTTGTTCTCCATGGCCTAATCTAGTTAATGGACAAATAAAAAGAGGTGCTTATTTGATGGCAAGGTGCACTTGCCTATTGGTTGGGGAGTTGTGTGGAAGAAGGAAGAAGAAGAAGTTGTAAGAATTAATAGAGTTATAGAGGAGAGAGAAAAGGTTGGTAGGTTTTAATGAGGGTGGTTGTGATGGAATGGAGGTAGAGAATAGGCTAAGGTGTTCCACTCATGATGAACCAAACCAAACCAACTCCACAAAATAAAACCAAGCCATGGTCCAAACCCATTTATGAGAAACCAAAATCCGCAAGTCGAGAAAATAAAATACGTGCCAAAAATCAAATTACGAGTACAAATACAAAATACAGGAAATGGGGGTGACAGCGCGGGGCTGTGCCTGTGTCCTGCTGTGCGGGAGCTCCACTGGACACAATACGCGACCACTGGACACGAGTTTTGACACAACCCTTGGGGCACTCACTGACACGCCACGTGTCAAGTTTCAGGGGCCCACTTGGCGTGTCGAGGGAGTAATCATCATTGTACTGGTCGGGGCTGTCAGTTCCAGTCGGGATTTCTTGACACTGATACGGGTTTCGTATCACTCACTGACACGACTTGGACACATGTTAGCTAGCCTATTGGGTAGCCCTATAGGTGGTCTACCTAGGTTGGAGTGCACGAGTCCTGGGTTGGACTGTGTCGTGTGCACGACATGCGTTGTCACGACCCGCACCCACCGTGAGGGTAAGAGTACGTAACAACGCCCAGCCTACGCCGCAGTGTCGGCGGTAGAACGCTGTTCTAGGTCATGAACTATAACTAGCATAATATGAATACTCTCCATAAGGAGACCAACACAGAGGTACAACTCAATCACAATCTAAGGTAGAATGATAAAGATAGATAAACATGAAATCCAAAAAAGATACAGGAGATAGAAGTCTAAGTGTCTAAGATACATAATCCCAGAAATATATCTCAAAACTCAAATACAGTAATCCACAAGTAAATACAACTCCAGATAAAATGAAATAACTATCTAAACAACCTCTACTGTGTCTCCTCTAGGCTAGCAGGCAATCCTATGCTATCTGTAAAATTTATCAACAGGTCCAGTCAGGACAGGAGCGAGCACAAAATATCTCACGCAGATCATATCGAGTTAGGAAATATAAAGCATGCAATAGAGTAAAGTACATGAAACGCTGAAGAAGAAGATATATGAAAAACAGTAGAGATTTTGATAACAGAAAATATCTAAATATGATAAGTAAGAACTGTAAGGAACATGTGATTTAGAGTACAATCTGGTTATGTAAACAGGCTAGGAAAATGCAATGGTAACTCCATTGTACGTGGGTGTACAATAGACATATACAATAGTTATACAATGTTGTACAATAGAATTTGAGTACATAACCAATTCTACTCCCCCTCCCCAATCAATACACAAGGATCCACTCCTGTTACGTTATCTTGCACAATAGTGTACAATGTTATACAATGGGTGTACAATATTATACAATAGATGTACAATATTATACAATAGTTGTACAATGTTATACAATAGAGTACAATGGTCTATCCCTGGGACTCATGTGATACTGAGAGTACAATATGCACAAGAAGTATACAAGGATATAGGTATTCAATAAATACAATATGGAAGTGAAACGCACATCACAATATGTATTTAGTGAATACAAGGGGATAACATCCCAAAAGGAGATCCGTATAGTACCAATCCGTGATAACAATCGTGTCAGCATCAAGTACAGTAATCTAGAGCAAGAATATAAATCTAGACAAGTATGAAACGGTCAGAGAATGTACTCGCCTGATATCTGAATATCCAAGATAAAGATACTGTCCGAGGAGAGATGTCTGGCTCCTAATTGGAACAGCACAAGTCACAACATGTCCAGAAGGGTAATATAAAGCACTACAATGCATTCTACATGAATCTAGGTCAAACTTGGCCAAAGTCAACCCTTGGTCAACTCTGGTCAACTGCACTAGTCAAACTAGGTCAAACTAGGTCATGTCCTAATCCAGCAAATCTTACTAGGCCTAACCAAGACTATCCTAGCAAGCACACATCAATACAAGGCTATACAAGCCAACATACACCCAACTCTATATAGCATGCAATTATTCAATACTCAAATAGGCAAGAATTCACCTTGGATATACACTAGGTAATCTATTACTTTAAACTATATATGTCTACACATATATACACATGCATATATTGGTATTCAACATTAGGTCTATAATCATGGCATTTCAAATGGTTATATAAACTTATATATTACAACATAATATGCTAACATATATATAATATACATACATAGCTAAGTTAACTGTATTAATAAATACTTATTTAAGAGGCTATGTGGTGTATGTGAACATGGCAAAGGGGCAAGTGAGGGTTAAATGGGCATACATAGTGTATACATATCAAAGAGTGTCAAAGTGTAAGTGAACAAAGTGTCAAGTGTGATAGTGTCTACATAGTGTAAGGGGTACATGAGGTAATATAGGATTTGTGTTAACATAGAACATTACATCTCATTAACTTGTATATTGCATACATTACATCTATTATTACATTACATTCATGCTTGCATTCATTCATCATTCATTTATTCTCTTGCACTACTATATGCACCATACATTACATACTATGGAACCTACATATTCATTACAAGCCATACTTATACATGCTTACATTAGATAGGATACTTACACCTCATACATCATTTATTTAAATATTTACTCATGCTTGCATTCTTAATTTAATTACATAATGTATATACATTAACATGGGTTAAAATCAAATAGAACATTATATTACACACAAGGGTGCACAAAATGCATATGCCGAATAGTAACTCCTACTAATAATCAATATTGTACCATCTTAGCATGAATTAAAATCTAGGATTAAATTATGTTATAGATCTATGTGTTAGCTTTCCGAAACTTCAAACGGATCGCGTTTTTGTTTCCGAAAACTCCCGGAATCGCAAAAACACCGAGAACGCGTTTGTCTTTCGTACAGCTGACACTCAAATAATTCTCCAGAAAGTTACAGAAAGAATTAGGCCTATTAATATATGTTTTTGGAAAGCTAACTTCAATACGCATATTTTAAAGAAAATGGGAGATTAAGCCGAGCTTTGAGCTAGAAGTTATAATATTTCTAAGTTAGGGCTGAAATTAAAAACGTGGATAAAAATCATGACGGATTTGGGTAGTTTGAGACAAAAGAACACAAGTATATAACATAATATATCAAGAACTCACTCTCTACATTAATATATATATATGAGACACTATAGAACACATCTCCAATACAGAAATATGAGATTAAACATGTAATAATTCATTCATACATAACAACAACACATAGTGTGTCCAAATTTGGGGTTTTCCCATATGGACACAACCACAACACAAAGGACACTCCTATGACCTCCAAATGGACACGAAATGGACACAAATGGAGATACAACCATGGGGGTCATTCCTATGGGTTCAAAATAGACCTATATGCATGAGAAAATGAAAAGGAGAAGGGATTTATACCTCCCGGTAGATCGAATCGAAGAAAAGCCTTTCCGGAGCGACACCGATACGTAGAGATTCCAAAAGGACACGAACGAGCTCCGAATCCTTCCAAACTTGGGTAGCTTCCTCCTTGGCTAGAATGGAGAAGGAAAGAAGAAGATTTGGTGGCGAAATAGAAGGATTTGGTGGAGAAATTGCTAGGGATTGCTCTCTAGGAATTTGGGGAAGAACAAGAGAGAGTGTGGATGAGAATAATGAAATGAACTTGAGCCTATTCTCTCCCAAAGTGGCTGGCCATATGGGGCTATTTGTCCTATTATGGTAAGGTCCAAAATGCCCCCACTAACCTATTCTATAAGTATTAGGAAAGGGCTAATTGGTTGGGGCTAAATTAGTCATTCTAAAGTCTCTAATCACACTAACCTTATCCATAATAATTAGTCTAACCTCTAACTAAAATATTTCTATCATGTGGACTAAAATTAATATCATGTGGGCCATGCCTAACTAGTGTGTGGGTTCCACTAGAGTCAAACTACCCCCGGGTCCCCGTTTCAAGTCGGATTGAGTTGAAATTCGAACCCGACTCAAATAACCCCAAAACAATATCATAAATACTAAAATAAATTTCAACCCCAAAATAATATCATAAATAATAAAATAAATTTTAAAAATATTCAAAATGTAAAATAACAAAAATACCCCTGTTTCTGAAAACTGGGGGTGACAAATCTATCCACCTTAAAAAAAATTTCGTCCTCGAAATTAAAACAAAGCAATCACAGGAAACACATGCAGAAAATAATCTCATTCAAATACTTTTCAAAAAAAATATCAGCAATAAAAAAAAATCTCTTTGAGGCACATCAAACATTTGTAAATAAAAAGTGATACGTGTCCGATACGGACATAAAACCATCACAAAATCACACCTATCAAAGGTCAAAATCAACAATCACCAACGCAATAAATATCAAAATAATTCAAAGAGGTCAAATGCAAAATATCCTTAGGCCAGAAATGACATTAAAATATCCTAATCACATGGTTAGGCTCTAGGTCAAATAGTCTCTAGGGTTTCACTAGCAAAACATCAAAATCACAAGTCATGATTTTAAATAGTTTTAAAATGATTTAAAAATTACCAAAAATCATATCATGATTTAAATGTCAAATCAATAAATGATTAAAATTTCAAAATTATCCTCATTTTAGAGAACTGAGTGTTACAAGTCTACCCACCTTAGAAAAAATTTTATCCTCAAAATTAAAATGTTCATACTCCTTCTAGGTCAACCCCCCCCCACAATCAAAGTCTCAAAACTTAAACATTCATACGATTTAAAAGGATGACATATAGGGTCATGGCATACGGTGGTAGTGAAAGTCTCATCTAGGTAAACTAGTCATGCTAAACCAAAACGGTCATATGGTATCAAAATACACAAGCAATCTAGGGTGCTAAACTAGAAAAGATACATAAATAACAATCATCAAGACTGTAAGGCAGTCTACCATCCTATATGAAAACTGGTACTTATCAAAATAAAATAAAGTTAACTACCATTTATCTAATAAGGGGTACTATTCAAGAAAATCTAAATCAAAAGTTAAAAAATGAAAGCCAATTGCATGGAAATCCAATCACAATATATTTATATATATAGCGTTAGAGAGGAAAAAGCTAGCATTATGTACAAGTTATGTAGTTCGTGTGTGTATGGGTGTATGTGGACATGTTCATATGGTTAGATAATAGGCGTATGTGTATGTGAAATATACATGAAAGTGCATAGGAGGATTTGGGGTTTCAAACAATAACTATCAAGTTACACTAATCATGGCATATTGGTTAAACAATCTACAATACACAACTCATTTGCTCATAACATGCATAGATAACCATGTATATATGTATATATAAAGAGGTAGAGATTTAGTTATGTATGTATATACATTATAACATGTATGCCTAAGCTCTATATATATCTATATAGATATATAATCATGACATAGAGAGGAAGAGTTAGGTTACATGACAGGGTATACTAAGTTAGGGTGTGTGTGTGTGTGTCCTTGTACAGGGTTATAGCTTAGTATTGAAAGGTTAAACCCAGTTTTAGTTCAACATTTACATACAAAATCTGAAAATAAGCTAACATTTAAACTAGTGCAATATTAACATAATACAATTTCAAAATTTAGGAGTTTGAAACATCATAACTAATCTCAATGCTCTCAATACATCCTAACATGATAGAAATGAAACCCTTATATACTATCAATACATTTATCTACGCATACAGTTCAATATTACATGTTAAATCTAAAATTGAACTAAACATGGAAATCAATGTAAAAATGTTAACATGTATTCAGTTTTCAGGATTTTGGAGAATTTGCACATCAAAACCAACTCAATATTTATCACAACCTAACATGTAAGAATATGGAACCTAAATTTATATCCCTACAACAATAATGTACACAGCTCTAAATATTACATTTAAAACAATCAATTTGAACTAACATTTAAAATCCCGTATTAAGGGTTAATATACACACAGTCCCAGATTTGACAAATTTAAACACAAAACTCAACCAAATTTTTTTTTGAATTGAAACCCTACGTATAACATACATGTGCAGTGATATAAATAAAACTATTATCATGAAATTTTATATTTAAATTACGAGTTAAGCTAGGAAAAGCAGAGAATCGAAAATATTGGGGTTTTGAAAATTTAAACATTAACGACATATTAATATGTATTCAGATAGGTGGAAATCAAGTGTAGCATGCATAAGTGTCAGAAAAGTGTCCACTATATATATTCATATATATTCTCATGTCCCAATATAAAATTTTAATTCTACGTTAAGACCAACAATTAGATTCCTACCAAGGTTGCAAGCAGGTGATTGACGTAATCAAGACAGTATTATTATTATTATTTAATACAAGAATAATATCAAGAAAGAAATAACGATAAAATCTGTTTTTGCTTATCTGTTTAAAAGAAAAACCCATTTTGAAACCCAGAGCTAAATTTTCAAATCCAAGATAAAGTCTAGCAAAATCATCGATTCATTGTATTAAGAAGAATTTCATAGTAAGAAGTTACACAAAGTTTATAAAAATAGCTAAAGCTACTCCTAAGTTAAATAAATGAGAAACAAAACAAAACAAACAAATAACAATTCTCTCTTTATTTCCTTTTTTCTTTTTTTTGAAGGACTGAAACAAAAGTAGAGAAAACATGTTCAAAAATATTTAAGGTACAATCTGATAATCATATGCGTCTTCTTGAAATTATGTTGTCAGAATTCTGCCACGCCAATAAGCATAGCTACAATAAACGATAGAGTCCATAATAAGGCATACACCCTATAATCATGTTATCTAGAATTCTTACCATGCCACCCGGTATGGCTGCAAGAAAATCTAGATTTCATAACTAAGATAAGTATAGCTATATCATGCTCTACGTCCTTGTCATGCTAGCAAATATGACTGCAATAAATTCTAAATTCCATAATAAAGTAGACTTTTATCTTTCTCACTGTCCTTATCAAGTATGTTATCAGGTTATACCTTAATTCCAAAAAAAAAATACATATACATATAAATACAAACTCAAATTCAATAACTAATATCAAGATTCAAAATTCAACAATAATCCATCAAAAATCATAAAAATACAGACTCAAATTCAACCACTATCATCAAGATTCAAAATTCAACAGTAATCCATCAAAAATCATAAAAATACAAACTCAAATTCAACCACTAACATTAAGATTCGAAATTCAACAATAATCCATCAAAATCAAGTTCAATAACAGGAAGTAAAGGTAAATCAAATCAGGGAAAAACATATTTCAAATCAAAGTTAAAATAAGATTCTCAAGGGTCGTCCCAGGAATCTCTCAAGGAATCCTAACCGTGATTGAGTACCTTCAAAATATATCCTATTCCTACTGCAGGTTGTAGTGGTACTCTAGTTCGAATACCACTACATAAACTTGACCTGCATGGGCCACCACTAAAAACGTGTCACGGCCCGCACCCACCGTGTGGGTACGAGTACGTAACAACGCCCAGCCTACGCCGCAGTGTCGGCGGTAGAACGCAGTTCTAGGTCATGAACTATAACTAGCATAATATGAATACTCTCCATAAGGAGGCCAACACAGAGGTACAACTCAATCACAATCTAAGGTAGAATGATAAAGATAGATAAACATGAAATCCAAAAGAGATACAGGAGATAGAAGTCTAAGTGTCTAAGATACATAATCCCAGAAATACATCTCAAAACTCAAATACAGTAATCCACAAGTAAATACAACTCCAGACAAAATGAAATAACTATCTAAACAACCTCTACTGTGTCTCCTCTAGGCTAGCAGGCAATCCCAGGCTATCTGTAAAATTTATCAACAGGTCCAGTCAGGACAGGAGCGAGCACAAAACATCTCACGCAGTTCATATCGAGTTAGGAAATATAAAGCATGCAATAGAGTAAAGTACATGAAACGCTGAAGAAGAAGATATATGAAAAACATTAGAGATTTTGATAACAAAAAATATCTAAATATGATAAGTAAGAACTGTAAGAAACATGTGATTTAGAGTACAATCTGGTTATGTAAACGGGCTAAGAAAATGCAATGGTAACTCCATTGTACGTGGGTGTACAATAGACATATACAATAGTTATACAATGTTGTACAATAGGATTTGAGTACATAACCAATTCTACTCCCCCTCCCCAATCAATACACAAGGATCCACTCCTTTTACGTTATCTTGCACAATAGTGTACAATGTTATACAATGGGTGTACAATATTATACAATAGATGTACAATGTTATACAATAGTTGTACAATATTATACAATAGAGTACAATGGTCTATCCCTGGGACTCATGTGATACTGAGAGTACAATATGCACAAGGAGTATACAAGGATATAGGTATTCAATAAATATAATATAGAAGTGAAACGCACATCACAATATGTATCTAGTGAATACGAGGGGATAACATCCCAAAGGAGATCCGTATAGTACCAATTCGTAATAACAATCGTGTCAGCATCAAGTACAGTAATCTAGAGCAAGAATATAAATCCAGACAAGTATGAAACGGTCAAAGAATGTACTCGCCTGATATCTGAATGTCCAAGGTAAAGATATTGTCCGAGGAGAGGTGTCTGGCTCCTAATTGGAACAGCACAAGTCACAACATGTCCAAAAGGGTAATATAAAGCACTACAATGCATTCTACATGAATCTAGGTCAAACTAGGTCAAAGTCAACCCTTGGTCAACTCTGGTCAACTATACTAGTCAAACTAGGTCAAACTAGGTCATGTCCTAACCCAGCAAGTCTTACTAGGCCTAACCAAGACTATCCTAGCAAGCACACATCAATACAAGGCTATACAAGCCAACATACACCCAACTCTATATAGCATGCAATTATTCAATACTCAAATAGGCAAGAATTCACATTGGATATACACTAGGTAATCTATTACTTTAAACTATATATGTCTACACATATATACACATGCATATATTGGTATTCAACATTAGGTCTATAATCATGGCATTTCAAATGGTTATATAAACTTATATATTACAACACAATATGCTAACATATATATAATATACATACATAGCTAAGTTAACTGTATTCATAAATACTTATTTAAGAGGCTATGTGTGTGTATGTGAACATGGCAAAGGAGCAAGTGAGGGTTAAATGGGCATACATAGTGTATACATATCAAAGAGTGTCAAAGTGTAAGTGAACAAAGTGTCAAGTGTGATAGTGTCTACATAGTGTAAGGGGTACATGAGGTAATATAGGATTTGTGTTAACATAGAACATTACATCTCATTAACTTGTATATTGCATACATTACATCTATTATTACATTACATTCATGCTTGCATTCATTCATCATTCATTTATTCTCTTGTACTACTATATGCACCATACATTACATACTATGGAACCTACATATTCATTACAAGCCATACTTATACATGCTTACATTAGATAGGATACTTACACCTCATACATCATTTATTTAAACATTTACTTATGCTTACATTCTCTATTTAATTACATAATATATATACATTAACATGGGTTAAAATCAAATAGAATATTATATTACACACAAGGGTACACAAAATACATATGCCAAATAGTAACTCCTACTAATAATCAATACTGTACCATCTTAGCATGAATTAAAATCTAGTATTAAATTATGTTATAGATCTATGTGTTAGCTTTCCGAAACTTCAAACGGATCGCATTTTCGTTTCCGGAAACTCCCGAAATCGCGAAAACACCGAGAACGCGTTTGTCTTTCGTACAACTGACACTCAAATAATTCTCCAGAATGTTACAGAAAGAATTAGGCCTATTAATATATATTTTTGGAAAGCTAACTTCAATACGCTTATTTTAAAAAAATGGGAGATTAAACCGAGCTTTGAGCTAGAAGTTATGACATTTCTAAGTTATGGCTGAAATTAAAAACGTGGATAAAAATCATGACGGATTTGGGTAGTTTGAGACAAAAGAACACAAGTATATAACATAATATATCAAGAACTCACTCTCTACACTAATATATATATATGAGACACTATAGAACACATCTCCAATACAAAAATATGAGATTAAACATGTAATAATTCATTCATACATAACAACAACACATAGTGTGTCCAAATTTGGGGTTTTCCCACATGGACACAACCACAACACAAAGGACACTCCTATGACCTCCAAATGGACACGAAATGGACACAAATGGAGATACAACCACGGGGGTCATTCCTATGGGTTCAAAATAGACCTATATGCATGAGAAAATAAAAAGGAGAAGGGATTTATACCTCCCAGTTGATCGAATCGAAGAAAAGCCTTTTCGGAGCGACACCGACACGTAGAGATTCCAAAAGGACAGAACGAGCTCCGAATCCTTCCAAACTTGGGTAGCTTCCTCCTTGGTTAGAATGGAGAAGGAAAGAAGAAGATTTGGTGGCAAAATGGAAGGATTTGCTGGAGAAATTTCTAGGGATTGCTCTCTAGGAATTTGGGGAAGAACAAGAGAGAGAGTGTGGATGAGAATAATAAAATGAACTTGAGCCTATCCTCTCCCAAAGTGGCTGGCCATATGGGGCTATTTGTCCTATTATGGTAAGGTCCAAAATGCCCCCACTAATCTATTCTATGAGTATTAGGAAAGGGCTAATTGGTTGGGGCTAAATTAGTCATTCTAAAGTCTCTAATCACACTAACCTTATCCATAATAATTAGTCTAACCTCTAACTAAAATATTTCTATCATGTGGACTAAAATTAATATCATGTGGGCCATGCCTAACTAGTGTGTGGGTCCCACTAGAGTCAAACTACCCCCGGGTCCCCGTTTCAAGTCGGATTGAGTTGAAATTCGAACCCGACTCAAATAACCCCAAACCAATATCATAAATACTAAAATAAATTTTAACCCCAAAATAATATCATAAATAATAAAATAAATTTTAAAAATATTCAAAAATGTAAAATGACAAAAATACCCCTGTTTCTGAAAACTGGGGGTGACACGCGTGCACACGTGCACGATGCAGTGCACTGAAACAGTGCCTGTGTGCACTATTTCGTGTCTTGAATCATTTGGACACGTTTGTGTCCACTTTGGTGGACACGAACATATTGTTTGACACTTATACTTATATAATGTATATTTTAATTACCAACCTTTTATTTTTGTATTTTAATGTATTTTCAATAGGTATTTGTCAATTTACCAAATTCTGAAACTGGGTATTAGTATCATGAAATTTCCAGTTTTGGGAAATCGAGTTTTGTTATTTGTTTTAGCATATTCAATACTGTTAAATGTTGGGTTTAAGCCCCAATTAGGGTTCTCCTATATGTTATCTAGCTGTGTGTCAAATTTTGTGTTGTTTGGTGGATTATTGATTTCGAATTGGGGGTTTGGCAAGTGTAGCCTGAAAAGGATTTAGATTTCTGAAATATTGTGATTGATTTCCTTTCCCTTGCTGTTCCTATTTCCAGATTTCACAGCTCACTCACACACCCTCATCCCCCCTTGTATTACACACTGTTTTGTACATTCCATACTCACCCTCACTATACACCACTATGCATTTCTCTAAAACACTCATCACTCACTCACAGTTACACACACACTATTCACTCATACCCTCTAGCACTCATGCACTCTCTACACATATGTAATGTATCACCCCTCACACTCACACACATATACTCTCTCTCTATATATATATATATTTCCTATTCTTCCTAAATGTAGGTTTATGTATAAGTATGTATACAATATATATATATGTAATGTATACCTATATGTATATATGTTTGAGCCAATATACCTATATATATATATATATATATATATATATATTATATATATATATATATATATATATATTTTATATATATATATATATATATATATATATATATATATATATATATATATATATGTGATGTTTCCTAATAATTGCACTATAACCTATGTAATGTACATATATAGGTAATATATAGGAATGCAATATAAATGTATATATATATATATATATAACTTTGTGATGCATACATTAGATAGCCTATAGCCTATAGCTATGGCTCATTGCCTAAGGGTATGTGTGCATGCCAACTAACATGTGTTGTTGGTCTGGATAGCCTAGTAGTGTTGTGTACTAGCTAGTGTAGGTTGAGTGACCTAGTATCGACTAATGTAGACTAGTATAGACTAGTTTGACCTAGTATAGACTAATGTAGACTAGTATAGACTAGTTTGACCTAGATTAGACTTGTTAGACCTAGTTTGACCATAGTTGACCAAGTTTGACTTCTAGGGTTGACCAGAGTTGACCAAGAGTTGACTTTGGCCTAGATTGTCCTAGATTCATGTAGAGTGCATAGTAGAACTTCATTTTACTATTTTAGACTTGTCGTGACTTGTGCTGTTCTGATTAGGAGCCAGACACCACTCCTCGAACAGTACTTTCATATTGGACACTCAGATACCAGGCGAGTACATTCTCTGATCACTTCATATCCTGCTTAGAATTCTTTCCTGTATTAAATTACTTTACTTGTTACTGTCACGTTGGTCACACGGATTGGTACTATATGGATCCCTTCTTGAGATGTTATCCTTAGGGAGCATTGGGTACTACATGTTCTGTGCGTTTCACATACATGGCGTATCACTGTGCTTCATTGATTCTTTGATCACTTGTGACATATACTCTTATGATCACAGAGTCTCCTAGAATCCTTATTCCATTTATTGGGTATCCTAGAATCTCCTAGAATCCCCATTTATGGGACATCTATGTATCACCCTTCGGGGGCCTTTGCGTGGAATTATAACATAACCTGGTTGGATCCTTGTGTATTGATTGGGGGTACGGGGGAGTAGAATTAGATATATGAATACTATCCAAGTAGTGTAGCATCAGAATCTTTCCATAGTGTAGCAACAGAATCTCCTATGCTATTTACATGTCTATATTATACTCTGACTCACTAGCCACTGTTAGTCTCTATTTATAGTAGATATTTCTATTACAGTTCTCTTTCTGTTACATACTGCACTTCTTTCAGTACTTGTATCTTACTTTACTGCATGATTATAATTTCTAACCTGCTATGAACTGTTGAGATATACTGTACTCTCTCCTGTCCTGACTGGACCTTTGAAAATATTATAGAGGACGAGGAGGAGGACTGTGTGGATACCTTCTACGGGACAACCCTAGACGACACTTGCGAGCTGGACTCTCAAGAGGACCCAGCTCTAGCTGAGGACATCACCCCCATTGCCTAGACTAGCTTAGTTAGGCCTTATCTTATTTTATGTTGTCTTGAGACTGTTTAGCTAGACTTTACTTTTGTTCAGAGATTCTGAGTTGTATATATTCTTTCTTATTCAGTAGCTGGGATTTGTACTCTGGATATTTGCTGGGATATTATCTTAGACTACTTTATCATCTATATTTCCTTGAGTTCTATATCATATCGTGCTATCTCTTCCTTAGTTGTGATTGTGTTTATTTACTGCTATGTCACCCCCATTCGGAGAGTATAAACTGTTTAGAGTTACATTGTTAGATGTATGTTGACCTAGGACAACGTTCTACCGCCGACGCTGCGGCGTAGGCTGGACGTACCCACGTCTCGTGCCCTTACTCTAGGGTGCGGGTCGTGACACATTTTTAGTGGTGGCCCATGCAGGTCTAGACTAGAAGTGTAGTGGTATTCGAATTAGAGTATCACTACAGCCTGTGGTAGGATATAGGACATTAATTTTTAAGGTACTCAATCACTTTAGAAAAAAAATCTTTTATTGCCATCTAAATCCTTATTGTCAGCTGATCCTTTGAATTTTAATTGTCCGCCTTTGTTATTTCGCTTCTTTCTCAGAAATTGATACTCTTGTTTGTCTATCTTCAGGATGGTAGAGACTCGATCGTAGCGTACCATTCATGGGGATGCTATAGAGGGGACTGCTACCTCTCAGCCAGTATAGCAGGGCCAGGGGACTGCAGCTCCTGCCACCTCTGCTCGTATTGAGACCTCGGCAGCAGCAGCAGGGGGTATGCTTCCAACGGCTCGGAGGTAGGACCCAGTCATCGCAGAGGAGCCCTTCCAGCAGCCGCCGCCTCCAGGATACGTGGATGCGGCACAGATGTTCACATACTTCTAGCAGTTCATGGACCGGCAGCAGGCTCGACAGGACAGGGGCATGGAGTTGGCCCTTACGACGGTTACAGCTCGACCAGTGGTCCATCAGCCGAGGACACCGTGGATAGAGTAGTTCCAGAAGATGAGCCCCAGAGACTTTCTGGGGACAGAGGGGACACTATATGCTGATGAGTGGATCGAGCATATAGAGTAGATCTTTCGCCTGGCCCGAATACCAGCAGATCTCCAAATTGAGGCCGCAGCTAGCCGGATGCGAGATCTTGCTCACACTTGGTATCAGTCGGACCCCAGGATGGGGGTAGCTGGGCAGACTTGGGAGGAGTTCAAGGGCTTCTTCAAGAAGAAGTTCTTTCCAGATTCAGCACTCAGAGCCTTGGAGTCGCAGTTCGAGAGCCTAGTCCAGGGGAGCCTTTCAGTGGAGGAGTACGCTAGGGAGTTCGGCTTCGACAGTTCGTAGAGGGCTTGAGCGAGACGGCAAAGGCCCAGAGGTTCCGGAAGGGTCTAGTCAAGGAGGTCAAGTCCTTGACCAAGGGCAACAGGGATGCCACATTCGAGGAGATATTGACGGGAGCCTTGTCGGTAGAGGATGATCTTGAGCTTAGGCTCAAGAGGGGGCGAGACCCAGTTGGGGGCAGCAGCAGCGGAGGCCAGGCTAAGAGGCCCCACTTTCAGCACCAGCAACTGAGGCAGTTCCAGTCGCAGCCGATCCAGCAGAGGCCAGTTCATCAGCAGTAGCAGCCGAGACAGCACCAGCAGGATCAGAGACAGGGTGTTACTTGTGCCTACTGCAAGAAGCCTGGGCATGTCTTCAATGAGTGCCGGAAGAGGCTGGGCTAGTGTCTGGTGTGTGGCTCAGCAGACCACCAGATGAGAGAATGCCGCATGGGACGAGCAGCTCAGGAGGCAGCAGTCAGAGCTCCAGTAGGCCAGCAGAGGGGACCAGCCCTGCAGACGCAGCAGCAGAGGTTCGTCCAGCACCAGCAGCAGGCCAGGGGAGGCCAGCAGGGGCAAGGATTCGCCATGGCAGCATAGGATGCGGAGGCCATCGGAGAGCTGATCGCAGGTTCGATCCTTCTCGACTCCAGTCCAGCTTTTGCATTATTCAATTCCAGTGCTTCGCATAGCTTTATATCAGTATCTTTTACGATTAGATACGGTATCATAGCTGAATCGTTGCCTAGGACTTACAAGATCATGACCGGGGGTGGCATTATCCTCGTGAGTGATGTTTCTAAGGGTCGAAGAGTAGTTTTGGGAGGCCGTGAGTTGGAGGTGAGCCTGCTCGTAATGCCATTGTCGAACTACGATATAGTACTAGGCAAGGATTGGTTAAGTAGGCACTACGCCAGCATTGATTGCAGAGGGGGTAGAGTTCTCTTCAGAGCGCCGGAGGAGCCAGAGTTCGAGTACTCCAGACGTCAGGCAGAGTAGAGCAGCGGAGTCTTTTGCGGAGTCTCGGTTGAGGAGTAGGCAATTCCACACCCTTTGATAGCAGAGTATATGGATGTTTTCCTAGAGGAGTTGTCGGGATTGCCACCAGATAGAGACATAGAGTTCTCGATAGACTTGGTTCCAGGAGCGGAACCCATCTCTCAGCATGTCTATCGGGTGAACAACAGTGAGCTGGTGGAGCTGAAGAAGCAGGTGGATGAGCTACAGGACAAGGGCTTCATCCGCTCGAGTTCATCGCCATGGGGTGCACCAGTGTTGTTCGTACCGAAGAAGGATGGGTCAGTACGGATGTGTATTGACTACAGGAAACTCAACAACCTCACGATCAAGAACAAATACCCACTACCGCGGATCGACGATCTTTTTGACCAGTTGAGCGGAGCTCGAGTATTTTCCAAGATTGATCTGAGGTCGGGATATCACCAGGTGAAGGTGAAGAGGGAGGATATTCCTAAGACCGCTTTCAGGATGCGGTACGGGCAGTTTGAGTTTTTGGTTATGCCGTTTGGGCTAACCAATGCACCAGCAGTGTTTATGAACCTTATGAACAAGGTGTTCCACCAGTACCTGGATCAGTTTGTGGTGGTGTTCATTGACGACATCTTGGTATATTCTAAGACTAAGGAGGAGCACGAGGAACATTAGAGGATCGTGCTGGAGACTCTCAGAAAGGAGAAGCTTTATGGGAAGCTCTTCAAGTGTGAGTTCTTCTTGGATCGGGTGGACTTCTTGGGGCATATGGTGACTGGAGATGGTATCTCAGTTGACCACAAGAAGATTATAGCAGTTGAGGCATGGGTAGCGTCGACTTCAGTTGCAGAGATCAGGAGTTTCCTGGGGCTGGCAGGATATTATCGAAGATTTGTGCAGGATTTCTCCCGGGTTGCAGAACCATTGACTCGGTTGACCCAGAAGGATGCTGAGTTTGTTTGTTCAGAGGAGTGTCAGGCAGCTTTTGATGAGTTGAAGAAGCGGCTTACGACAGCTCCGATTCTGATATTGCCTTCAAGATCAGGTGGTTTCACTATTTATAGTGACGCTTCAGGGAAGGGGCTGGGTTGCGTCTTGCACCAGCATGGGAAGGTGAAAGCCTATGCTTCCAGGCAATTACATCCCCATGAGAAGAAGTACCCTACCCACGACCTGGAGCTGGCAGTAGTGATATTTGCTCTGAAGTCGTGGAAGCATTATCTTTATGGAGAGAGGGTGGAGATCTTCACAGATCACAAGATCTTAAAGTATGTGTTCACTCAGAAGGAGTTGAACATGAGGCAGCATAGATGGCTAGAGTTGATGAAGGACTTTGACATCCTACTTCAGAATCACCCAGGGAAGGCCAACGTGGTTGTCGATGCCTTGAGTAGGTATCTGACAGCCATGTGTTTGACCATGGATCGGAATTTGCTTGCAGATTTGGAGAGCCTTGGGATTGAGGTGATCGTGCCCGGAGTGCAGATGCAGATGTGAGGCATGCAGATTCAGTCAGACTTGGTGGAGAGGATCAAGTTGGTACAGTTTGAGGACGTTGCTCTGCGGTGTCTCCGAGAGCAGGTCCGAGCAGGATTGATGGAGGGCGAGTTTTCTCTTGCAGAGGATGGTGCCTTGAGGCACGGCTCTAGGTTATGTGTGCCCAGCGGAGAGCTCAGGAAGCAGGTTTTGCAGGAGGCCCACAGATCTCAGAACTCTATACACCCGGGTGCCAACAAGATGTACCGAGATCTGAGGGAGCATGTTTGGTGGTCCGGGATGAAGCGGGAGGTGGCTCGCTTCGTGGCTAGGTGCTTGGTCTGTCAGCAGGTCAAGGCAGAGAGGCAGAGGCCCGATGGATTGTTGTAGCCGCTGCCCATTCCCGAGTGGAAATAGGAGCATATCACTATGGACTTCGTATCAGGTTTGCCGCACACACCAGGAGGAAAAGATGCAATTTGGGTCATCGTTGACAGGTTGACCAAATCGGCCCACTTCTTGCCATTTAAGGTGGGTACGTCTACAGAGAGGTTGGCGGAGATGTATATGCGGCAAATAGTCAGGATCCATGGGGTTCCGGTCAGCATCGTCTCAGATCGAGATAGTCGCTTTACTTTCCATTTCTGAAGGAGTCTGCAGATTAGCTTGGGCACTCAGCTCAAGTTTAGTATTGCATACCACCCCCAGACGGACGGACAGTTAGAGAGGACTATTCAGACACTTGAGGATATGCTGCGGACGTACGTCCTGGACTTTGGAGGTTCCTGGGAGGATCATCTTCACTTGGTGGAGTTTTCTTACAACAACAGTTTCCAGGCCAGCATCGAGATGTCACCTTTCGAGGCTCTGTACGGGCGTAGGTGCCGTACACCCTTATCTTGGGATGATGTTGGTGAGCGAGCTTTACTGGGGCCATAGATGGTTGTTGACGCAGCCGAGAAGGTGAAGCTCATCAGGGACAGACTTCGTGTGGCGCAGGACAGACATCGGCACTGGGCCGATAGCCACCGGAGGCCCTTGGAGTTTGAGGTACAGATTAGAGTAAGACTAGATTTAGGTTTATTTGTTTGTGATTTTGATCATGTTTGTTTATTATAATTAATTGAGACCTTGCTTGTGATTAGGTTAGAGACCAGGTTTTTTTGAGGATATCTTCGACTCGTGGTATGATACATTTTGGTGGAGGCAGGAAGCTTAGCCCGCGCTTCATCGGCCCTTTCGTTATCAGCGGAAGAGTCGGTGATGTGGCATACTGGCTAGACTTGCCGCCTGTACTAGTGGGGGTCCACAACGTATTCCATGTATCACAGTTGAGACGGTACGTGGCTGACCCTAGCCATGTGCTCGATCATTCGGAGATTGAGGTTGGACCTTCTTTCAGCTATCCAGAGCTGCCAGTGGAGATACTGGATCGACGGAAGAAGGTTCTGAGGAACCAGGTGATACCCTTGGTACGCGTCGCATGGAGGCATCATTCTCCAGGAAAGTCTACCTGGGAGCGGGAGGATGAGATGTGCGAGCGTTACCCATATATTTTTGGACCGTGAGGTATACTTTCTATCCTTCTCATCAGTTGCATTTCGCCTTTCAATTTGGAGGACGAAATTCTTTTATGGAGGGTAGATTTGTCACTACCACATTTTTAGTTTGAGGGTACTTTTGACATTTTTGGGGTAATTTGAATTTATTAGAATTTATTTGAATTTATGGGAATTTTTAGAAATTATTTTAGAATTGTTTGAATGAGGGTTGACTAGGTTGACTTTGACTAGCTTTGACTTTGTGACCTAACCCTAGTTGAGTTGGACTTGGCTAGATATGAGACCCTAGGTTAAGTTAAGTTAACCATGTAGAAGCATGGAAAAGAACAAAAAAGGATCCATGCGGCCAGAGAGCCCCCTTGCGGCTCAGACAGTCCATGCGGCCAGAGAGCCCCCCTGCGGCTCAGACAGTTCATGCGGCTCAGAGAGTTCATGCGGCTCGAGCGTCTATTCGGCTCAAAATGTGGCTCAAAGAAGAGCCACGTGGCCTACAAATAGCTCTCTCATTTTTTATTTAATACCTTGACGGCTGACAGCTTTGACGAAGTGACAGTTCTGGCACGAAGATATCATTATGACTCCTTCATAATGACGGACTCCTCGGAAAGCGAAGAAAATCTCTGACATAATCCTCCGAGAGTCAGAAATTGTCATGCGGCCTTGACACGTGGATAGTCCCATGTGGCTCACGAAGACTAGCCCCATACGGCTCACAAAGACTAGCCCCATGCGGCTCATGAAGGACAGTTCCATGCGGCCCACGAAGACCATCTCCATGCGGCTCACAAAGGCCATCTCTATGCGGTTCACTCATACTCGTGTTCAAGGGGGGCCACTCTTAGGCAGCTTGTACACATGGCCAGCTTTATGCGGCCCAACTTTTCTGTGGCTCAGACACGTGGCGTGATAGCAGGGCACGTGGCATCAGATTGATCGAAATCTCTCAGCAAATCCTAATAAAATATTGGGATCAAATCAGATAATTTGCAAATAAGCCAATTAAAGACACGTGTCGAAGATTCTGAGGTTGGCATGACAAATCAGGAATATTTATGTCAATCAGCATTAATTATCCACAAAAGATTTGATGCAATCACATTTATTGCTCAAATCTCGATGAACGGCCTAGATTTAATGATCCTTAGCCGCCGACTTTCAAGAAGGGGAAATCATTGTAAACCCTAATGATGCCCCCCCACTCTTATAAATAGCAGGATGCCATTCCCTTGCGAAGACACACAGAGATACGGAGAGGCACATATACACAGAGAGAGATACAGAGACAGACGCACATAGAGAGCCAGAGAGCCTGAAGAGAGAGCATTTCTCCATCAACGTCAAGCAGTTCTTCCACAGAGCCAAAAAGCTGCACCCGATCGTCCAAGGAGTAAGGCAGAGCGGCCATCGCTTTCCAGAGCCTCTACCGTCACCCCCCAGAATCTAAAATAAACAATTGTACTTAGATTGCTGTACCTACGTTTTTGTCCCTAGGCTTTCATTGTACAAGCGAGTTTGTATTGTGAAGTAAAAGTCCAGTCCTCCGATAATTGTTCTGCTCTTTTATATTTCATGGCAAACATGATGGCGACTCTGCTGGAGAAAAACTTCTCCACGGCTGAGGAGTTGGTGACACAATCGGATGCAACCAAACTTGGCTTCACGCAACAGAAGATGGTCATCCATTTCGACCAACAGGCGTTTGAAGAAATGCTCTCTGAAGGAAGTGCTGGCCCGATCCAGAAGTGAACCCGCACAAAGAAAGCTCTCTGTGAGTGGAGGCCAAAATCATTTGCTCCTTCACAAGCTCTGGACGGGATATTCTCTGCTACCCAAGACGGCGAAGGCGACTCTCATACGGCTCCACTTTGACCCGTAGAGCACTCTGCTGTCCCCAAGTTCGGCAGAGGAAAGCACTACGATGCTGGACTTACAGGGGCAAAGAGTGACTCTATGCGCCCCAAGAAGAAGCCGAACACTCTTGTGGGCAAATCTGCCAACCACATGCAAGAGACTCATGCGGGTGAATCTGCCAGCCGCATGAAGAAAGTCTATGCGGCCAAGTCATCCAGCCACATGAAGAAAATTCATGCGGCTGAGACTCCCAGCCACGTGAAGAAAACCTTTACGGCTACGTCTGCCAGCCGCATGAAGACTACTGATGACAGCCGTATGACGCCTACTCCACGCGGCTCTGTCTTCGACCGCCTCTCTTATGGTCCTGATCTCTTGTGCTCCTAAGAAGACATGTCTGACTCTCTCCAGTATCACTTAGACTCTTCCTACTATGTGCCCTTATGCACTAGAGCGAAGAAGTCTAAGGCAGCGCAAGCCTGGAGAGTTCGGTCCGCTGATCTGATCTCTGACCATCCGAGTGTTCCACATACTGTTACGTGGGCCTCGGATGGAAAGTTGTATAGAACCACTCGAGTCCAGCCCCCGGCGGCAGACGGACAGAGAGGTTCGTAAAAGTCTCCCAAAATCCCGGAAGCAAACATGGTCGATCCAGACCCATCTGACTTGCGTGAGGCCATCCTCCACAAACGCAAGGAAAGAGAAGATGCATCGGGGTGCAAAGAGTCCTCCCACGGACGTCACTGCAACCAAGTCATCGTCAACTGCTACTGCAACAACACGACGGCGCAAAAAGACCGGCAGTCCGTCTTTCAAAGACTGCAACAGCCATCTTCAGAAGACGAGGCACTTTCTGTCGTCTCCTGCAACTCTGCTCAGAAAGTCCCCGTCGATGGGAGAGGGAAGAAGGCCAGTGCTCCTAGTCCGAAGATATCAACCACTACGACTAAGAGTCTGTCGTCTAAGCGGGTGCCCACCACCGGAGTTTTCCAAGGTACCCGTTCTAAGACGAAATCTGCTACAATGGGAGATTCGTCGTCCACACCACTAGGGGTTGCTGGGACTGGGGGTAGTACTCCTCCGAACCTCTACAACAACCCGATGTTCCATGAAGATGAGCCAGGGGAAACAACTCTCCCATCAGATACAGCAAACCCCGACATCCCCGAGGACGTCCACAACTCCCAAGACGAGACAAACTCAGAAATTGGGGGTACCGTTCTTTCTGAGTCCGAACCAGAAGAGAACATTCTTACCTACCCCGACGACTTCTCACTACAGGGGTATGATTCGGAGGGCGCTTCCTCCACCGCTCCGTCCATCTCTCCTCATGTAAGGTCGATGTTCATGACAGATAGCAGCCAAGGTGGTTCAAGTGATTGCCAACACATCGACACTCTCGAAGCCATATTGCTTGCCTTGGTCAAGTCTGTGGACGAAATCAAAGCGGCCCTTCCTACTCTGCAAGGAGGGACGCCTGGCCAAACAAGTGTGGGTCCCGCGGTCAATGCGGACTCGAATTCAGCGGCACCGAACCCGGGCAACAATCCTCCTGAAGTAACGGCCCCCACCGGTGTAGATGAGGCCCGATAGGCAAGAAGAGAGGTCCAGGAGCTCCGAGCCATGTTTTACGCTCGAGAAAACTCCCAAGACCTCAGAATATGGCAACCGTACCCTGCTGCCTGGAGGGATGTTCCATTCCCACCAAGATATAAGCCATTCAATATCAATCCTTATGATGGCAAGACCTCAGCAAGTCGGTACATCACTTACTTCGAGGTCACTACCGACCATATGCCCCATGACGATGCCATTCTCACACGATTATTCATCGGGGCATTGGAGGGGGTCGCCTTCGACTGGTACCACAACCTGTCAGACAACTGCATCCACTACTTCGCCGGCTTCAAGCGCATGTTCTTGGAGAGATTCTATGAAATAGGGCTGGACATCACAATGTCCACCCTCATGGACGTCGTCCAAGGGGAGAAAGAGCTGACAAGAAACTATATCGAGCGGTTTCGCCAAACCGCAATGAAGCTGCCATCTGGAAATCCAGATTCCTCCTTGATTGAAATTTGCCAAAAGAGATTGCTCCCAACAATCAGTCTCTGGATGGGCGAAAGTCAATTCAAGGACTAGAAGACATTTATTATCAGTGCCACAAGCACTGAACAACGATTAAAGAAGGCTAGCCAATTGGGATTGCACATCTCGGACGGAGAGAACAAGGGCAAGCGTCCTAATACCAACAACGACAATGGGGGTAGCCCCTCCAACAATCGGGACAGCAGGGGTAAGCAGGCTATGGTCACCGACACGGCACAGAAACCTGAGCCAAAGCCGACAGACAAATAATGGCCGCAAATCACCTGCTCCTTCGAAGACGGTCACGTCAAGCCCATCTTGGACATGCTCATACAAGGAGACAGAATTCAGCTTCCTCCACCAAGATGGGAACCACGACCGGCAAAAATGGAGAACCCAAAGTACTGCCATTACCACCGCTACGTCCACCATGCCACACACGACTGCTACCAGCTAAAACGATACATCCAAAATCTCATCGATTCAAACGCTCTGGCCATCAATTTCGAAGAGGTAACCGTAGCAGCCAATATGGTGTCAGTACAATTTGGCAGCTTCCCTCCAATGAAAACTCAAGACGGTGTGGTCCTCATCCCTCTGGCGACAATGGAGATTGCTAATCTTCTACCTCCCCGAGATCAGGCTGCTGGTCTAGTGCCCCTCACCACATCACGAGGGGAGGTCATGTGGGTCCATCCGGACTTAGTATCTGAAGTGACTCAGTCCACACCATCTTCCATTTGTAAGAAGAAGAGTGGAAAAGTCAGGTCTTGCCGCACAATCTCGACAGATATCGAAGAAGCCGCAGCCGTCGTAACGCGGTCTGGGGAACAATCCCAATCTGCGGCTGACAACTCGACTGAAGATCATCAGCCCGCTACAACCGACGCTCCGGGACCGACTCAGCCTCCGACGACTGACAAGCCTAGGCCGAAGGAGACTTGCTTTGACAAATCCCTCCGAAAAGAGACACCACAGAGGCTGGAGAGGCCCTACAACTTCGATATCTTGGCACAATTGGCCAACACACCGGCCAAGTTGTCACTATACGAGCTTCTGCGACTCTCAAAGGATGTACGAGCGGCTTTAAGCGAGGCACTCCAGAATGTCGACGCCTATCTGGCTCAGGTCAACCTCACAGGAGAGAGCCCGTCTGCAGATCTCCAAGACAGCGCTTGCACGGAAGCGATGCCCAACATTGTTTTCACTCCGCAGGACATGCTCATCAAAACCAACCTGTACGATCGCCCACTATACTACACTGGATACATCGGTGACGTAAAGGTGGATCGCATGCACATTGATCATGGCTCCTCCATAAGCATTATCTCGAAGGGTCTCTTACATCATCTCCGCATCCCAATGCATCGCCTGATGCCTACATGCATCACCATCAGCGGTTTCAATTCGGGCAGAAGCTACCCAATTGGGAAGATTCGTCTGAAGTGTCAGATTGGCGACCTCCAATCAGAAGTCACCTGCTACATCATAGATGCAGATACTTCTTACAACATCCTCTTAGGGCGCCCGTGGATACACGATTATATTATCGTGCCTTCCATGCTGCAACAATGCTTCAAATATGTCGACAAATACGACTTCGTGAGGACGAAATTTGCCGATATCGATCCCTTCAAAGGGGTCGAATCCTACTACTCAGACTCCTGCCTATACGAAAAGACAAAGAGGCACCTTGATGAAGGAGATGTGCAAGCTCGTACCGAGACATCCATAGGATCAGAAGAACCTCTGACGATCCACCTCCAAGCTCACAAACCGGGCAGGTCCGCACCCCTTACGGCTACTCTGCGTAAGGACGCAATCAGCCTCTCGGCACAAGAGGAGCAGATGATAATCCGGCTGCCAAGGTCTGGCCAAGTGCCAAGACCCACAACGGAGCCCCTGACAATGAGGCTGCCGAAAGTCGGCCAGCCGCAAACGGAGAAGCTCAATCCTTCCGACAAGCCAATGACGATACGCCTACCCAAGAAGGGTCGTCACCCCGATACAAGGCCTAGAACTTCTAGCGAACCAACCACTCCCCGCCCAGTATCGAGCACTAGACTGGGGGTCGCTAGTCTGCCAACAACTCCACGCTCTGCTCCACCAGCTGAACCTCTGACGATCAAGCTGCCCAGGTCGTCCTCTCAGTCTTCGTTTATACAGGGGGTAGCCAAAGAGGAAATGGAGCAAGCCAAGTATGTGGCTGCCCACACTGATGTTTCCTCCGCAAATGATGTAATCCCCCTAGAAAAGATACCTTACTTCATCAATAAAGGGCTATCTTTGAACTACCTCAAGCTTAATAAGCTTTGTACAATGTATGCTATGGAATACGGTATAGGCACTCACCTACACACACAGGTGACAAATGTGTACACCACGATCCAGCTTACTCCAGTAGAAGACGCTTACCGCATAATCGAGGGAGGGGACCATCCAATCATCTTTGGCCGAAAGGACGATCCGTATCCCTTCACCATAGAATAAGTCGACCTTGGGTCAGATGCCGGGAGACTGCCTCTGTATCATTATAGCCCCCAATCTAAATACCTCATACAAAAACAGGGGTATGATCTGGAGACGACGCCAGGCTTGAACTACGGTACTGGACGACGATTACCTTTGAAGCCACCGGTCCCGGCTGGCAAACCACGGGACTACTATAGCAAGACTCGATATGGGTTAGGGTATGTTACACCTACGACAACCCCTGAGAGTTCAGATGAAGAATGTGACTGGCATTCACATTCAACCGGGTCACCAACTTCTGATTCGGATACCAGCATCGGAGATGTATTCAGACAAGTCTTGTCAGTCAACATGGCATTCGCCGACGCTTATGAAGAAGACGAAGACATCCCTGAAATCCTCGAGTTAGAGCCGTGGGCCCAACAGTTGGATGCACAATAGGAAAAGCGGTTCGAACTGAGAGAACCTCCTACTGAAGATGAGGTTATACAGGTCGACCTCGGCAGCGAATCTTCTCCAAAACCAATCTTCGTCAGTAAAAGCTTAACAGACGAAGAGCGAGAATCGCTGCTGGAACTTGTCAAATAATACATTGATTTGTTCGCCTGGAGCTATGAAGGCATGCCAGGGTTAAATCCCGATATTGCTCTCCACAAACTCAACATTCGGCCGGATGCAAAGCCAGTCAACCAACAACAGCGACGCTTTCGCCCGGGCATCATGGATACGATCGAAGCCGAAGTCAACAAACTGATAGCCAGCGACTTCACTCGTGAGGAGCAACATCCTGACTGGGTCACCAATATAGTACCCGTCCTCAAGAAGAATGGAAAGATTCGAATCTGCATCGACTTCCGTAATCTGAACGAGGCATGCCCCAAAGATGAATTTTCCCTCCCTATCACAGACATCATGATTGACAACACTTGCGGCTTTGAACATATGTCATTCATGGATGGCTTCTCGGGGTACAACCAAATCAAGATGTCTCCTGACGACGAAAAGCACACATCATTCCGAACACCGATTGGCACATACTGTTACACGGTCATGCCTTTGGGTCTGAAGAATGTCGGCACCACATATCAAAGAACCATGAGTATCATCTTCAGAGAACACTTATGTAAGACGATAGAGTGCTATGTTGATGACATCGCCGTCAAGAGTCGCTGTAAGGGAGACCATCTGCAGGATCTGAGGACGGTATTCGACCTGATGCGAGCGCACAATCTGAAGATAAACCCCATAAAATCCTTCCTGTGCGTATCCAGCGTGAAGTTCTTGGGTTTCATCATCACCGCCCAGGGTATTCATGTAGACCCTGAGAAGACAAAGGCAATTATGGAGATGGGTCCCCCGAGAAATCTCCGCGAACTCAGAGGCCTTCAAGGAAGGCTAGCTTACATCAGGAGGTTCATTTCTAACCTCTCCGGGCGATGTCGACCATTCACCCATCTCATGAAGAAAGCCGTCTCATTCGTATTGGACAAAGAATGTCAGCGGGCCTTCGACAGCATCAAAGAATATTTGTCGAACCCTCCAGTCCAGGTGGCCCCGGTCGCCGAAAAACTATTTCTGCTCTACGTACGAGCAATGGAACATTCCCTCGGGGCTCTGCTGGCACAAAATAATGATGCAGGCCACGTGCAAGCCATATATTACCTCAGTCAAATGATGATTGGGCCAGAGCACCGATACACCACTGTGGAGAAGGAATGCCTTGCCTTGGTGTTCGCCATTCAGAAGACGCGGCACTATGTCACTGGACAAACAATACATGTGATCTCACGAGTCAACCCTCTCAGGGTCCTCATGACTAAACCAGGGGCACTCAGCTCTCACCTCGCTACATGGGCAATATTGCTGTCCCCTTATCATATGATCTTCGTCCCGTAAAAGGCTGTCAAAGGTCAAGCCCTGGCAGACTTTTTAGCAGCCCACCCAGGCTTGGAGTCCTCCAAAATATATGAAGAGATCCCAGATGAGGTCGCCGACTCACATGCAACCTCTCACGATAATATATGGCGGATGTCCTTCGACGGCGCTTCGAGAACTGGACCCAAGGGCAACATCGTCGTCGGAGTCGGGGTGGTGCTGGTCTCCCCTTTCGGATTAGTGATCAACCGCGCTTACTCTCTCACAAAGCCCTACTCTAACAATGTGGCCGAGTACAATGCTTTGGTCATTGGCCTCCAATTTACAAGAGAACTGGAGGTAGAATATCTTGAAGCATACGGCGATTCTCAGTTAATCGTCAATCAGATCCGGGGCTCATATGAAGTCCGCCACGAAGACATGATCCCCTATCACCAAATAGCGATCAACATCATCTCGTTATTCGAGGGGTTCTTCATCGAACACGTTTCCAGACTCCAAAACATTGAAGCCGATGCCCTAGCTGGCCTTGCCGCTTCCCTAGCAGTTCCGAACTATGCTCGCCAATCAGTGGATATGATAGGCCATGAACTGGTCTATCCTAAGAACAATATGCAATTTGTGGCGAGTTATTCTGCCCAGATGATTGACGAAGTCCCGGATTGAAGACAACCATTCATTGACTTCGTCGTCTACGATATCCTGCCCGAGAACCCAAAGGAAGCCACCTCCATCAGACAGCGTTCTCTCAGATTCTTCTACGATACAGATACGAAAATGCTGTATCGGCGATCCTATGATGGATTATTGCTTCGGTGTCTGTCAAACGCAGAAGCCAAAAAGCAGTACGAGAAGCTCATAACGGTGTTTGCGGGGCCCATCAGCCTGGCCCTAAATTGTAAGACCGTCTTCGCCGAATGGGCTACTACTGGCCCACGATGGTAGCAGATGCGATAGACTATGCTAGAAAGTGCAAAGCCTGCCAAGTCCACGCGGACTTCATCCACCAACCATCCGAATTTCTACATCCGATAGTGGCGTCCTGGCCATTCGAAGCATGGGGGATGGATATCATTGGTCCAATCACTCCACCTTCCTCCCGAGGACATCGCTTCATACTTGAAATCACAGATTACTTCTCCAAATGGGCAGAAGCTGTCCCATCCGCAGAAGTAAAAACTTCAAATGTGATCAGCTTCCTTAAGCATCATGTCATCTATCGCTTTGGACTGCCCCGGAGGATCATCCACGATAATGGTCCGCAGTTTGCAAGCCACGCCTTTGTTTGCAAAAACAAAAGTATAGAACTTTATTGATACAAACTGTAATAAAGATTACAAGAATTCTAGGAAAATTACAACTATAGGAATCCAATCTTGATGACGATTGCTTTATCCCTTGGACGATGTGAACTGTGAAGACGAAGCCTTTGAAGTTGAAAATAACTCTGGAAACTGAAGGCAAAAGCCTCTGAAGTTGAAGACAAAAGTCTCGGAAGAATGCAGCAGCACTTTGGCAAGAACTCCTGAACTCTCTGATTTCTGATCTCTGATCTTGATCCTCCCTCAAAATGAAGACTTGAAACTCTATTTATAGAGTTCTGAAAATAACTAACTTTCAGTTATTTTTGGACTGCGCAGGATGATTTAAGCAGCATTGGTTTGCGCAACATTGATTTGCGCAGACAGTTACTGGATCGTAGGCCAACTATCATGGACACATGGCATCATTTGATAGAAATGTGCATGATCGTGCATAAATAGTTGCCACGTAATGAGCAATCGATGGCATGAATGCCACGTGTAACTTATCAATTATATCGATGGAGTACGCAGAGTTGAATTGCGCATACATGGTTTGCGCAGACTCAAACTGCACAGGATTGGTTTGCGCTGCTAGCTGTCAGCCGCCCTCGAGCACTGTGCGACACAGGAAACGAATAGACTCCTTATTATTCGTGCTGTCAGTTGTCAGAAAAGATTTGATTTGATTTGGTAATGATGACTTCTGCCACGTCAGCTTGCGCAGTTGGGAACATGCACAAAGCAGTATGCGCAATCGGTTTGCTGCGCAATCTATTGTCTGCGCAATTCATCTAAATGATGGGTTTCTTGATCTCTTGACTTTGTTGATTGATGCAACTTGATTTTTTTAGGACCTACAAGACCCCCTTCAAAGTTTTCGAAAGTTGATTTGATTCAATGTTTCGAAATACTTTGAATTTTTTTGAATTTTGAATCAAGTTGCGCATGATGATGAGCTGTCTGCGCAAAGTGAAGTGCCCCCAAATTTTAGGCGCAATCCAAGGCAGCCGTTTCGTATTTCAAAGGCTATAAATAGCCCACTTCTTCATTTCATTTTTTTACTTTGCCTCCTTCGTGCTTTTGAGAGAAAAATCCCCGAACCCTTTCTGTCTTCTTTCTCCGACGACTTCCATGGCGCCCCGACGATCTAATGTTGCCGCCGCCGCTGCGAAGGAAAAAGCTCCGGCCGAATCCTCTGACAGAGTTGCTCGGCGAGCATCTCGACATGAGTCTGCGCACCCTGCTCTGATAGGTAGTAAAACCGATCGAAACCCCTTTTTAGGGTGTTTTGACTTCCTTCGATCTTCGAAACTCATTTCTTTTTAGAGATGAGTTCAACTTGCGCCACCCTTTTTAGGGTTTTTGGTTGCATAAACAGTCAGTCTTCATTTTTATGAAGACTGTAATCCTGCGCAAACTATCGAATTGTGCTGACAGAAAGTCAGCGCAATCGATTGATTTGCGCTGAATGTCAGCGCAATCGATTGGTTTGCGCACCCTATTATGATGCGCAAACTAATGTTGCGCAATCCATGTTAGCGTAATCTGAGGATTGTGTACTCTTCTGTTTTGCTTGTCTGAAAAATAGAGTTTTTGACTTGTACTGATCTTCATCTGTTTTTTGATGCAGTTGAAACCAATGAAGATCCAAACTATGAACATTTTGTGGGAACTTTGTCTGAATCTGAATATAAAGAAGATTTGTCTCACGTCCATTATCCTTAGTACGATCTGCCGACTTCTCGTCAAGCAATATTGATTTCTCAGGACAACAAAACTTTAATGTGTCTGATGAATGGACAGCCTCTGGAATCAGCAGATGCTGTTATCCACAAGAAACCCTTATTCTTGTTTGGTGACGCCTTTGAAAAAGTCTCCCAGCCTAGGCCAATGATGGAGGAGATGATAGTCCACCGGGAAGACAGATCATTCTTCATTCCTAACATTGCTCGATGCCTTCCTTTGTCAAGGTACGCTCATGCGAGCTACCCAAGGAAAATGGATTGGAACATCACCCTTCTCCAGGATGCTCGTGCAGGGAAGATCTTTGTAAAGAAGGTTAACGGGAAGGATATGTTTTACATCTCTTCTGACAGATACAGTGTTATGTTGAGAGGTTTGAGACCCAGCTGCATTCTACCGGAAAACTCCTCTATGCTGATGCCCATCAGAACCCCTATATTCGCAAATGAATTTACGAAGGAAGAAGGAAGATACCCTGAACAGGATATCAGAATGACTGGATTAGTGAATCCAGATTACAAACGATGGAATTGCATTACAAATTGGGTTCTGACAACCTTCCAAGACAAACTTCAACAAATTAACCTGTTTCAAGCAGTGCATGCCACGGTATACGGCTTTGCTCCTAACCCTCATATGTTTTTGGCCTTGGCTGAGCGATACAATTACAGGACAGGAACCTTCATGACCCCGGAAGGAGAGATGGGGTTTGCACTTCACGAGATGAAGTACATCTCATACTTGCCCATGGCGGATGCTCCATATGAGGAGTTTGTTCCCACAAATGACGAGTTGGAGAAACTCAGAAAAGGAAATGCAGAAATGGTAGCAGTGTTTGAAGAACTGCTATGCCATTACAAAATTTGCTCTTTGTACTATAAGAGTGCTACGGCCAACACTTGCTATTCTTCGAAGTGGTTGCCATATTTGTTCTTAAATCATATTAAAGAGAAGAAAACCAAGGAAAATGACAAATGTTACCCTCATTTTTTCAAACCCTTAATTAACACAGAAGTCATGAAGATGATGGAAGAAAGTAAACATTATGATAAGGAAATGAAGGATGATTATCAATGTCCACCTTTAAAGAAAGGTAACATTTTGGAGAGTTTTTTGAGAATGGGTTACAGACCCATGTCCAAAGAAGCCCAGTTAGCAGGATTTCTGACACACTGGCTCAGACGATTCGTGGTTCCGGGATCTAGTGCAGTGGACCGTTTTCATCGCGGTGTACTTTTTGCTGCCGTCAAGCTAGTCTTCGGTTATAAGGTTGACTTGTTATCGGCAATGACTTGCAGATTGAATGCGAGTCTTCGCTTGTATGTTGACTCGATGCTGAAGGCAAAGGGAGAGAAAGAATTCCCCCGTCTCGAACTGCCGTACACTTATCTCTTTGGATGGTTACTCCTCCACTATCCAACTTTAATGGACCCTGGTATGGGACCAGTAGATGGCAGCTTCTTGCGCAGATATTCTCAGGGTAAATGGAAGTACACCTCTCTGAGTGAGTGCAGATTTGTTTTAAATTTGAACAGAGGATGGAACTTCTGTTGTGCCCCTCTCCCGGCCGGTCATGACCAGATGCCACTCAACATGGTAGATTCAAAACTGCAGCCCTTAAACCGTGTGGCCTTTGAATGGTTGAAGACAATTCGACCATCTCATTTAGTATACCGCTTTGAAGAAGAATGCTTTTGGAACCATACCTCCCTAGCCGTTTTGCTAGACAATTTGGGTATGATCAGTTCCACGTAGGGAACGCAATCACCTGCCTTCAGGACAAGGGTTTCTTGATTGACGGGGCCCGAGCTTGGGCCTACTACAATGCCCGTGACACAAAGGCTACCTTCTCGATGCCACCAAAGAGCACTCCTCAAGGGCCTCAGATGCTCTTTACATACTCGGTATTTTACACATCTGCAAATACTTTTGCCGAGAACTTTAATCTCGCCGATAGTTTTGCTTCTGCGATAAGATTGAGGAAAGGGAGGATAGCTTTATCAATCCCTGCCAATGATGAGGCAAACGAGCCGGCAGATGAACCCCTAGAAACTTCAAGAGAAATGATGTTCCAACAAGAGGTAAACGCAGCAATGCGGATCTCTCTAAGAGTGGGAAAGTCTTCTGCCAAGAAAAGAAGAAGAGAGGAGCCTCCTGCTCCTGCAGCAAAGAAGAAATTGGTCTTGGAGCATTCTTCTGATAAAGTGACTACAAGATCCCAATCTCGACAGCTAGCCGAGACAACTCAGGAAGTTGCTACTACACCAACTTCTGTACAGAAACAAACAGCACCAATAAATGTAGAGAGTCCCGACAGACCTCTACACAGAAAGAAGAAGAAGTTGGTCACCAGAAGGAATTTAGAAGCCTCTTCTTCCAAACAACTCCTAACTTCAGTAGATGCTGCAGCAGGATTTATAATGCCATCTCCCACCCCTATTTCTGAATCAGGGAATAAAATTCTTGAAGAGACTGAACAAAGGGGAGATCTTGACCCCAGAACTGAAGTTGAAATACTCAGAGAAAACATCATTGAAGAGGAGCTAAATATTACACAATCCCTTTCACCTGTCGCGGAGACGACTCAGCTTCCTCCTACCCCAAAGACTCTTCGTGAAGAAGAAGAGCGTGAAATGATCGAAGCTTTAGAAGATTGTTATAGCCTGCAGGAGGATCTAACCGCAACTGACAGTGGAAATGCAGCCCAAGAAGAAGAAGAAGATAAGGATGAAGAAAGCTCTTCGTCTGGAAATGTTGATAAGTATATACAGAATCCTGAAGGGGACAACGAAGAACACATATCTCTTGAAACCGCCGACGATGCTTCGGATCCTAAAAAGGATATTGAAGTAGAGGCGTTAGTAGAAAAGGTTGTTAACCCTGATGAAGACGTCGAGATAGAAGTATCCCCTGAAGAAGTGGCTGGTGAAGATGTTCAGCAAGAGAGTCCCGCTACCGAACCCCAAGGTATAAAATGAGATTTAACAATCTTCTTTCTTTAAAATAGATTGATATCTAATATCTTTATTTGTAGTTCTTGCAGGTCTTGATACTCTACCAACACCTCCGAGGGACCTGGCTATGGTGCCTATTCCAACGGTAGTTGTTAGTAGTAGCCATCACTTATCTTGCGGCTCTGAAGCGGGCAGCAGCCAAGCTGTCGCAATTGAAGCTACTTCCGTTCAACGGAAGTCTATTCCAGCAGGAAATGCCGTTGTTGTTAGATCCAATCAAGGTAAGACTGCTTTTTAATTTAATCTTTTTGTTTATTGGCAAATTAGTAAAATAATAATTTTACTTTTTGTAGAAGAACAAACAGGAGGAGCAGCTAGTTCCACTCTGGCTCCTTTGTTTAAAGAGCCTATCATTCAGCAGCAAAGGATTGAGCAACCGACTACCCCATCCTCAACAGGGGTAGCTTCGACTCCTGGAACTATAGCCATCAATCAGCAAGTTGTACAATCATTTACCAAGTGCTTTTTTGAATCGTTGGGATCTCTTGCCCATAAGATGATAGAGAAGGAAGGAGCTGACTTTATTATGGTTAGGAAGCCAACTTCTTTTTTAATAAGAGCCATAAGGGATCAAGGAGATGAGGCTCAAGCCATTCTTCTTGAACATATATTGGATGAGTTGGAAGTATCCATCAAGAAATATAAAGAGCTCAAGAAGAAGAATATAGATTCTCTGGTGCAAGCCGAATATGAACGACTAGCCCAAGAAGCTGATATTGAAAAGATAAACCTTCAGAACCTTTTAGAAGCTCATTCTGCAAAGTCCGCTGAATTCAACTCAAAGATAGAATCAGTTACTTTGGCAGCTGAGAACAAAGGACAGAGGCTTACTGGATTGAAAGCGGAAATTATTCGCCTTCAGAAAGAATTTGAAGAAGAAACTGCCAATCAACGACTTATGATTGAACAACTCAATGCCCTAATTCAGGAGAAAAATGAGTATGAAGAGACTCATAGTGCTGAAATTACCCGCAGGACCATAGATATGCCTGTTTTTGATGAAGAAAAAGGGATGGAAGAAGCAAGAATGAGAGTAACAACTAGTTATGAAGAAGAGTTGCAGACCTTGAAGCAACAGATCAATAATTTGATTGTTCCTCCTTCCTGATTGAAACTCTTTTGTATCTTTGTTTTTGTTGTTGTGGAAGCATTTTTGTACTGTCTTATATTCTGATTAAATAAAAGATATTTTGTTGTGATTCCATTATTTATTGCATATCTTATTCAGATATAAATAATAGATAGATATTTATTGACAACTTAATCGAAAACGACAAGCTGCTGATGTAGAAGATGAACGATGATGAATCGTTAATGTATATGAAAAAAATGAGTGAACGGGAATACCGTCAGATAACAATGAAAGAACGAGTAAATCGTCAAATGATGTTGAAATGAACGAATTAACCGTCAAATGATAATAAATGAACGGGTTAACCGTCACAATAGACGAACGGATGAACCGTCAGATATTGACGAGCGGACGAATCGTCGGATGAGTGTAAATAAATGAACGGATGAACCGTCAGGTGAATGTGATAAATGAACGGATGAACCGTCGGAAGTTAATGAACGGATGAACCGTCGGATGAATGTAATAAATGAACGGATGAACCGTCGTTTCATTATTTGAGGAATTTCTGTCTATAAATATAGCAGAAATCTGACAGGAATGAACACTTCTGCTTTTCAACATAAAAATGTCGTCCGGAGAAGCATCTAAGAAGGCCGAAATCGCCTCGAAGGTTGAGAAGGGTACTGAAGAACGCCCTGCCGATCCAATCCAACCGAAGGAGGCAAAAGCGGGTGAAGGTTCGTCTACACCTCAGCCACCACGAGACATTCTGGACTTCCTGCTTGAACCTGGAAGGACTAAAGAAAAAGAAGCCATGAGGATGGCTGCCTGCAAGTTTCTTGTGGGATCCAGCAAGGAAGTTCTCGACTCTTTTGCTGACCGTATTTTTGAGAAGGACGACAGTGGCCCTCGTCCAAATGTAGAGAAAGATGATAGTGACTTTTAATATTATGTACTATCATATGATGAAATAAAATTTGCATTTTATTTATGAAATTGATCTTGTCTGATAATTTACAAATATTTACATTTATACATAATACTTCTTTAAGAATTTGCCATTGATAGGCATCATAGCAACTCGACCATCAAGTTCTGAAAGTTGATAAGCACCATTTGAGAAGACTTTGCTCACAACATAGGGACCTTCCCATTTTGTATCGAATTTCCCTTTGCTCATATGAGTCATAGTCATAGGACGTCTAACCGTTAGAACAAGTTCTCCTTGCTGAAAGGCTCTGACCTTCACTTTACGATTAAATGTCTTTGAGATGCGGGCTTGGTATAACTCAATATGCTGTTGAGCCATTAACCACTTTTCATCCAATGCTTCCACCTCTTGAAGTCGAAGAAGATCATTATTTTCTGTGGTAAGCTCATTGGCAATAGCGATCCTTAAAGACGGAATTTGTAACTCCAAAGGAAGGACAGCTTCACAGCCATACACCAAAGAGAAAGGTGTAAAGCCTGTGGGATTGCGGACTGTAGTTCGATAGGCCCAAAGACATTCGCCAAGTTTCTCGCTCCAATTTCGTTTGTTAGTGGATAGAAACTTTTTAAGGAGCTTAAATGGTTTTGTTAAAGGCTTCAGCTAAACCATTAGCGGCAGGATTATACGCCGTCGAAGCAATATTATTAATCCGATGATCATCGCAGAATCTAGTGAACTTCTGACTAATAAATTGAGGTCCATTGTCATGAATGATTCTGCGAGGTACACCGAATCTATAGATGACATGGTGTTTAACGAAATTGATGACACTGCTAGTCTTGACTTCAGCCAGAGGTATAGCTTCGGCCCACTTGGAGAAGTAATCGGTTATCGCCAATATGAACCGATGTCCTCTAGAAGAAGGAGGATTAATAGGACCTATGATGTCCATACCCCAAGCTTCAAAAGGCCATGAAGCAGCAGTCGGGTGTAAGAATTCCGAGGGTTGATGAATGAAGTCTGCATGGATTTGACAAGCATGACATTTTCTTGCATATTCAATGGCATCTGATACCATAGAGGGCCAATAATAACCCATACGTCTAATGCGATCCTGTAATTTAGGACCAGGTTGATGTGCTCCACAGACGCCATCATGAGCTTCATGTAGCACTTGTTTGGCTTCATCTCCAGCTAAACAGCGTAGAAGAAGACCATCATAAGTTCGCCGATAGAGGGTCTTGGTAATTTGATTGTAATAGAATCGAAGAGATCGTCGACGAACGCTTGTAGCCTCCTTAGGATCTTCGGGGAGTATGTCATGAACCACAAAGTCAATGAAAGGAGTTCTCCAATCTTCATCAATAACATCGACTTCAGCAAAATTATTGAATTCAATATTACGATTGTTTTCGATGCAGAACAGTTCTCGGTTGGAGATAACCACAACCTGCTGTCTTTTGATAGGGATGGCTAAGACAGCTGCAAGATTGGCCAAAGCATCGGCTTCAGTATTGCAAGCTCGTCGAACATAGTCAATGAAGAAGGCTTTGAATGATGTAGCTATATTGATTGCCGCCTCATGATAAGGTACTAGGTCTTGATGACGGACTTCATAGGTTCCTCTAACCTGGTTTACAACCAATTTAGAGTCACCATAGACTTCCAGATATTCAACATTCAGTTGTTTGGCTAACTGAAGGCCGACAAGTAAGGCATTGTATTCTGCCACATTGTTAGAGCAAGGTTCATCTAAAGAGTAGGCTCTTTGGATAGTTAATCCATCTGGAGAAACGAGGACAACTCCAACACCTGCCACTATAGCACCATTTGGTCCAATTCTTGATGCACCATCAAAGAATAAACGCCAGGTTAGAAACTCTTCGGAGATCATGTTGACTTCTAACGTCTCGTCAGGAATTTCGTCATAGAGTTTAGATGTTTCAGGCACAGGATGAGCCGCTAAGAAGTCCGCCAGCGCTTGACCTTTGACAGACTTTTGTGGAACATACACCATGTCATATTGAGCTAGCAGGATTGCCCATGTAGCCAACCGAGAATTAAGTGTACTTGGTTTCTTCATGAGTACCCGGAGAGGGTTAACTCGAGATATAACATGAATAGTTTGACCAATGATATAATGTCTCGTCTTTTGCACAGCAAACATGAGAGCCAAACATTCTTTCTCGACAGGACTATAACGGTGTTCAGCACCAATCATAGTTCGGCTAAGATAGTATATAGCTTGTTCATGGCCTTCTTTGTTCTTTTGGGCAAGTAAGGCACCCAATGAATGGTCCATAGCACGGACATACATCAAGAATGGAATGCCAGAAATAGGTGGCACCAAAACTGGTGGGTTCATAAGATACTGTTTGATATCGTCGAATGCTCGTTGACATTCTTCAGTCCAAACAAAAGATACACCCTTCTTCATTAATTGAGTGAATGGTCTGCAGCGTCCAGACAAGTTCGAAATGAATCGCCTGATGTACGCAAGTCGGCCTTGGAATCCTCGTAGCTCTTTTAGGTTGCGTGGAGGACGCATCTCTTGGATGGCTTTGATCTTCTCGGGATCCACGTGTATACCCTTAGAGGTAATGACGAAGCCGAGAAACTTGCCACTAGAGACACCTAAGAATGACTTGGTGGGATTCATCTTGAGCTGATGTTGACGCATGAGATTAAATATTGTTCTCAAATCTTGGAGGTGATCTTCTTTTAGACGACTTTTAACAGCAATATCGTCCACGTAACATTCGACTGTTTTACGAAGATGATCTTTGAAAATAGTACTCATAGCACGTTGGTAAGTTGCACCAGCATTTTTAAGACCAAATGGCATCACTGTATAACAATAAACACCACGAGGAGTGCGGAAAGATGTATGCTTTTCATCTTCAGGATGCATTTTGATCTGATTATACCCAGAAAATCCATCCATAAAAGATATCCTTTCGAACCCACAAGTATTGTCAATCATGACATCTGTGATAGGAAGAGTAAATTCATCTTTTGGACATGCTTCATTGAGATCTCGGAAGTCGATGCAGACTCGAACTTTTCCAGTTTTCTTCAGAACTGGGACGACATTGGCTACCCAATCAGGATGCTGCTCTTCTCGAATAAAGCCACAAGCGATGAGCTTCTTGACTTCATCATCAATTGCATCCATCATTTCAGGCTTAAATCGCCTTTGTTGCTGTTTGACTGGTTTAGCATTAGGAAGAATGTTCAGTTTGTGAGTCACAATCTTAGGATCTAAACCTGGCATGTCTTCATAACTCCAGGCAAAGACGTCGACATATTCTTTAATAAGAAGAATCAACTCTTGTTTGTCTGCTTCTGGAAGATTCTTGCTAATAAAAATTGGCCGAGGTGAATCTCTTTCTCCTACATCAATTTGAAGTAGTTGATCTTCAGTAGGGGGTTCACGTTGTTCAAATCGAAGTACCCATTGGTTATCCATATGTTGAGCCCAAGGATCTGTTTTCGGACCTTCTTCAACATCTTCATCACAGTCTTCTGGTAGTTCGACAGAGACCATGTTAGAAGATACAATTATACGATGGACTTCACCGATGCTGGTATCGGAATCCCATGACCTGGAATCAGAAGAGTTAGAACGTTCTTCACTATCTGATTCAGAAGCTGCTGGGGATGACAGTGGAGGAGAAGTATATCCGAGACCTTTCTTGGTCCTGTCATAGTACATTTGTGATTTTCCGTTTGGAACTGTTGTACGAATGGGAGTTCGTCTACCTTTACCGTAGTTAAGGCCGCTCTTAAAGTCGTAACCCATCTTTCGGAGGATGTCTTTTGATTGTTGACTGTAACGATGGAACTGGAGACGTCCCGTATCGTTAACTTTGCTATCATCCGTATAGTTAATCTTTGTTTCTGGTCTTTTATATAAAAATGCTGAACTTTCACCTTTCTTTAAAGAAGGATGAATACGGTAAGAATCATCTGGATCTTCAAGCGAGACTTCTGTCTGAAGAGATTGTACGACTCCCAGTGTAATTGATTGAAAGCTATCTAACATATCCAAATAACTTTTAGTATAATAAATAACATCAGTATACTGGAAAGTAGATGCTTTTTCATTGATTTGTACATCAGTATTTACAACAGGACCTTTAACCTTAGCAGATTTGGTCAAATTGATTACAAGAGGGGGAGAAGAAGAACGTGGAGGAGGCTTGTTACGACGGAGGTCAATAACAAGTGGCTCAGAAGAGGTGAGCTTCCTTTTTTCCTTGTTGCGATTTAGATCAACAACAAGTGGCTCAGAAGGAATGAGCTGCTTTTGTCTTTGTTGCGACGTAAGTCGATAACAAGTGGCTCAAAAGAGGTGAGCTCCCTTTGATTTTCATCAGCATCAACTGATTTCTTTTGAACTGGTAAGTGAATAACCAGTGGCTTGGAAGATTGAGGATGAGAGACTCGCCCCTTAACAGGTATGATAAGAGTGTCTTGAGGTACTGCTTTTTGATCTTCTTCAGTATCCATAGCCAATACTACCTTCATAAATTCATCCTTGTACATACGAGCATCGTTGCAATAAGCTTCAATACCCTTAAAAGGATAAAGGTCCGCAACTTCCTTATGAACTTGTCCTTTGTCATCAACGTATTTAAAACATTGATGAAGAGTTGATGGAACGACATTGTGTTCATGGAGGAATGGCCTTCCCAGGAGAGCATTATAAGAACAACCATGATTGTCAATGATATAAAAGGTCACCTTTGTGCGAAGATTGCCTATTTGGAGTTTTAGACGAATCTTGCCCAAAGGTTCACTCTTCCCTTGATTAAATCCCAGAATAGTATTGATCGTGGTTGAAAGACTATGCACTGGTATCTTCAATGCATCTAGCATTGTCTTTGGCATAATACTAAGTGCAGACCCTGGATCTATCAGGATGCGATCAACCTTCATTGAATCTACATATCCCGTATAATAAAGAGGACGATCATGCCTATTATCTTCCATTAGCATATCATCCTGAGTGAAGGTAATATTTGGGATCAGTTCCAAGACGCTATGACTGTGATGACAAGAGACCGATTCTGATTCTGGCTTCTTGAGAAGAGTTAAGCAAGTTTCAGCCTGCATTAGAGCTTCACTTAGAGTTTCTCGTGTCTCTTTGGAAAGACGCAAGAGTTCAAAGATTGACAACCTGGCTGGTGTATTGGCTAATTGAGCCAATATATCAAAATTGTAAGGCTTCTCAAGCCCAGTAGGAGATGACTTCTTTAGAGGTTTGTCAAATCGAACTTGTTGTTTGCCTTTATCAGCCATTGTTGGCTTAGGAGGAATTGATACTACAACTGGTGAAGATGTAGAAGGGACCTCTTCAGCAGATGTAGGTTGTGCCGGAGTAGGTTCGGAAGAAGAAGCAGGATCCATTTGACCTTCAGAATGATCTTTCAAATAAGCTTTTCCTGATCGGGTACCTAACAGAATCTCTTCGTCAACAATGGGATCAAAAGATACCATGTTGCAGATTTTGGTTTTGCCTTTAGAACGAGTTTTCTTCTTGGAAGATATCTCAAATTCTGGAGCAAGATCAGGATGAATCCACATAATTTCACCATTGACAAGAGACAAGGGAACAAGACCTTCATTGGATGGAAGCGGGAGATTCTCAATCTCAAGGGTTGCTTTAGGAATCGGAATAACACCATGCTGTACCTTCTGCGGAGGGAAATCTCCAAATTGAACTGAAACCATATTTGCCGTAACAGTCTTCTCATCTTGTTGCAAAGTGACTACACCTGCATTGACAAGCTCTTGAATCTTACCTTTGAGCACATAGCATGCTCGAGTAGGATGTCCAATGAATCGGTGATAGACACAATACTTGGGATGATCAGTCTTATTGACTTCATCAGGTTTCTTTGGATCAGGGAGTTGAATTTTGTTACTTTTGAGTAAATACTCAAAGATACTTGCAGTGTCATTTTCATCAAAAGAATATTCTACCTTCGGACGAGGTTCCTTCGGTGGAGGTGCAGAAGGAGTAGGAGTAGATGTAGGTGGGGCCACATTGACAGCCAAAGATTCTTTATTTTTGTTCAAGTTAATGTTAAAAGTCTCTTTCGCTTTGCGATTGTTCTGGCGATTGCCACCACCTGAATTCTGATGCTCATCGCGATCAGGATTAGACATTTGTACCCCCAATTGTTTAAACTTGTCGGCACTTACTTCAGCGGCTTTGGCGTTGACGATGAATGAGGGCCAATCTTGGAATTGGGTAGATCCCGTCCACATACTGATAATAGGTAAAAGATTTGCCTTACAAGTATCAATAGTGACAGCAGCTGGAGTCCCTGGAGGCATTTTCAAAGCTTCACGGCGGAACCGTTCAATAAAGCTCTCAGCAGTTTCATTATGTTTTTGTTTGATTTTGTTGAGAGCTGACATCGTCATATCATTAAATCCTTCATAGAACCGTTCCAGAAAGATTTGTTTGAGACCTGAAAAGGAAGTAATGCAACCATCGGGCAAACTTCTATACCAGTCGTATGCTACGCCGGCTAAACAACCGACGAACACTCTGGTAAGAAGAGCGTCATTTGGCTGAAGTTGAACAGTCATTACCTCAAAATGATTGATGAATTGACTCGGGGAAGTACTGCCATCGAACAGAGAGATTGTAGGGATTTTGTATTTTGGGGGAAACGGGACGTCCTTCCATTCAACCGGATAGGGCTGTTTAATCCCCAACCTTTGTAGATTGTCTTTCTCTTTAAATGCTTCAAACTGGGTTCGTAAGAGTTTAACAGCTTCATTGGCGTCTTCTGATGAAGAAGAAGGAGCAGGTTGAATTGTAGTGGTAGGAGGAGGAACAGCGTTATAAGTACTACCCCCAGCTCCTGAATGGCTAGGCGTAGTTTGTATTTGCACTTGTACAGGAGGCATTTGGGGAGGCACTACCCCCAGCCCAGTATTGACAGGTATTGAAGACGCTATGATCTCTGGACTAGTAATAGGTGCTGTTGGTGGTGTAACATGCTGTGCTACAATGATGGAATGCATACTAGCGACCATTTCAGCCATGGTCTTTAACTTATCTTCAAGTGCAGCAATTCGCTGTTCTTGATTTGCGGAGGTTGAAGCATCTGGATCATCAGTGACAACATAAGCCGTCACTTCTCTTGGCACAGTGGAAGATACTGTTTGTTCAGAACTTTCACTATATGCATCATAATCAGAAAACGAATCATCTTCTGACTGAGAAACAGGGAGATTCTTGAAGTAATTCCAAATTGTATCTCGGCTTCGGAAACGGGTATGTTGAAATACTCCTTCTGAAGATTCTTGAAGTAATTCCAAATACCGTTGACTTGGCTTGCGGAGTCTACCATGCTTAGAGCATCTTTTACCCCCAGTGTCTAGGGAAGTCATGTTAACAGAAGCATACAAAACTTCATCTTCTTCTGACATAGGTTCAAAAGTTAAACGATCGAAAACAGATTGTTTTGTCGTTTGACAACATCATTGGATGATGACTTTATGATTACAGTGATGATCAGATGCTTGAACTGGAGGAGTTGAGGCATTATCCCGTTTTTGTCTAAGATGTTCTCGGAGATCAGAAACCATGTCAGAACGAGGAAAGGTTCGAGGAATATGTTCTTTAACAATATTCGGAACATGGTTCCGATTCTTCAAATGTTTAGTCCCTTGAGTATACAGGGAAGTACTCACTTCATTGGCATAGGTATCAGGATTTTTGTTCCTGGAGGTTTGTCTTTGAGGCTTGACCTTCGGCATAGGTTGCTTATGTTTTGCCGAAGTTGGCCTGTTAAGATATGTTCTTAGATCTGCAAATTCACCCCCAGGAGTTTCTGTTTGAGACACTAACAGTTTCCCCTGTCTGGAACAAGAAATTTGTAGAGTCGGGAGGTCCTGGAATTCTGCTATCGGAGTAGGCAGAATACCTCTTTGATTAGTACAAGTACTCTTGTTATAAAGGAAAGAAGAATCCTTGTTTGCCAGAGTTCTTGAATTGATTGGAGCCGAGACACATTGAGATGGATCTTCTTCAGTAAAGACTGAAGAAGACTGAGAAAAGACTAAAGGGCCTTTTCCTTTGTTTTGAGATGAAGGGTTAACTAAAGAGCGTTTCCCTCTGTTATTTTCCAAGTCATGAGACAAGGAAGTTTGAGAAAAGACCAATGGACCTTTTCCTTTGCTTTGAAGAGAAGGAGGAATAGTCAAAGGACTACCTTCAATGAATTGTGCAGGGGCAATAGGGTGTTTGGGAAGAGGAGTAGAATCTTTTCATTTATTGTGAGAAGCCGGAAATTTAGCCAAAAGGCTATTTTTCTTGGATTGCGCAGACTTGGTTTGCGCATGGGTGGAAGGTGCACTAGTCATTTGTGCATTAGAAGCTTTGGTAGGAAGTACATCAGGAGTTCTTGTCTTAGAGTGCTTGGGAAGCACTTTAATTACTGGAGTGCTATTTTGCGCAGGAAAAGCCACTGCCAATTGCGCCAGAGTCATAGGAGTCTTCTGTTTTGACAAAGTAGCATATGAAGTAGCTTGCGCAACATTTGCAACAGATTGTGCAGTCTTGACTGCAACAGATTGTGCAGCAGTTGCTGAGACAGACTGTGCAACAGTTGGCACAGCAGTTTGTGCAGCAGTCTGACTAGCAGATTGTGCAACAGTTGGTACAGCATCCTTGGTGGCAAAAATGCCAGATTGTGCAGACTTAGAGACCCAAACTGAGCGCACTTTGCACTTAGCAGAAGTGGCTACAGTACGGGGAGTGGTCTTGGAGTTGAGCATTGCCTCGTAGGCTGTCTGATTGACCTTAACAACCAGCGTCTTCTGCGTCTTCCCGATAGACGCTACATCACATTGAGCTGCTACTTCCTCGTCGGAGGATAAAGTTGGCCCCAGCAGAGTCGCCATTTTGTTTGCAAAAACAAAAGTATAGAACTTTATTGATACAAACTGTAATAAAGATTACAAGAATTCTGGGAAAATTACAACTATATGAATCCAATCTTGATGACAATTGCTTTATCCCTTGGACGATGTGAACTGTGAAGACGAAGCCTTTGAAGTTGAAAATGACTCTGGAAACTGAAGGCAAAAGCCTCTGAAGTTGAAGACAAAAGTCTCGAAAGAATGTAGCAGCACTTTGGCAAGAACTCCTGAACTCTCTGATTTCTGATCTCTGATCTGGATCCCCCCTCAAAATGAAGACTTGAAACTCTATTTATAGAGTTCTGAAAATAACTAACTTTCAGTTATTTTTGGACTGCGCAGGATGATTTGCGCAGCATTGGTTTGCACAACATTGATTTGCGCAGACAGTTACTGGATCGTGGGCCAACTATCATGGACACATGGCATCATTTGATAGAAATGCGCATGATCGTGCATAAACAGTTGCCACGTAATGAGCAATCGATGGCATGAATGCCACGTGTAACTTATCAATTATATCGATGGAGTGCGCAGAGTTGAATTGTGCATACATGGTTTGCGCAGACTCAAACTGCGCAGGATTGGTTTGCGCTGCCAGCTGTCAGCCGCCCTCGAGCACTGTGCGACACAGGAAACGAACAGACTCCTTATTATTCGTGCTGTCAGTTGTCAGAAAAGATTTGATTTGATTTGGTAATGATGACTTCTGCCACGTCAGCTTGCGCAGTTGGGAACATGCACAAAGCAGTATGCGCAATCGGTTTGCTGCACAATCTATTGTCTGCGCAATTCATCTAAATGATGGGTTTCTTGATCTCTTGACTTTGTTGATTGATGCAACTTGATTTTTTTAGGACCTACAGCCTTCTATCGGTTTTGCGATAAGTACCGCATCCAGAATATTGCTTCGACGCCATACAATCCAGCAGCGAATGGGTTGGCAAAAGCATTCAATAAAACCATCATCAAGTTACTCAAGAAGTTCGTATCGTCCAACAAACGCGACTGGAACGAGAAGCTTGGTGAATGCTTATGGGTGTACCGTACCATAGTCCGAACGGCGACAGGGAACACACTATTCTCCCTGGTGTACGGGAGTGAGGCAGTTCTCCCATTGGAGACTCAAATACCCTCACTCCGCGTCGCCCTCACTTATCAATTGACGACGGATGATAACTACCGACGCCGACTACAAGAGTTAGAGGCCTTGTATGAAAAGCGCCTCCGGGCTTAACAAAGGATCGTACTATACCAAGCACACATCTCTGGAGCCTTCAACAAGAAGGTTAAAATCAGAACATTCCAAGTGGGCGATCTCGTCCTGGCAGTCCGAAGGCCGATGGTCATGACTCACAAGACCACCGGCAAGTTCCAGCCGAAATGGGAAGGTCCATTCATCATTGAGGCTGTATTCTCCAACGGTGCTTACCGCCTCGCAAAATAAAATGGAGACTTGCTCATGTTGCCCGTCAACGGCAAGTTTCTGAAGAAATATTATGTCTAAACGACATTTTCTAGATCATTGAGTTATGTACCCGCTGGTGTCGCTGAACTCACATCAACAAAATTCTAGATCATTGAGTCATGTACCCGCTGGTGCCGCTGAACTCACACCTCCAAATTTCTAGATTATCGAGTCATGTACCTGCTGGTGCCGCTGAACTCACGACCACTTATCCCAGATTATCGAGTTATGTACCCGCTGGTGCCTCTGAACTCACATTCCGGTCACTCTTTCAGATAGTAAGTCATGTATGATCATACCTCTTAACTTTTTTCCTGGAAGAGATCCTCCCTCATTATCCACTACCCGTACTTCCAGTGCATAAAAAGGTAACCGATCCACGAAATTCCAAACCGGCCATGTCCTCATTACCTCTGAGTCGTTTCACTTCCGCCAAAAATAAACCACCCCTTGCATAGAACTTCCATGTCCTCATTACCTCTGAGTCGTTCTATGTACCCTCCTTTATTGAGTCCACTCCTGTCATGTCCTCATTACCTCTGAATGGGAAGGCTCCGTCGAAGAAACCTTCATACTTGCCATGTCCTCATTACCTCTGAGTAAGTATGATGATTCCCTTTCGACTTATTATCTATACCAACAACCGGAGTACACCAAGGATAATAGATCCACAAAATTTCCCCGCTGAGTCTACTCCTGCCATGTCCTCATTACCTCTGAGCAGGAAGACTCCACGGTAAAACCTTCGTACTTACCATGTCCTCATTACCTCTGAGTAAGTATGTTGGTCCTCTCTCGTCTTTTTATCCGTACTCTAAACTAGGATACGCCAAGGGTAATAGGTCCACAAATGTCTTCTGTTGACCACAAATGTCCTCTATTGACCACAAATGTCCTCTGTTGACCACAAATATCATCCGTTGAGTCCACTCCTGCCATGTCCTAATTACCTCTGAGTAGGAAGACTCCGCGGCAAAATCCTCGTACTTGCCATGTCCTAATAACCTCTGAGTAAGTATGTTGGTTTCCCTTCATCCTATTATCCGTATCCTAAGTCATGGTACGCCAAGGATAATAGGTCCACAAATGTCCTTTGCTAAGTCTCTTAGTACAAGCCCACTATTTTTCATCATGCCCCGGGAGCCCAGCTGATCCATGGCATTCTATATCCCGATACTGGGAACGTCCACGACCACCTTGCCGTGGAACTGTTCTAAGTATCCCCAGTCAAACTTGTTACCTGTACCTAAAACCAATGTATGCCATGGGTAACAGGTCCACAAATAAGTCTCCCATGCGGGGCAAACATCACCACAATACCACAGGTACAACAAGCAATACAAATGAAAGGTAGAAAGGAAAGTACACTTTATTTGAAGGACAAAAAAAGCATTACATATTTTGGGGCCACGTCCCTCTCAAAAAGAAAAGAAAAAAGAAAACATGAACAAAACCAGAAAAAAGGCCGACTATAGTTCGGCATTACACAGTTCCAAGAGGCGGCTTCTCACCAAGACAGTCCTCCTCTCAAGCCTCTGTTTCGTACGGTGCTCGGCCTCCCGGGACAACTGCTCTGCATCATTCAGATACATATATGCCTGCCAGTCGTTCTTCATCTTCTTTAGGGCAAGTTCTAGATTAGCAGAAGCCCTACTAAACTTGTCAGCCTCATGAATGTCAATTCCTTTCTCAGCACGAGCAGCTTCGAGCTCGGACTCCAAGAAAGCCAGCTTTATCTGAAGCTCGAGGATTTGCTCCCTGGTGTCAGCTACCCCGCGGGACGCCGCCGCTTTCCGAGCCGTACAATCTTCAGTCCGACGATTCTATTGATCATACAACTGAGTCAGATCCTGGCGGTCCTTCAATATAGTTGGCTTGATCGATTCCCGAGCAAGCCTAACCTTCTCTACCGTGGTCATAAGGAAATTGCACTCTTGGTTTATTGTCGCGGGTAAATCATCTTGCTATAGCACGCAGAACTGGGCCACAAGACGGTCAGCCTCTAACAACTTAGGCTCCAGAAGCGCAGCCAGTCCCGCTCCACTAGGGAGTGTTCTAAGGATATTAATCTGGCCACCGTTGTAACGCCCAAGTCCCAAAATACGTAGGACTAAAACGTAATCATGCCAGCTGTATACATACGAAGTATAAGGACCCTCGTATATATACATAAGCTGTAAAATGCAGTAACCAAGGTACTAAATATCATCCACAAAGACAAATCATGATATAAAAGCAACTTTAAATTTGTCATGAATACAATCGATGGGCGGAGACAAATCCACTACCAACAAGTAAGGAAAAATACATGGAAACTACAATGAGTTTGGCGGGCGAAGCGAAGACGATCAAGCGCAATCATCCTCGAACAATTAGTGACAATCATGGCCATAGCTAGAACACCTGCGAAAGACAAGAACACACACCTGGCGAGATAACCAGGTCCTCAGAGGGACGTAACAAGATACATCAACATGCCATATAATACTGAATATAAAATATGCCACAATCAAAGAAAGTGACAAGACACTATAAGGTAATCTAACCATACTAAAGTGAACATGCAGTGAGAACAAACCTTTCATCGCATGAGCCCTGGCTGTAATGGGATCTGGTATAGTCCCCACTTGGGCACCAGTGACCGAGAGCCTGACGTTCAAAAATGACAATGGCCAACCTGAGAGGCTCATACCCGTATCTCTAGCGGAGCTTCCGGGTTATAAGAGAAGTGCAATCGAAGCCCATACGATAAGGAAATATTCTCCCCACCCAATGCACCTATCCTGTCGCATCCACGACCAAGTAATACTACTAACCGTCAAGTCTTCTAACATACAACTATTGACAGTTAGACCTAATGCACGTCCTGCACGCATCAGTGATCAGCCAACACGCAAGTCCGTAGACTATATGCTACTCATAACTCACACATCTCGTGGCACAACAGTGTCAAAGTTTATGCAATGCACTAAGCTAGTGGTAGTCCCTTAACTCTAAGTCCATATGCAATCAAAGGTAAATAACAAGATACAAGTAATATCACTGAGCAGGCAGTAATCAAGAACTAGAAATAAATGAACAGTGATATGTAAATAAAATGCAACTAAAATAAACAGTATAATGGCAAGGTATCTTGCCTGGTCTTACGTCTGGTGTGCGATAATCTGATAAGTCCAGCTTGGTCCAATAGTCATAGTCATGGTGCAGAGGTCCAAGGTCGCGAGGAAATAGGAAAGATGATCAGTCACAATCAAGATATTTGAGGGAACTTGTGTAGAAAGTTATGTACCATATTTTTAGAAAAATATTTATAATACCAGAAACTAACCTTATTAGTAATAATAGGTTTTCAGACCAATACTTAGAGAATGAAAACTCGTTTTTAAGCAAATACCATAGTTTTGTAAAAATAATTTATAGAGAAAAACTAGTAGTTAAAAGTAATAATTATTTGTAATATATACAGATTTTGTAGAAAGCAAATCTTTCCTTAGTCAAAATTATTTTAATAAATTTTTAGAAAAATATTGTCGATAAAAATAGATTAATATAATATAATACTCCAAAAATAAAGTCATAATCCAAACAAAATACTAATAATATAATAATATATTAAATAAACTAATCACAATATTAATACTAATGATAATAATTATTATAAAACCTAAAATTAATCACCACTTCCCTTTTTACTAAATATAATGATAATAATATTAATAATAATATTAACAGTAATCATCTAATAATATAATGATAATAATAATAATAATAATAATAATAATAATTACCTATATTAATAAAAATAATAAAATAAATAACAGTACAAAAAAACTTCTTTAACCCTTCCCACCCAAATGTCACGAGAGAGAGAGAAAGAAGAAAAAAAAAAGGGTTTTCTCACCTTCGTTCGGCGGGGCGACGATCGGTGCCGGCGGAGGCGGTCGGGGGGACCGAGGCGGCGCTGGGGTGGCGCGCTCATCATCGACGATCGGAGGAAGGAGCGGAGCACGGGAAAGAGAGGGCGGCGACCTGGTGGAGCGGACGCCGTACGCTGGCGGGCGGCGATCCGGTGGCGCCGAAGTTTCTGGAGAGGAGGAGAGGCGCGGCGTACCGGCCGCCGGAGGTGGCACACTTGGCTCCGCCACTGCCAGGCGGAGGCGGCGGCGATTTCACGATCTGGGCTGTTCGGCACTCGCGGGTTGGAGCGGTGGCGGCGTGGATCTGCGGGCGGGGCTCCGGCACCGTGGTCGGCGCGGATGGTCGGCTGCGCCCGGGCGACGCGCGCGGCCCAGTGGACGGCGACGGCTGCGGTTGGGAGAAGCCGGAGGCTGGAGGTCAGGTTTGGGTTTTTACCTCCTTCTTTTTCTTGTTCGCGTGATTGTGGTGACGGAGAACGATTTGGCCGATGGTCAGAGAACTGGGGTGGTTACGGTGGGAACGATGGTGTTGGTAGGGTTTTATCGAGGAGGCGGGGAAGAAGTTACCGTGGACGATGACCGGTAGTCGGGTGTAGAGACGGGAGATGGTGGGAGTGATGTTGTTGGGAGAGAATGGAGTCTATAAACGTGTCCTGCGAGACACGGGACGAGTCGGTGTCCGGAGCTGTCGGACACGGATAAAAATTGTATTTGTAAAATATAATACATAGTGGAGGAAAAGAGGACACAGACACAATGCACATCTGTGGATGGAAAATTGGAGGAGTACCTGCCTATTTATAGGATGTGGGAATTCCCAGTTGGATAAAGATTGGATGATTTAAATCCCAATTAGATAAATCCATTATTAATTTAAATCGATTTAAAAATACGTAATTTAATTCAAATCCAATCTAGATAAATTATATACTTAATTTAAAATATTTTAAATAAAGCCAATAAAATCTTTTGCAATTTAATTTACCATATTTGATCAAATATTAAAATTAACAAAATCCTAAATATCATTTTCATATTTAAATAAATATGGAAATAATTAATTTCGAAAATCACTATAAATACTTAAATATTACTTCATGATCTAGCTTTTATAAATAACAAAATATTTTAATAAGCAAATTTTACATTCCGCAAAGTATGAAACCAAAATTTCCAAATCACCATTTATTTGTAAGCGACGAATAAAATAAACTTTTTATACAAAATAAAAATATTTATTACCTTTGTTTGAACATGTACTTTCATATATAAAATAAAATTTATAATAAAATTTTTTTTAAGTATGTACCTCGACACATATTCGCACTCGTCGAGAAATTACGAACGCAAATCTCGCACGTTACGTAAATACGATAAAGCGACTCATGTGCGACGTATAGATACGAAATACAAAATAAATATAAAATAAAAAATCGTAGTAGAAATTTAGGGGGTTTACATCCTACCCAACTTAAAAGAATTTCGTCCTCGAAATTTAGGAAAAATTAGGGTAGGTAGGGTGAAGGAGATAGAAGCAGTATAATCGATAAGAATTTGATTCATATTGAACAAAAAGGCAATCAATTGTTTGACGAGAATGAAACGACATTTCAATGGCAATATGTCATTTGATCGACTAAAAAATTTCGATGGTTTTTGATTTCGATCATGACAATCGATCAATGACTAAGTTCGATCAACCTTAACATTAACCAAAAAAAAACAACCTCATAAGTAGGTAATAATTTCCTTAATCCTTGATATCGTCAATATTCATGAAATCTCTCTTATCATAAATCGGCCTTTCCAAGAAAAAAAATTTCCGTTCCACGTCCCCTTAAACAAAACCAATATGATTCTAAATGTACTCTAATTTTCCTCTATCTCGTCATAAAATTTCAAATAATCTCAATTTCTGAATTCCATAATCTCTATTATACTAGCTTACTTATGCATATCTTTCCAAGCCATATTTTCCTCTAAAAAATTTTCAACCTTCAACCAATTTGGCCCAAGTAACTGTTAAAATCTTCTTACTACAAATTGTATTATTGTTCAATGCACGATGCATCCATAGGTATCAAAAATCCGTCTTAAATGATAAATCTCGAAAATTAACAGTATACCTTCATAACTCAATCTTCTATCATCAAAATTGAAAATTTCTAAAATACTTATTAGTCTCTCTCCCAAAATTTTGAATTTAACAATCTCATCTTCTTGATGGTAGAAATGTAACTCATCTTAACTTCGTATTCATAATCATCTTAGAACTTTTTAAAAAATGTAAAGTTTCTTTCTTCAACAATTTGTTATCCTTGAAAATATCGTCATAACATTATATGTCATCGAAGGCAATGTCAACATTTTTATTAAAAATTTGCATCCATAAATTTAGTATATAAATTTGGTTCTTCAAAAACCAACACTCTAGAAGATTCTTCACTCGATACTTAGTTACCTCAAAACAAGCTTTTGAAATTTGAGAAGTCTATTTACTCTCGAGTGTTTCGTCAAAACATAATATATCATTCCTTACTTCATTGATTCGAATTTATTGCACATTTCCATTTATTTTCCACCTATAGCTCATAATCTCGTAATTATCTTAACCAACTACATTATTTATCCATGCTGTGGGGTTCTCCAATCTAACTTCTACTAACTCAAGATTGTCATGATCAAATTTCATTTCGCATAAGGGAATCATACAAGGAACAAGGTTGCATAAACAATGGAGAAATCATAGTAAAATATGAGTAAGCAATTTTAATTGGAAGAGAGAAAAGTAAGTGTTGCTAATATTGCATGATGAGTAAAAGGTGTTATGGGTCTAAGTAAATCAAGATAATACAAGAAAATAAAATGACAAGGGTTAAGCGGTCAAGATAAAAACACAAGGTTAAGCATTTAACGGATTTAGTAGATCACAATAAGTATCGGGTCGAAAGACTTGAGTCAAGATTTGACCTCCAAAATATATAGTCAAAAGCATATCGGTACCATGGTATAGGTTATAGTTGAGTCTTTATGGTCCGAAAGTCGTACCATAAAAATAGAGTACAAGAGGACATGTTTTAGTGGAACATGATATACCTACATGAAGGTGGGCTCGTCTAGGTTTTGCATATGAAATTGGTTGGAAGAAAAAGTCTAGTGTTGTGCTCCAAATATCAAAATCACGATAGGGAACGCCAATTGATCAAAAATAGAAAGTGGGTTTTCATAAGGTACTAATTAATGCATAAAAATAAAAGGTTAAAGCACGAAATAAAGATAATTAGGAATCTCGTAGGTCAAGGCTAAATAAGCTAGAGAGACAATTTCTAGAAAAAATTCATAGATAAGGTTATGGTTAAGGGGATGGTTCTAATCATTTCTAGTTTCAAACAATTAGATGGTCATAAATAAAGATCTAGATTTGGGGGAAAGTCGAGTAAGTCAAAGATATGTTCATCGGTTTGGTCGATGACTAACTATACTTGTGTATATGCAATATTATAGTCATAGGTGGCATGGCAGTCTAATGTGGAATACTTCTATCTCACTAGGGGACCTTGCTAGCTTCTTGGTCCTTCACCAATATATGATCTAATCTAAAATTTTAAGTTCCGCCAAAGTTTCTCAATAAAATTTCCAAGATATTCCACCAAATTTCCTAATCACCTTAGGCTGTCAAGTTTAATCCAAATTTGAAATTTCTAATCAATCTCAAAATAACCCTTGTATATCACAATCAATTTTTTTTTTCAAAATCTTAAACTCAACATTTAAATACTTTTATCAGTCGAAATTCATACTACAAAATGAAACATTTAAATAACTCCTGAATTTAATTCTATATCCTTCAACTGTGTATATCTAGCTTCCCATAAGTCACAACTACTCTCCAAGATTTATTTATTTATTTATTTATTTTCACCAAAATCGAAATATTCATAATCAAGGCTTTAAACTTGAAATCTAAATAACTTTATATATCATAGATCATATGAGCAGATTTAAATATTTAAAATTTTCCTTCAAAGTCGATTTCATATCTTCCAAAAATATTTCAAACAAATTTTTTACCATTATCTCTTCAAGCTCAAAATTAAATACTTATAATTCGTAAATCGTAGAATCAATTTAAAACCTCAAGCTCTCTAATAAACCGTAAATCATAAACCCTTCATATTCTCTAGTCGTTACAAAATCTGTAACACCCTGTTTTCTGAAATTAGGGATTTTTGAAAATTTATTATTTTATTATTTATTAGTGGTATTTTAGTCATGGTATGATTTTATAGTGATTATTAGTGTGATTAAACCATTATCTAAGTCATGCTAAGTCATGACTTATGACTTTGTGATTTTGGTTAATATAACTTAGTGTAAACCCTAGTTTCTCTAACCTAGAAGTTGCCATGACCATGAGAGCTTGACCATAGGCTTAGAATATCATTTTAGTGATTTTTAGCCATAGGGGTATTTTGGTAATTTTTAGGAATTTATTTGGAATTTAGTGGGATTAGTGAGATTTTACTATTCATGGACTTTTAGATTAGTGACTTGCTAATCCCTAACCTAATTACCCTAATCCATAGGTTAGCTACTAACCTAGAATGACTAAGAGGATTAGATATTTCATGGTAGTCAAAGCTATATAAATATCTAGATATTTACTTATTGATATTTTGCTTGATTTATGCAAAATATCCAAAACCCCTTACCAAAAGTCCTTCCCTTAGCTTGTAAGCAAGCCAAGGACAACCCCCCCCCATGCCTTGGCCATGCCATGGCCGGCCAAGACACCCCCCCCCCCTTGGTTGATCATTCCTATATATTTAGTTCATTTCCTTGCATCAAATTTTACATGTTTTAAATCATTGTAAATAGCCTTTTCTTGAGAAATTCATAACTCTCAACATAGTGATCCAAATCACTTCAAACCTCTTGCATTGGGTTCCTACAACCTAGAGGGTGCTAAGGGAGGCTAGCAAGTTGGACACAAGGACTTGGACACACCCATAAGTGGACTTGGACACCCCCTCATTTATTGAGTTTTCAAGGATTTTGCACATATAGGTAAATGTCTCTAAACCATATTAATATTGTAGTTTTTCTTCATAAATGCATGCATATAGGTGTATACTAGCTGTGGGTAATGTTTGGTGAAATCTAGGAATCGTTTGGTGTCGTATCGGACACGTATCCTACATATAAAACCCTATTTATGTTCACTATTTTTGCACACTGTCACATTGATAACACACACTGTTTTGTAAAACTTTTTGAACCAAAACCTAGTCCTAGGTTCCCTAAACCTAACCCTAAAATACTGAGCACAAGTTGGGTTGTGTCGTGTCCAAAATCTGGACACAAAGCTCTCAGTTTCAACACACAGGACACACTGCACAGTGCACTGTAAAAATCCCCTGCTACCACCCCCTTAGTTCTCCCTACACACGACACTAGGACACGAGAAATTTTGTGGACACGAGGGGGCAATGTCTGCGCACATGCCCCCAAAATTTGGTGTCGCCTCGTGTCGTGTCGAGTGAGAAATCTCACTCGCACTGGACACGGGCTGTCAGCGCACACACGCACAGACACCAACTTCGAGTGTCTCGTGTCGCACGGACACGACACGATGACACCTCATAGTGACACGAGAGTGTAGCCCTATAGTTGGCGTACACGAGGACACGAGCACGAGGTGCGTCGTGTCCTGTGTCGCGAGCACGAGTTGTGTGCATCGCTGCACGACGCGGTGCAGAACACTGAGTATCAGTCGATTTCCTTCGACTGATACGGAGTTCGTGCCGTGTCCTGAGGACACGTGGACACGAGACAGGCTACCTAAACCCTAGACCAACCCTAGGCGAACCTATCCACACGTGCACGAGACTTCTAGACACGTGTGTCGTATCCTAGAGCTAAGTGCACGCGTGCACGACACTGCGGTTAGTGTTGTGTATCCTAATTTACCCGGGTGTGGTTTTCGTGTGTTTGGACACGTGAAACCGTGTCGTGGTGTCGTGTCAGTGACCTAGGACACTATGGTATGTGTGGGGTTTTAGTTACCAACCTTTGGTTGGGAGTCTTAGCTCGATTAGGTTCGTGTATTTCGGTTTACCTCAAATCGAGTGCACAGTGCACAGTCTCACTGTTGGGTTTAATTTCCAGTTTTTGGAAATGGATTTCAAACACGATTTTGATTGAATTAATCCATTAGACTAGTGTATTTTAGTATGTATACGTGTAGTATATATGTATTTGAGGGCATGGGTCGAATTTGGGGAGTTTTGGTAGTGTGTGTGTGTATATACATATGTATATACATATATGTATATATGTAATGTGTGGTGTGTGTGGGGTGTTTCCTGTCTCAGGAAACCTGAGATACCCCCCCTTGTCTACTGTTCCTCTCTCTCTCCCTCACTGTCCCACTCTCTCTCATTCTCTCTCTCTCCCTTTGTCTCTCTCTCTCTATGTCTCTACATATATTTGTAATATATGTATAGTTATATATATATATATATATATATGTATTGTATATATATATATATATATGATATATGTGTATATTTATTTAGGTCTCTTAATGTATATTTAGTGTATTATATACATAGGGGTTGTATGTATATGATAATCATATATGGGTATATGGGTGGCTAGTATCTAATTATATATATATAGATATAGTGATATATATATATATATATATATATATATATATGTATAACCTTTAGTTATAGGTTTATATTAAAACCTAGACTATGGCCTATGGCCAGGGTTATTGGCCTATGGTTGGGGTTAACCCTAAAGGCCAAAACCCTACTAGAAACCCTTGTTGACTAAAGGTTGACCAAAGTCAACCTTAGGTCAAGAGTGACCTAGTTAACCTAGAAATGACTAGGATTGACCTACAATGACTAGTTTAACTAGTTGACTAAAACCCTAACTAGTTGACTAGTGTTGACCTAGCCTTGACTAGATAATTGACCATTGTTGACCAAAGTCAACTATGGGTCAACCATGACCAAATTGACCTAGAAATGGCTTGGATGAACATAGAAGGACTTATTGACTAAGATTTGACTAAACCCTAGGCTATTAACTAGTTGGTTTAGGTTTGACCTATATATAAGTATATTATTGTGACTTGGGTTTTGTGAAAGACCTATGTAGATAAGATATGTATGGGGTTAAGTTAGATACTTAGAGTTGAGTCATGACTTGAGATTGGAATATGGGATTAGCTTGAATATAGGATTAAGGTTGGTATTATATATATATGTATTTATATGTGGTATACTTGTATAGGTATTGGTTATACCTTAACCTTGTGGTGTAGTACCTTAGATAGTCTAGATTGACCTAGCTTGACCATATTGACTAGTATTTGACTAGTCTGACCATTGATTGACTAAACCCTAGATAGTTTAACTAGTTTGACCCTATTTGACCTTGTTTGACTTTAATTGACTTAGTTTGATTTCCTGTAACCTAGTATGACTTCCTGTGACCTAGTTTGACTATTAGAGTTTACCAAGAGTTGACTTTTGACCAGATTGACCTAGAATCATGTAGTATGCATTGTATACTTTATTTTACCATTGTGGATACATTGTGACTTGTATTGCTCTGATTAGGAGCCAGACACCTCTCCTCAGACAGTATATCCTCTTCAGACATTCAGTTATCAGGCGAGTACATTCTCTGACCGTTTCATACTTGTTCAGGCTTTACTTCTCGCTCTAGATTACTTTACTTGTTGCTGTCACATTTGTAACACGGATTGGTACTATATGGATCTTTACATGAGATGTTATCCCCCTCGGGAGCATCGGGTACTTCATGTTATGTGCGTTTCACTATCATCATGTACTCCTATGCTTCCATCATTCATGTGCACTCATGTGATCATGTACTCTCATGTTTACTGAGCTCTCATGTATACTATCATGTGCACCCTTTCATGGGCCCCATGTGATATCATGTACAATAACGTAACTTGTATAGATCCTTGTGTATTGATTGGGGAAACGGGGGAGTAGAAGTGGTCATGTGAATAATTCCAAAGTAGTGTAATCATGTACAACTCCGTAGTGTAATCATGTATAAGTTCAGCCATTCACATGCCTATCTTATGCTCTACATCACTAGTCACTTACAGTTCTCTATATACAGTAGATATTTCATTACAGCTATCTCTTTTACAGCGTATATTTCCTTTCAGCAGTTCATGTATCTTACTCTATTGCCTGTATCGTATTTCCTAACCTGATATGCACTGCGTGAGATGTATTGTGCTCGTTCCCGTCCTGATTGGACCTGTTGAAAATATTACAGAGGATGAGGATGAGGCCCTGGTGTCTACCTATTATGGAGCAGGACTAGATGATACTTATGTTGTGGACCCTCAGCAGGATCCACCTACAGCTGAGGAGGATGTTCCAGTAGTCTAGACCAGTATAGTCTAGGCAGTCTTTCTATATTTACATTTTGTCTCACATTCTGTGTTGTATTTTTGAGATGTGGAGATGTATAGACTCTTAGACTTTTTGTATTATGAGTTGTCAGTTCTGGATATTGTGTTGTACTAGACACTTAGACTTATTCATCTATGATACTGTTCTCTTGAGTTACTATCTATCTATCTATCTGTCTGTCTTTCGTTCTTCTATCCTAGATGTGATTGAGATGTATATTGTTATGTCACCTCCGTTCGGAGAGTATAAACTGTACAGGTACTTGATATTGATAGATGATTGACCTAGGACAGCGTTCTACCGCCGACACTGCGACGTAGACTGGGCGTTGTTACGTTCTTGTACCCTAACAGTGGGTGCGGGTCGTGACACGTTTTTAGTGGTGGCCCATGCAGGTCAAGTTTATGTAGTGGTACTCGAACTAGAGTATCACTACAGCCTGTGATAGGATTGGAGGAATAGGCTTAGAGAGAATGGATACTCAATCACTGCTAGGATACTTTGAGAGATTCCTGGGATAACCCTTGAGAATCTCATTTGAAATTACGATTTAAACTCCTTTTCCCTTGATTGAATTTGATTTTGAAGGATTCACTGTAGAACTTTGAATCCTGGTATTAGTTGATGATTTTGAAATTTTTGTAGTTGTTGATTTTAATTTCTTAGTGTTAGATTAATATCTTTTATTTTTTTTTTTTTTGGGGTACTCAATCACAATTATGAGAAAACTCTTATTTATTTCTTGCCATCTAATCCTCTTGCTAATTGCCTTTCATTAAAATGAACTGTCCTCTCTATTTTGTATCTTGCTTAAACTCTTTTTACCAATCTACGTGACTGTATCCCAAACCTGACTTACTCGACTTTTCCTCAAATAAAGACTCATTAAGACCTTCTAACCTTGACATTGATTGGTCGAACCCTAACTATATTCATCTAGTAGCCTATCTATCCCTAGGACTGTGTTCCTAAATTATTTACTGAATTCCTGATTAATTTTATTTCATGGGTTAATTTGATCCTCTTCAATTTTTGCATCAATTTGTCACGTCTCGAACTACCACTTTCTATTCTAGAACATTGGATGTCCTTTACCGCGACTTAGATATTCAGAGTATAATACTAGCTGTTACCTCCCAACAAACTTTATATATAAGACCTAGACTAGCCTACCTTCATGTAGGTATTCCATGTTCCACTAAAACCCGTCTCCTTGTACTCTATTTTCTTGATATGATTTTCTGGTCAAATGGCTAAACTATAACCTCTACCATGATACTAAATTCATTCTTATTCCAATTAGAGATCCACCTTGGCTCAATTCTTTCGACCTGGCATGTGATGGTGTTCTGCTTGAACCCTCAAATACTTAACCTCGTACCGTATCTTGATTGCTTGACCCGATTTGGTTAAGAATCTTGGACTATTTATCTTCTTTCATCATTTCCACCCTTACTTATATCTTATGCTATAAATTTATCCTTAAGTTTTACAAGCTTATCCTTCGAGCTTGATCATGATATATTTTATTGGGTGTACACCCACTAATATATTATCTAATCAGAATCGGCGCATGATGGTCTGATCAACCTATTGCATTTTGGTTCGTCTTTTCATATATTAATCTACGTGGATGGAGACAGTTAAACTTGCCCTAGAATCTTGTCCGCAACAGCCTTGACAATTCTCCTTGGAATTATTTTAATCGCCTATGAACCTCGTATTCGTATCCAGTTGAATTAAATTTATCATGACCTGGATCTTCATCATTGGATGCTCGTGCTCATACTTGATTTCATTAATTTCCCATCTTGCCCAATCTCGATTTATCCTAAAATTGATCAACTTAGATCGTGTCAAGACTAAAATCTATTGTGATTGTTGTACCTAAATTTTCAATTTTCTTTTTATGGAATGGTAACTTTAATGATTTCTCACTTGTTAATGACCCATTTTCATATAGGATGGTAGACGGCCTATAGCCTTGATGATTGTTGTTTCCTTACCTTCCCAATTAGGACACCTTAGATTGCTTGAACGTTTTGATACCATAGGACAGTATTGATCTAGAATGACTAGTGCACCTAGATGAGACCGCAGACTGTTCCATTTAACCTGTTCCCCTGGTACCACTATTTCATCACGATTTTTGGTTCAATTTAGGCCATAGACCTTTCCCACTCTAACTTATGATCATCGTAGGTACATTACCGTGACTTTTAAATTGGAACACAAGACTAGTTGTTTTCTCAAAACTGACTTCACATACATGACCTAGACATGACATACTACACCCATGACCTTAGTGTCCCACTCAGACATACCATTGTGTGCTTCATTTGCTTAGTACGATTTTTCTGACCCGAGGCTCCATCCTGATTTACCCCATGGAGTTACTTTTGGCTTCGATTTGAATTCAGGACACCATATGACCAGAAACTGCCAGCCAATTTTTGGACATGACCCAGTATAGGTCTACTACCCATATTTGCTTGTTGACCTTGTATGTTGCCTAGGTAGTGGCTTCGTCCTTGATTGTTGGAGGTTTGACCTAGAAGGAGTACGACCATCTAAATTTCGAGGACGAAATTATTTTAAGGTGGGTAGACTTGTAACACCCTGTTTTCTGAAATTAGGGATTTTTGAAAATTTATTATTTTATTATTTATTAGTGGTATTTTAGTCATGGTATGATTTTATAGTGATTATTAGTGTGATTAAACCATTATCTAAGTCATGCTAAGTCATGACTTATGACTTTGTGATTTTGGTTAATATAACTTAGTGTAAACCCTAGTTTCTCTAACCTAGAAGTTGCCATGACCATGAGAGCTTGACCATAGGCTTAGAATATCATTTTAGTGATTTTTAGCCATAGGGGTATTTTGGTAATTTTTAGGAATTTATTTGGAATTTAGTGGGATTAGTGAGTATTCATGGACTTTTAGATTAGTGACTTGCTAATCCCTAACCTAATTACCCTAATCCATAGGTTAGCTACTAACCTAGAATGACTAAGAGGATTAGATATTTCATGGTAGTCAAAGCTATATAAATATCTAGATATTTACTTATTGATATTTTGCTTGATTTATGCAAAATATCCAAAACCCCTTACCAAAAGTCCTTCCCTTAGCTTGTAAGCAAGCCAAGGACAACCCCCCCCCATGCCTTGGCCATGCCATGGCCGGCCAAGACACCCCCCCCCTTGGTTGATCATTCCTATATATTTAGTTCATTTCCTTGCATCAAATTTTACATGTTTTAAATCATTGTAAATAGCCTTTTCTTGAGAAATTCATAACTCTCAACATAGTGATCCAAATCACTTCAAACCTCTTGCATTGGGTTCCTACAACCTAGAGGGTGCTAAGGGAGGCTAGCAAGTTGGACACAAGGACTTGGACACACCCATAAGTGGACTTGGACACCCCCTCATTTATTGAGTTTTCAAGGATTTTGCACATATAGGTAAATGTCTCTAAACCATATTAATATTGTAGTTTTTCTTCATAAATGCATGCATATAGGTGTATACTAGCTGTGGGTAAAGTTTGGTGAAATCTAGGAATCGTTTGGTGTCGTATCGGACACGTATCCTACATATAAAACCCTATTTATGTTCACTATTTTTGCACACTGTCACATTGATAACACACACTGTTTTGTAAAACTTTTTGAACCAAAACCTAGTCCTAGGTTCCCTAAACCTAACCCTAAAACACTGAGCACAAGTTGGGTTGTGTCGTGTCCAAAATCTGGACACGAAGCTCTCAGTTTCAACACACAGGACACACTGCACAGTGCACTGTAAAAATCCCCTGCTACCACCCCCTTAGTTCTCCCTACACACGACACTAGGACACGAGAAATTTTGTGGACACGAGGGGGCAATGTCTGCGCACATGCCCCCAAAATTTGGTGTCGCCTCGTGTCGTGTCGAGTGAGAAATCTCACTCGCACTGGACACGGGCTGTCAGCGCACACACGCACAGACACCAACTTCGAGTGTCTCGTGTCGCACGGACACGACACGATGATACCTCGTAGTGACACGAGAGTGTAGCCCTATAGTTGGCGTACACGAGGACACGAGCACGAGGTACGTCGTGTCCTGTGTCGCGAGCACGAGATGTGTGCATCGCTGCACGACGCGGTGCAGAACACTGAGTATCAGTCGATTTCCTTCGACTGATACGGAGTTCGTGCCGTGTCCTGAGGACACGTGGACACGAGACAGGCTACCTAAACCCTAGACCAACCCTAGGCGAACCTATCCACACGTGCACGAGACTTCTAGACACGTGTGTCGTGTCCTAGAGCTAAGTGCACGCGTGCACGACACTGCGGTTAGTGTTGTGTATCCTAATTTACCCGGGTGTGGTTTTCGTATGTTTGGACACGTGAAACCGTGTCGTGGTGTCGTGTCAGTGACCTAGGACACTAGGGTATGTGTGGGGTGTCAGTTACCAACCTTTGGTTGGGAGTCTTAGCTCGATTAGGTTCGTGTATTTCGGTTTACCTCAAATCGAGTGCACAGTGCACAGTCTCACTGTTGGGTTTAATTTCCAGTTTTTGGAAATGGATTTCAAATACGATTTTGATTGAATTAATCCATTAGACTAGTGTATTTTAGTATGTATACGTGTAGTATATATGTATTTGAGGGCGTGGGTCGAATTTGGGGAGTTTTGGTAGTGTGTGTGTGTATATACATATGTATATACATATATGTATATATGTAATGTGTGGTGTGTGTGGGGTGTTTCCTGTCTCAGGAAACCTGAGATACCCCCCCTTGTCTACTGTTCCTCTCTCTCTCCCTCACTGTCCCACTCTCTCTCATTCTCTCTCTCTCCCTTTGTCTCTCTCTCTCTATGTCTCTACATATATTTGTAATATATGTATAGTTATATATATATATATATGTATTGTATATATATATATACATGATATATGTGTATATTTATTTAGGTCTCTTAATGTATATTTAGTGTATTATATACATAGGGGTTGTATGTATATGATAATCATATATGGGTATATGGGTGGCTAGTATCTAATTATATATATATAGATATAGTGATATATATATATATATGTATAACCTTTAGTTATAGGTTTATATTAAAACCTAGACTATGGCCTATGGCCAGGGTTATTGGCCTATGGTTGGGGTTAACCCTAAAGGCCAAAACCCTACTAGAAACCCTTGTTGACTAAAGGTTGACCAAAGTCAACCTTAGGTCAAGAGTGACCTAGTTAACCTAGAAATGACTAGGATTGACCTACAATGACTAGTTTAACTAGTTGACTAAAACCCTAACTAGTTGACTAGTGTTGACCTAGCCTTGACTAGATAATTGACCATTGTTGACCAAAGTCAACTATGGGTCAACCATGACCAAATTGACCTAGAAATGGCTTGGATGAACATAGAAGGACTTATTGACTAAGATTTGACTAAACCCTAGGCTATTAACTAGTTGGTTTAGGTTTGACCTATATATAAGTATATTATTGTGACTTGGGTTTTGTGAAAGACCTATGTAGATAAGATATGTATGGGGTTAAGTTAGATACTTAGAGTTGAGTCATGACTTGAGATTGGAATATGGGATTAGCTTGAATATAGGATTAAGGTTGGTATTATATATATATGTATTTATATGTGGTATACTTGTATAGGTATTGGTTATACCTTAACCTTGTGGTGTAGTACCTTAGATAGTCTAGATTGACCTAGCTTGACCATATTGACTAGTATTTGACTAGTCTGACCATTGATTGACTAAACCCTAGATAGTTTAACTAGTTTGACCCTATTTGACCTTGTTTGACTTTAATTGACTTAGTTTGATTTCCTGTAACCTAGTATGACTTCCTGTGACCTAGTTTGACTATTAGAGTTTACCAAGAGTTGACTTTTGACCAGATTGACCTAGAATCATGTAGTATGCATTGTATACTTTATTTTACCATTGTGGATACATTGTGACTTGTATTTCTCTGATTAGGAGCCAGACACCTCTCCTCAGACAGTATATCCTTTTCAGACATTCAGTTATCAGGCGAGTACATTCTCTGACCGTTTCATACTTGTTCAGGCTTTAGTTCTCGCTCTAGGTTACTTTACTTGTTGCTGTCACATTTGTAACACGGATTGGTACTATATGGATCTTTACATGAGATGTTATCCCCCTCGGGAGCATCGGGTACTTCATGTTATGTGCGTTTCACTATCATCATGTACTCCTATGCTTCCATCATTCATATGCACTCATGTGATCATGTACTCTCATGTTTACTGAGCTCTCATGTATACTATCATGTGCACCCTTTCATGGGCCCCATGTGATATCATGTACAATAACGTAACTTGTATAGATCCTTGTGTATTGATTGGGGAAACGGGGGAGTAGAAGTGGTCATGTGAATAATTCCAAAGTAGTGTAATCATGTACAACTCCGTAGTGTAATCATGTATAAGTCCAGCCATTCACATGCCTATCTTATGCTCTACATCACTAGTCACTTACAGTTCTCTATATACAGTAGATATTTCATTACAGCTATCTCTTTTACAGCGTATATTTCCTTTCAGTAGTTCATGTATCTTACTCTATTGCTTGTATCGTATTTTCTAACCTGATATGCACTGCGTGAGATGTATTGTGCTCGTTCCCGTCCTGATTGGACCTGTTGAAAATATTACAGAGGATGAGGATGAGGCCCTGGTGTCTACCTATTATGGAGCAGGACTAGATGATACTTATGTTGTGGACCCTCAGCAGGATCCACCTACAGCTGAGGAGGATGTTCCAGTAGTCTAGACCAGTATAGTCTAGGCAGTCTTTCTATATTTACATTTTGTCTCACATTCTGTGTTGTATTTTTGAGATGTGGAGATGTATAGACTCTTAGACTTTTTGTATTATGAGTTGTCAGTTCTGGATATTGTGTTGTACTAGACACTTAGACTTATTCATCTATGATACTGTTCTCTTGAGTTACTATCTATCTATCTATCTGTCTGTCTTTCGTTCTTCTATCCTAGATGTGATTGAGATGTATATTGTTATGTCACCTCCGTTCGGAGAGTATAAACTGTACAGGTACTTGATATTGATAGATGATTGACCTAGGACAGCGTTCTACCGCCGACACTGCGGCGTAGGCTGGGCGTTGTTACGTTCTCGTACCCTAACAGTGGGTGAGGGTCGTGACAAAATCATAATTTATAATTTAAAGCACTTTAATAAATTCGAGATAAACCTTAACATATTCAATCCAAACTTGAACTTAATCGTAAATCATGTGTCACAATTTAAAGATGTTTTTCAAATTGGTTTCATATCCCAATAAATCATAAACTATTTCACCATTTGCAAAAATCATAATCATAAATTTGTTTTCGCGATCTAGCTGTCCTCTTGTGTATACCACCTTGTAATAGCAAAATAAAATTCCAACTATCCTGTGGAGGCGGTAATACGCTACTACCCAACTTGAAATTAACTAATCCTTAAGAATCATATTTCTAGGAAAATAAATGCCTCTACAACTCAAAAAAAATCTCCATGCATATTAATTGTCAATGCAATCAATCTAGCCACGTGTTTAACCTATGGGCATATACTAGTGTAGTCATCTTACTAAACACGAAACTAAGAATTTACGGTGGAAGGAGTCAAGCAAGATGCAAATCAAGGAGGTCGAACGAGAGTTCAGAATTTGAAATCAAGGAAGGAAGTCAAGTTGGTGGATGAGATTCTAAACTCTAATCCTATATTGCAGGCCCGTTCGGTACAGTTATGTAACCGAAACGACAAACTTGACCTGCATGGGCCACCACAAAAACATGTAATGCCCCAGTCCCAAAACGTAGGACTAAAATGTAATCATGCCAGCTGTATACATACGAAGTATATGGACCCTCGTATATATACATAAGCTGTAAAATGCGGTAACCAAGGTACTAAATCTCATCCACAAAGATAAATCTTGATATAAAAGTAACTTTAAATTTGTCATGAATACAATCGTTGGGCGGAGACAAATCCACTACCAACAAGTAAGGAAAGATACATGGAAACTACAATGAGTTTGGCGGGCGAAGCGAAGACGATCAAGCGCAATCATCCTCGAAGAATTAGTGACAATCATGGCCACGGCTAGAACACCTGCGAAAGATAAGAACACACACCTGACGAGATAACCAGGTCCTCAGAGGGACGTAACAAGATACATCAACATGCCATATAATACTGAATATAAAATATGCCACAATCAAAGAAAGTGACAAGACACTATAAGGTAATCTAACCATACTAAAGTGAACATGCAGTGAGAACAAACCTTTCGTCGCATGAGCCCTGGCTGTAATGGGATTTGGTATAGTCCCCACATGGGCACCAGTGACCGAGAGCATGACGTTCAAAAACGACAGTGGCCAACCTAAGAGGCTCATGCCCGTATCTCCAGCAGAGCTTCCGGGTTATAGGTGAAGTGCAATCGAAGCCCTTACGATAAGGAAATGTTCTTCCCACCCAATGCACCTATCCTGTCGCATCCACGACCATGTAATACTACTAACCGTCAAGTCTTCTAACATACAACTATTGACAGTTAGACCTAACGTACGTCCTGCACGCATCAGTGATCAGCCAACACGCAAGTCCGTAGACTATATGCTACTCATAACTCACACATCTCGTGGCACAACATTGTCAAAGTTTATGCAATGTACTAAGCTAGTGGTAGTCCCTTAACTCTAAGTCCATATGCAATCAAAGGTAAATAACAAGATACAAGTAATATCACTGAGCAGGCAGTAATCAAGAACTAGAAATAAATGAACAGTGATATGTAAATAAAATGCAACTAAAATAAATAGTATAATGGCAAGGTATCTTGCCTGGTGTTACGTCTGGTGTGCGATAATCTGATAAGTCCAGCTTGGTCCAATAGTCATAGTCATGGTGCAGAGGTCCAAGGTCGCGAGGAAATAGAAAAGATGATCAGTCGCAATCAAGATATTTGAAAGAACTTGTGTAGAAAGTTATGTACCATATTTTTAGAAAAATATTTATAATACCAAAAACTAACCTTATTAGTAATAATAGGTTTTCAGACCAATACTTAGAGAATGAAAACTCATTTTAAGCAAATACCATAGTTTTGTAAAAATATTTTATAGAGAAAAAATAGTAGTTAAAAGTAATAATTATTTGTAATGTATACAGATTTTGTAGAAAGCAAATCTTTCCTTAGTCAAAATTATTTTAATAAATTTTTAGAAAAATATTGTCGATAAAAATAGATTAATATAATATAATACTCCAAAAATAAAGTCATAATCCAAACAAAATACTAATAATATAATAATATATTAAATAAACTAATCACAGTATTAATACTAATGATAATAATTATTATAAAACCTAAAATTAATCACCACTTCCCTTTTTACTAAATATAATGATGATAATATTAATAATAATATTAACAGTAATCATCTAATAATATAATGATAATAATAATAATAACAATAATAATAATAATAATTACTTATATTAATAAAACTAATAAAATAAATAATAGTACAAAAAAACTTCTTTAACCCTCCCCACCCAAATGTCACGAGAGAGAGAGAAAGAAGAAAAGAAAAATGGGTTTTCTCACCTTCGCTCGGCGGGGCGACGATCGGCGCCGGCGCAGGCGGTCGGGGCCGAGGCGGCGCTGGGGTGGCGCGCTCATCATCGGCGGTCGGAGGAAGGAGCGGAGCACGGGAAAGAGAGGGCGGCGACCTGGTGGAGCGGACGCCGTACGCCGGCGGGCGACGATCTGGTGGCGCCGAAGTTTCTGGAGAGGAGGAGAGGCGCGGCGTACCGGCCGCCGGAGGTGGCACACATGGCTCCGCCACTGCCAGGCGGAGGCGGCGGCGATTTCACGACCTCGGTTGTTCGGCGCCCGCGGGATGGAGCGGTAGCGGCGTGGATCTGCGGGCGGGGCTCCGGCACCGTGGTCGGCGCGGATGGTCGGCTGCGTGCGGGCGGCGCGCGCGGCCCAGTGGACCGCGGCGGCTGCGGTTGGGGGAAGCCGGAGGCTGGAGGTCAGGTTTGGGTTTTCACCTCCTTCTTTTTCTTGTTCGCGTGATGGTGGTGACGGGGAACGATTTGGCCGATGGTCGGAGAACTGGGGTTGTGCCGGTGGGAACGATGGTGTTGGTAGGGTTTTATCGAGGAGGCGGGGAAGAAGTTGCCGGAGACGATGACCGATGGTCGGGTGTAGAGACGGAAGATGGTGGAAGTGCTGTTGTTGGGAGAGGATGGAGTCTGTAAACGTGTCCTGGGAGACACGGGACGAGTCGGTGTCCGGAGCTATCGGACACGGATAAAAATTGTATTTGTAAAATATAATACATAGTGGAGGAAAAGAGGACACAGACACAATGCACATCTGTGGATGAAAAATTGGAGGAGTACCTACCTATTTATAGGATGTGGAAATTCCCAGTTGGATAAAGATTGGGATGATTTAAATCCCAATTAGATAAATTCCCTATTAATTTAAATCGATTTAAAAATACTTTATTTAATTCAAATCCAATCTAGATAAATTCTATACTTAATTTAAAATATTTTAAATAAAGCTAATAAAATGTTTTGCAATTTAACTTACCATATTTGATCAAATATTAAAATTAACAAAATCCTAAATATCATTTTCATAGTTAAATAAATATGGAAATAATTAATTTCAAAAATCACTATAAATACTTAAATATTACTTCATGATCTATCTTTTATAAATAACAAAATATTTTAATAAGCAAATTTTACATTCCGCAAAATATTAAACCAAAATTTCCAAATCACCATTTATTTGTAAGCGACGAATAAAATAACCTTTTTATACAAAATAAAAATATTTATTACCTTTGTTTGAACATGTACTTTCATATATAAAATAAAATTTATAATAAAATTATTATTTTTAATGTATGTACCTCGACACATATTCGCACTCGTCGAGAAATTACGTACGCAAATCTCGTACGTTATGTAAATACGACAAAGCGACTCATGTGCGACGTATAGATACGAAATACAAAATAAATATAAAATAAAAAATTGTAGTAGAAATTTAGGGGGTTTACAACCGGCACATTGGCGGGCCATAGAAAAGGGAGTCCCCCTCTCCACAGCTGCCTCAATCCCCCTCTTCAGGTGGCGGTAGAAACTGTCGACCACATCCTGGGACACTTCATCCAAAACTTCCGTAGAGGACGGTGTCAAAGGGAGTGTGGCAGGCCGTACCGAAGGAGTAGCCTCAGAACTGGTCGTCCCTGTCACCAGGGAAACGAATCCTGTGCGAAAAGAGGCATGGATGGCAGCTAGCTCCTCTCCCGCCGCTCGAAGAGCCTGAATACTTGGGAGAGCGGAAAGGTTAACTCCCGAAACCCTATTCGTGGAGGATGACGTGGAATACGTCGTCCCTCGCTCCAGCTGTGCTGTCACCAAGGCTCCCAAACATGACCCAGCTGGAAGCCCCTCAGTATGGGTTGGAAAAGAAGGAGGCACACGTGCTTCCATCAGATTCCCCTCGGTAGAGTCCGCCCTGGCAATGTCCATCACCGGCAACAAAGGGGTGGGACCTGCACATCCAAAGCAATCATTAATCCATGAAGGACAGGGTGACATAGCAAATAGCCCTCCTCACAAGTTAAAAAGCTGGCTTATCTTACCAGGGGAAAAGCTCGGAGGCTGCAGCTCGTTCGAAGCTAGCATGGACTCCCCACCCGCAGCTCCCAACTCAAATTTAGCTGGCTTTTCTGCCCCATCTACCCCTGAAGGGGAGTCAGCCGGGTCAGCGTCATCCTGTTGGAATTCAGCTGTCTCAGGGACAGGGGCAATAGCGCCCCCGTCCCCATGAGTCGAGGTCTCAGCAAGATGAGACCCCACGGCCGCCTTCGAAAAAGACCCAGCGGAAGTGATGGCAGTGTACATATCATTGATCAAAGTAGACAAGGCTGGATCAACTTCAGTAGTCGAGTCTCGAGAAGCAGACTCCCCGGACGCCTACAAAAGAGCAAAAAATGATTAGGCCATAATTTAGAAAAAGAAGGAAAACGTGGCTGAAATTCCAATCACCTCAGAAATAGCGTCAATATCAATAAACAGCCTGCGACGTCTTATCGCAGCCCGCTTTGTGGAGTAGGTCCTGCCATCGTCAGTAGACAGACGCCTGTCTCGTGGGCACGAAGCACCAGGCATAACAGACGGTTGATCCTCCATCTCTTCGTCCAGCACAGTAGGAGGCTGGTTCTCCACCTCCTCGTCCGAAGAATGCGACGAGTCATCGGTGGCCTGCTCGGCATCTTTTTTATCCGCCGCAGTGGACTCCGAGTCTGGTACGGGAACCCTATTCGCCCCTCTCTTTCTCTTTCTGGAACCCTCTGGCTTTTCTGCCAAGCCGGTCACGACAATGAAGCTGGTGTTCATGTCAAAGTTCACGGAAGGTTTGCTCGCCGCAACTTGATAAAGAGCCGCCATGTACAAAATATCCCCTTACGTGTTAGCGTTAGGGACTGAGAAGCTAGCCCGGGTATGAAAAGTATTGTAATAATGCCACGCCGGATGCCGTCAAGAACACTGCTCTCGATGCCCAGACAAGCACTGGGGCAGTCGAGGAACAGCTGACTATACCCGAATTGACGAGAGAACCTGCTAGGCAAATAAGGCTCAACGTGTACCCTCCTCACTTCCCTAGGGGTAAACTGAAGAAGAGACACAAAGAAGTCAGGCCCATCAACTCTTGCCAACGCTCTCCGACAAGCCGGCATGGTGTCATACTCCCAAGATTGATGGCAGTATCGGAAGAGGAATGCGTCATTGGCGGTGACACCATCCTCTGGCCCGGCCCTCATCAATGACCGGTAATGCATCAATAACCACCCCATGAGATAGGGGTATGGTAGCTCTTTCCGCTCGAAGTCCAGCGTCGTCTCACGAGCAATGACTTTAGATGTAAAAGCACGGAGGCCGTGGTGTATACTACACACCATAGCCGAAAGAAGGGCCAGTCTTACTTTGAAGACCAGCTTCACAGCCGGGAGAATGAAATAGCGGCTGATCCTTTCAGTAGAACCTGCCCCTCCCGAGACTACACAATTTCGTAGCCATACCATCAAGAACCCGGCCAAGACTGCTTTCTCGGATATTTGCTGGGTACCGTAGTGGAAATAACTGAAAGAGTCAGTACGGCTCCCAAACTTGTCACGGGTGGACCTCGACCTTTTAACCTTCAACATCATGTCCTTCACCTCCTCCGGGGTTTGAGGACCTCGAGATGAAACCCGACCGGAAGGACGTAATTTGAAAAGATACGCAACCCAGGCCGTGGTATGGGGGGTGTTCCCTTCTGAGCTATTTTTTTCTTGATAGCAGTCTGATAGCAGATGCTATGGTGGCACAACAGTTCTCGGTACACAGCGACGAAACCAGGAAATCGTCGATCCAGGTCATCGAATTCCTCGTTCGTTGGGGTATATACTTCAAAGGCCTCGCCTCCCCTCGGCAGCTTAGAAACAGCATGCATCTCATGGAGGGCAAGCCCCAACTCTCCCCCGGGCGTGAAGAAAGTCCCCGTACGCCGACTATACATCTCCAAAAGGGCCATGAACAGCGGCTTGTTAATGGGCAATCCATAACAGGTGCCCCGGATGGCGTAGTAAAGGTCAATCTTCCGAAGGAGTTCCTCGTAGTTCCTCAGGATCCATGAGGAAAGATTGACCCATGTGGGAATGTGGTTTATTCAATTCAGCAGCGACAACCTGTCCACAGGATAGGACCCCTTGCTAGCAAGCTAATTCAGGAAGGTGTCAGCTCGGATAAAAGTGAAGTTAGGACCAGACACATTTATAAAAGTACCAGGAATCAGCCCCATCACAGTCCGGCTGACTGACTCCCTACTTGCACATGCTGACCTAATACTCATGTTATAGTGGATGTTGCCCACAAACATCCCCTGTTCGGTTGGAGTCAGAGAACCTGCCATTTTCCTGCCCAACGACACCATGTTAAACCGCAAGAGAGGAAAATGCCGCTCCATCTCAGGAATATGAATATCCAACCCGTCTACAGTGAAGTCCCAGTTCTCAGAAACGTCCAGCATTTGGGAGTTTTTTACGGAGAAAGCATCCCCGAAGAGGAAAGCTGGTTTCAGATATTCTCCGTCCAGTTTTTCCGAATTCATCATAGTACAAAAAAAATGGAAAGGCTGGTTGTTGATGGCAGCCACCCTCTCCAAAGGCTCATTAGAGGGAAGTTGATCTGTCATATGTCGAATTAGATCGTCAAGCCGCACACCCATGGCAAACTGAGCCGAACCCACTAGAAGTTCTCCGGCTGGGTTGGTTGGGAGGTTCACAGGAAAAAGATAAAAGAAACAGGATTAAAAATAGGTTAAAACGAAACCACTTGGAGTTTCTCAAAAAGAAGTCTCTATGAGTCTATGCGGCTCGGATCGACGAAGCCTTATGCGACCCAGTTCAGCTGAGTTTCATGCGGCACGGCTTCAACAGAGCCTATGCGGCTCGGGTCAGCACAGCTTCATGCGACCCAATTCAGTTAGGAGTTCCATGTGACACTGATGCGGCTCATATTACGACTTATGCGGTTCTATCTCACAGAAGAGTTTATGCGACAGGATTCGGCAAAATTCTATGCGGACCAGTTTGTCAGGAACATATGCGGCTCCGGTCAAAGAAGACTTTATACGGTTCATATCCAGGAGTAGTCTTGCGACTCAAAATCCTTCTCATGCGGCTCATACAAGGGGAATGTCCTATGCAGCTCAAATGCGAGAGGGTCATGCGGCCCATACAACGCATGCGACTCCATCATGATCAGGCTTGAGCCATCCAAACGATGAGGGCTTGTGCATAAATCATGCAACAGAGCCATGGGTTCTTAGGGTTCAAAGTGTTCAAAAGAGATCCTTACACATGAAAGCAGGGCGAACATCAGGATGCACTTCGGGCACAGCGGCCGACGAGGAAGCTGCCTTCTTATCTTTTGCGGCAGCGGAGACGACCTTGGAAGATTTGGGTGCTATTTTCGATAGTCAGAGAATGGAAATAGAGAAGGAAAAGAGAGATAGCAACAGTGGGAGACGAAGGAGAAAGTAAAGAAATCCCTCCGACTCACCCCATCCATATTTATAAACAAAACCAAGGCGCTTCGATTCTCGTACAGAACGAAAACCAACTCTTCGATTATCGAGGTGAGCCGCCTAAAATGAAGGCCAGACTCCTGGAACCCGCCCCGAAAAGTGACCTCAAAACTGACAACAAATCAACAGCATTTTATTCAAAAGATCTCCATACGTGGCAAGATGACGTGGCGGAAAGTCCTTATGGCTGAGACATTTATACGGCCCGAAGATCCCTGCGGCCTAGTCATCCATACGGCTGAGACATCATATGCGGCCAGAGGAATACATGGCCATGCTTCTTATTCAAAGTATTTCAATTTTGTAAATTAAAAACTTTGAAGGGGGTCTTGTAGAAGCATGGAAAAGAACAAAGAAGGATCCATACGGCCAGAGAGCCCCCTGCAGCTCAAACAGTCCATGCGGCCAGAGAGCCCTCCTGCGGCCCAGACAGTTCATGCGGCTCAGAGAGTTCATGCGGCTCGAGCGTCTATGCGGCTCAAAATGCGGCTCAAAGAAGAGCCACGTGGCCTATAAATAGCTCTCTCTTTTTTCATTTAATGCCTTGACGGCTGACAGCTTTGACGAAGTGACAGTTCTGGCACAAAGATATCATTATGACTCCTTCATAATGACGGACTCCTCGGGAAGCGAAGAAAATCTCTGACATAATCCTCCGAGAGTCAAAAATTGTCATACAGCCTTGACACGTGGACAGCCCCATGCGGCTCACAAAGACTAGCCCCATGCGGCTCATGAAGGACAGTTCCATACGACCCACGAAGACCATCTCCATGCGGCTCACAAAGGCCATCTCTATGCGGTTCACTCATACTCGTGTTCAAGGGGGGGCCACTCTTAGGCAGCCTGGACACGTGGCCAGCTTTATGCGGCCCAACTTTCCTGCGGCTCAGATACGTGGCGTGATAGCAGGGCACGTGGCATCAGATTGATCGAAATCTCTCAGCAAATCCTATTGAAATATTGGGATCAAATCAGATCATTTGCAAATAAGCCAATTAAAGACACGTATCGAGGAATCCGAGGTTGGCATGACAAATCAGGAGGATTTATGTCAATCAGCATTAATTATCCATAAAAGATTTGATGCAATCACATTTATTGCTCAAATCTCGATGAACGGCCCAGATTTAATGATCCTTAGTCGCCGACTTTCAAGAAGGGGTAATCATTGTAAACCCTAATGATGCCCCCCCACTTTTATAAATAGCAGGGTACCATTCCCTTGTGAAGACACACAGAGAAACGGAGAGACACATATACACAGAGAGAGATACAGAGACAGACGCGCATAGAGAGCCAGAGAGCCTGAAGAGAGAGCATTTCTCTATCAACGCCAAGCAGTTCTTCCATAGAGCCAAAAAGTTGCACCCGATCGTCCAAGGAGTAAGGCAGAGCGGCCGTCGCTTTCCCGAGCCTCTACCGTCACCCCCCAGAATCTAAAATAAACAATTGTACTTAGATTGCTGTACCTAGGTTTTCGTTCCTAGGCTTTCTTTGTATAAGCGAGTTTGTATTGTAAAGTAAAAGTCCAGTCCTCCGATAATTGTTCTGCACTTTTATATTTCATGGCAAACAAACCATACTCTAGTTAGTGAAATCAATTAGGAATATTGAGATTAGAATAGAAAGATTTTGATCACAAGTCATGACTTGTGATTTTTGAGACATTGTTTTATGACTAAGCCCAAAGCCCATTAGCCAAGTGCCTAACCCTAACCCTAACCCTAACATTAATTGTCCAGCCACTTAACCCATCCTTGGGATTCCCACTCTATAAATATTTTCTTAGAAATTCGGGCTAGCCTCTAAGGAAGAACAAGCTTTAGAAAGAGGTAATTTCTCAACTTCTAAAATCTCTAGAAATTCCATTTTAGCTCCATTTTCCCTCAAACAAATTGCAATAGGTTTTAATTTAAGTATTCTTGCTGTTGTTACATGTTATTCTCAGATTCAAATCATTTTGGAGAAGTTTCACCATCAAGAGGAACACCTCTCTTTAGAGTTTTTTTAGGGATTTTGATACATAGAGGTAACTTTCTATTTACACCATGAAATTCTATTTTTATTACATATCTAGGGAGCCCTAGGCCTAACCTAACTGTAGGAATAGGAAACCCTAGAATTTGAGTGCATTTCGTGTCCTATATGGACACGTATCAGTCCTATAATGTAGGTATTTGTGAAAATGCCACAAAGAAACTTTTTGTGTTATTTTCGAAATCTATTTGAATAGGAAATTTGTTTTTGTTGTCGCATACACGTTTCTTTTGGACTAGGGGGTGTCCCTGTGTCGTATTGTGTCGGATTCGACACGTGCACACGCAGGTGCGTGCGTGCGCGCGGGGCTGTGCGCGTATCCTGCTGTGCGGGATCTCCACTGGACACAATACGCGACCACTGGACACGAGTTTTGACATACCCCTTGGGGCACTCACTGACACACCACGTATCAAGTTTCAGGGGCCCACGTGGCGTGTCGAGGGAGTAATCCTCCTTGTACTGGTCGGGGCTGTCAGTTCCAGTCGGGATTTCTTAACACTGATACGGGTTTCGTATCACTCACTAACACGACTTGGACACATGTTAGCTAGCCTATTGGGTAGCCCTATAGGTGGTCTACCTAGGTTGGTGTACACGAGTCCTGGGTTGGACTGTGTCGTATGCACGACACGCGTGCACACGTGCACGATACAGTATACTGAAACAGTGTCTGTGTGCACTGTTTCGTGTCTTGAATCATTTGGACACGTTTGTGTCCACTTTGGTGGACACGAACATATTGTTTGACACTTATATAATGTATATGTAAATTACCAACCTTTTATTTTTGTATTTTAATGTATTTTTAATAAGTATTTGTCAATTTACCAAATTCTGAAACTGTGTATTAGTATCCTAAAATTTCCAGTTTTAGGAAATCGAGTTTTGTCATTTGTTTTAGCATATTCAATACTGTTAAATGTTGGGTTTAAGCCCTAATTAGGGTTCTCCTATATTTTATCTAGCTGTGTGTCAAATTTTGTGTTGTTTGGTGGATTATTGATTTCGAATTGGGGGTTTGGCAAGTGTAGCCTGAAAAGGATTCAAATTTCTGAAATATTGTGATTGATTTCCTTTCCCTTGCTGTTCCTATTTCCAGATTTCACAGCTCACTCACACACCCTCATCCCCCCTTGTATTACACACTGTTTTGTACATTCCACACTCACCCTCACAATACACCACTATGTATTTCTCTAAAACACTCATCACTCACTCACAGTTACATACACACACTATTCACTCACACCCTCTAGCACTCATGTACTCTCTATACATATGTAATGTATCACCCCTCACACTCACACACATATACTCTCTCTCTCTCTCTCTTTATATTTCCTATTCTTCCTAAATGTAGGTTTATGTATAAGTATGTATACAATATATAATATATGTAATGTATACCTATATGTATATATGTTTGAGCCTATATATATATATTTATATATATATATATATATATATATAATTGATGTTTCCTAATAATTGCACTATAACCTATGTAATGTACATATATAGGTAATATGTAGGAATGCAATATAAATGTATATATATATATATATATATATATATAACCTTGTGATGCATACATTAGGTAGCCTATATCCTATAGCTATGGCTCATTGCCTAAGGGTATGTGTGTATGCCAACTAACATGTGTAGTTGGTCTGGATAGCCTAGTAGTGTTGTGTACTAGCTAGTGTATGTTGAGTGACCTAGTATAGACTAATATAGACTAGTATAGACTAGTTTGACCTAGTATAGACTAATGTAGACTAGTATAGACTAGTTTGACCTAGTTTAGACTTGTTAGACGTAGTTTGACCATAGTTGACCAAGCTTGACATCTAGGGTTGACCAGAGTTGACCAAGAGTTGACTTTGGCCTAGATTGACCTAGACTCATGTAGAGTGCATAGTAAAACTTTATTTTACTATTTTAGACTTGTCGTGACTTGTGATGTTCTGATTAGGAGCCAGACACCACTCCTCGGACAGTACTTTCATATTGGACACTCAGATACCAGGCGAGTACATTCTCTGATTATTTTATATCCTGCTTAGAATTATTTCTTGTATTAGATTACTTTAATTGTTACTGTCACGTTGGTCACACGGATTGGTACTATATGGATCCCTTCTTGAGATGTTATCCTTCGGGAGCATCGGGTACTACATGTTCTGTGCGTTTCACTTACATGGCGCATCACTGTGCTTCATTGGTTCTTTGATCACTTGTGACATATACTCTTATGATCACAGAGTCTCCTAGAATCCTTATCCCATTTACTAGGTATCCTAGAATCTCCTAGAATCCCCATTTATGGGACATCCATGTATCATCCTTCGGGGGCCTTTGCATGGAATCGTAACATAACCTGGTTGGATCCATGTGTATTGATTGGGGGTACGGGGGAGCAGAATTAGACATATGGATACTATCCAAGCAGTGTAGCATCAGAATCTTTCCATAGTGTAGCATCAGAATCTCCTATGCCATTTACATGTCTATATTGTACTCTGACTCACTAGCCACTGTTAGTCTCTATTTATAGTAGATATTTCTATTACAGTTCTCTCTCTGTTTACATACTTCACTTCTTTCAGTACTTGTATCTTACTTTACTGCATGATCATATTTTCTAACCTGCTATGAACTATTGAGATGTACTGTACTCGCTCCTGTCCTGACTGGACCTGTTGAAAATATTACAGAGGACGAGGAGGAGGCCTGTGTGGATACCTTCTACGGGGCAGCCCTAGACGACACTTACGAGCTGGACTCTCGGGAGGACCCAGCTCTAGCTGAGGACATCACCCCCATTGCCTAGACTAGCTTAGTTAGGCCTTATCTTATTTTATGTTGTCTTGAGATTGTTTAGCTAGACTTTACTTCTTTTAGAGATTCTGAGTTGTATATATTCTTTCGTATTCAGTAGCTGGGATTTGTACTCTGGATATTTGCTGGGATATTATCTTAGACTACTTTATCATCTATATTTTCTTGAGTTCTATATCATATCGTGCTATCTCTTCCTTAGTTGTGATTGAGTTCATTTACTGCTATGTCACCCCCATTCGAGGAGTATAAACTGTTTAGAGTTATATTATTAGATGTATGTTGACCTAGGACAGCGTTCTACACCGACGCTGCGGCTTAGGCTGGACGTACCCACGTCTCGTGCCCTTACTCCAGGGTGCGGGTCGTGACACGAGTATACAGAGAAGTACTCAACTCGTTGGCATAAGTGTCAGAATTTTTCCTCCTGGAAGTTTGCTTCTGATGCAAGTTTACCTTCGGTATTGGTTGCTTGTGTTTCATAGAAACTGGTCTATTGAGATAAGTCCGTAGATCGGCAAATTCACCCCAGGGGCCTCCGTCTGAGACACTAGCAATTTTCCCTTGCTTTGATCGGGATATCCGAAGAGTTGGGAGATCTTGTAAGTGTGCTACTAGAGTAGGCAAGATGCCTCTCTGGTCAATAGTCTTCCCTTTAGTAGGGAGAGAAGAACTCTTGTTTGAGAGAATTTTTGTACTGTTTGGTGCCGAGGCACGTTCAGATTGATATTTCGAGGTAAAAACCGGAGAAGACTGAGAAAAGACCAAAGGGCCTTTTCCTTTATTTTGTGAAGAAGGGTCGGCCAAGGAGCATTTTCCTCTGTTGTTTTCCAAGTTTTAGACTATGGAAGATTGAGAAAAGACCAAAGGGTCTTTCCATTTATTCTGAGACGGACGAGGAATAGTCAAAAGACTACCACCTGTGGGTTGCACCAGTGCAACTGATGGCACAGTAAGTGGCGCCTTGGTAGCTTGTACTGTAGATGATACCTTAATAGCAGAAGCTTTTGATGAAGGAGTGGATGGCACTTTGGACACAGAGGATTTGGGTTGAGTCCTAGAAGAGGTAGCAGCAGGCTGCGCTCAGATAGAAGAGGTGGCGAGCTTCGCCAGAGGAACAGGAGTCTTGAGTTGTACTAGAGCAGCATAATTTATACGCTGCGCTGTGGCAAAAGAGGTAGTGAGCTGCGCCTGGCATAAAGGGGCCTTGGGTTGCGCCCTGGCTGAAGGAGTGGTGGATTATGCAGAAGGGAAAGGAGCCTCCAACTGCGCTAAAGGGAGAGGAGTTTTAGACCTTGCCACAGCAGCACAAGTTGTAGATTGTGCGGTGGCAAGAGGAGTAGTGTGCTGCGCTTGGCTTACAGGAGCTCTGGATTGCGCTTTAGCAGAGAGGGCGCTGGATTTTGCAGGAGCAGAAGTGGATACTGGCCTCCTGTCAGAAGAAACAACAGGCTGCACAGAGGACTTCGGGGTCCACACTGAATGGATCTTGCTCTTGGCAGAGGTCACCGTACGCCGAGTTGCCCCATAGTTGATCATCGCTTCGTAGGCAGTCTGGTTGACCTTCACAACCAGCGTCTTCTGCGTCTTTCTGATCGTCGCAGCGTCATATTGAGTTGTCACTTCCTCGTCGGAGAAGAAAGTAGTCCCCAGCAAAGTCGCCAGTTTGTTTGCAAAAACAAAAGTCTTTTATTTCATAAACTTTAAAGAATAGTATAAGAGTACAATAAATTCTGGAAAAGTACAACTGTAGGAATCCGATCTGAAGACGATCGCTCTATCCCTTGGACGATGTGAACTTTGAAGATGATGGCCTCTGAAGAATGCAGCAGCACTTGGACAAGAACTCCTCTTCTCTGATGATCTTAAATATGATCCCCCTTAATGAAGAACTTAAAACTCTATTTATAGAGTTCTAGAAATAACTATTTTGTAGTTATTCTAGATTGCGCACAATGGACTGCGCCAGTGACAGACTGCGTAGACTGCAAACTGCACTGGCCTTTGGGCAGTTGCTCGATCGTGGGCTAACTGTATTTAGACGTGTGGCATTATATGATTAAAATATGCTTGGTCGTGTACAGGCGGTTTCCACGTGGCGAGCAATTGATGGCATGTAAGCCACATAATAAATGTCAGTTATCTTCAAAAAGTTTGATGGATCGCGCTACTTGAATAGCACTAGCTTCAGACTGCGCTCAGCTCTAGTCAATGGATAGCGCTGGGATTCGGACAGCTAGACTGCGCTGGGATTTGGACTTGGTCAAACTGCACTGAGGAGGATCTGGCAGACCGCACTCAGGAGGAACTGGTAGACCGCGCTGGATTGTACAGCTGTTCTCGAGCGCTATGCTGTACAGGATACGAACGGATTCCTTATTTTTTGGGCTGTCAGGCTGTTAGTAGATTTAATTTTCTTGTCAAGTAATGATGGCTTTGACACGTCAGCATAGCGCACTTGGGCATTGGCGCAGTTCAACCTAGCGCGGTTGATTTGTAGCGTTGTTCATGTTAGCGCGTTTCAATAATGGGTGCTCAATTTGGACTTCTGTGCTTTATTTGATGGGTGCAACTTGATTTTTAGGACTTACAGAGACCGATGTATTTGCCAAGTTTCGTGAGTTGGTTTTGAGTATTTTGCGTTTTGGGTCGATTTGTGAAAATTAGGTTTTTCGGGTCGAATATTTTGAATAGAAATATGATATTTTGATTCTTCGACTTTTAGTCGATATTTTTTGACTTGTTAACTTATATATGATATTTTGGACTTGCGGGAAGTGATCCGCAGGATTATTACCTATTTGTTGCCTTTTTCAAGCATAATTGGAGTTTTCCTTGAAATTGAATTTGAAAAATTTTGTGATAATTTGATTCTTGGGATTTAATGTGATAATTTCTGTATTTGTGATTCTTGAATACTGTTTTAGACTTGTGAGATTTGACTCTCGGGGTTGATTCATATTTTTTAGCCATTTTTAGGCAGTTATGGTATTTTACCTATTTAATGCATATAGATATATATGTATGTATATATATATATATATATATATATATATATATATATATATATATACATATATATATATATATATATATATATATATATATATATATATATTAAATTCTTCAAATGCCTAATTTCGAAAATGTGTTTATGTGAGGGTCGAGACTTTGATTTCAGACCAGGAAGTTTACTCTGGGTTCGAGATCGACCATCGTTGGTTTATACTTGGTATATACCTATATATATATATATATTTTTTTTTTTTTTGTTTTTGTTTTGGTATATACCTATATATATATATATAAGCTTATATGTATATATATATTATATATATATTTTACTATAAATTGTAATACTTAATACAAAGGATACTCTTGTAGTCTCATATCATTTTTGTTCTCAGATTTAGACTCTTAACCAGCAGCCCCCAACATTGTTCACTCACAAACCATGTTTCCTTTCCTAATTTATATATATGTATATATATGTTGTGTATGTATATATATATGCATCTATATTAATTGTGATGAATGTATAAATATAGGTAATGTAATAAATTTTTGTGATATGACTATAGGAAGTGTTTCGACAGATTAGGTTCGTCGTTAGGAGTCTAGTTGGATCGAATTGGCCGACAAGTTGACCAAGTTGACAAAAGTCAACTTTGGGTCAAACTTGATCCAAATCGACTCAAACGAACTCCGAAAGACCTGAAATTTTGTGTATGACCTAGAAATTAGTAAACGGACTAGTTGACCTTGAGTTGGCGAGTTTTGACCAGAGTTGACCAGGTTTGGCCAGAGTTGACTAATGTTGACTTTGACCTAGAAAGACTTAGAAGCATGTAGAACTGCATTGTAGCCCTTTCTTATAATATGTTAGACTATGTTGTGACTTGTGGTTACCTTAAGTAGGTTTATATTACTCCAGTTCAGTTATACATCCTCATCTGCAGCTCGGATTGTCAGGCGAGTACATTCTCTGAAAGTTCTTTCATTTACTTGTTGAATTCTATATTTCAGTTTTAGTCATTTCTATTTGATTCTCGGTTACAAACATGAATTGATATTTTTCTGAAATTTATGTATACGACACACATACCTTACTTGTCTAGCCTCTATTATAAGAAATATTACAAGAATAACCAACAAGCACCTTCATGTTCTGGCTAGATTTATTCTCGATTTACGTGTCGTGTTATGGATTCACTCATATTTGTCGGGTAGGGAAATACTTGAGTAGACATGTAAACATTTCTAAATACTCGAACCACCTCCCTGTGAATTATATAAGAATGATAGCCGTCCCACACTTGGCCAGTGTGTGATGTGCCGGATTACCCCAAGCCGTTTACATATCGATCTCAGTATTTTAAAACACATTGTGAGTATTGTCTAGAATCTTTACTAGAATCATCACAAGAACCATTACAAGAATCACCCTACTTGGATCATTGAATGGAATCACACTTGACATATATTTTACCACTGGACTCATATCACATTATTCTAGTTCAGCTAGCTTTCATTTACAGTCTTCATTGACATGATATTCTGTTTCACAGCTTTTACTTTTCTTGTTCTTTTACTATAGTTTTACATCTTAAACTGTCTCGAATTCCCATGCTTCATCAATAAAATTGTCTATAACTATTTTTATATTTTTTGTCATTTACTTGGATTTACTTGATGAGATGTATTCGTTCCAGTCCTGATTGGACCCGTTGATAAAATTTTACAGGAAACTTGGAGTTCACAGCTAGCCTAGAGAACACTAGTAGAGCTTGAAGTAGTTGTATAGAGTTTGTGTTTCTTCTTTTCTTGTTTATCATGGAGTTGTATTGAGACCTTGAGTTAATTAATGAAATTGTTTTACTTCACTTCTAGTTGCCTCTTTCTTGTAGATTTTCTTATCTATTTCATCGTGCTATTTATCTATCCCTAGATTTGTGATTGAGTTTGTATCCTTATGAGATTGTCCTCCGTTTGGAGGGTATATCACATTATATTAGATAGATTGTGACCTAGTACAGCGTTCTACTACCGACACTGCGGCGTAGGCTGGGCGTACTTTACTTCTCGTGCCTTTTCACTAAGTGCGGGTCGTGACACGTTTTTAGTGGTGGCCCATGCAGGTCAAGATTCACATTAGTACGATATCGTGGTAGTACGGTGACTTAGTTGCACTGCTACGAGCCTGCTATAGAGTATAGAAAATCAGGTATTAGAATTAGAGGATACTCAATCACACTTAGAATTCTTTGAGAGATTCCCGGACGACCCTTGAGAATCTCATTATGAACTTCGATTTGAAAAATCCTTTTCCTCTTGTTTTGTTTCACCCTCACTCCTTGATGTTTAAAGGATCTTAGACTATTAGCTTCCTTCATCATTATCCTTACTTATATTTTGTCTATCTTATGTTGCTAATTTAGCACCAGTTTTGCAAGCTTATCTTTTCGAGCTTGATCATGACATATTTTATTGGGGGCTGGAACCCACTAACATATTATCTAATCAGAACCGGTGCATGATGGTCTGATCAACCTATTGTACTTTGGTTCGTTTTTTATATATTATTCTACGTGGAGGGAGACATAGTTAAATTTGCCCTAGAGTCTCATCCATGACAGCTTTGGCAATTCTCTTTCAAATTATTTTCATCGCCTATGAACCATGTATTGTACTTAATAGCATCGTCTTTGAACTCTTTATTATTTTTTTGCCTTTCACATATTTCAGAAAGAAAATGCACTGTATGTCAAGACCCGCACTTGGATATACGGATACGAATATGTGGGCCACGCCCCACCTACGCCGCAGTATCGATGGAAGAACGTTGTCTAGTACCCAATAAATATACACTACATCTAGAAGGTCCATGAACTACAAATGTACTCAATCACAGCCCAACATCTAAAGAAGATAAGACAGAAAAGATAACTAAGGCACAAGAACAATTAGAAACTACTAGAAGGAATCATAAGACAGAAAAATAAAGAAGGAAAAACAAGACAAACTAAGGATAAATATCAGGCAACTCACATAGAAGAATAGTGAGATCCACCTCAGCTAGCAACATCATGAAGTCCAATAATGGTATAACAACTCCTAAAATATTATCAACGTATCCAGTCAGGATGGGAACGAGTACATAAACTAACAATAGCTTCATAGTATTGACAAATACTGTAAGAGACAATCATAATGGAATACAAGATGATGTATCAAGACTGTAAGTAAAACAGGATATATAAACTGGAAATCATGTCAAGGTGAATCATACAGGAAAAGTAAGCTGAACTATAATATGTAACTGATGTAATAAATATAAAATGTGCCTCGAATATTATAGCATAATGTGATCGGTAAGGGTCAAGATCAGGCTTTCAGCCGACCAGCTACAAGTACGTAGACTCGGTCCAGCCGGGATGGCAATCTATGGAACAAGTAGTAGCACAGGTCAGGCTAAACCCATCATGAGGTGAGGGTATAGCTATGATACAAGTAGTAACTCAAGATGGGCATTGATCACACTATCTATAAATTGTCCATTCCCCTAATAGTATACGGATTCGGACATTGCACGTCATGGCACGAGATTCCCTAAGAAGGTAGCTACTCCCTCTCAGGAATCGGTGTCAATACAAGTACAAGAACAAGATCGAGCAAGTACCAATACCCCAAGAAAATCTAGGAATGACATCTCATGACAAGAATCCAGTATATACTAGTCCGTGTACAATCGTGACGAGAATCAAGTAAAATACTATAACTGAATCGAATACAGAAAATATCAAGACAAGAAACTACTATCAGAGAATGTACTCGCCTGCGGTCCTGACCTATCAAATGGGGTCGATGCTCAGAATGATGCCACAGACCTAAAGATAAGATATATATAGGCAAATTAGGGTTCAACAGTGTTAGGCTTGATTCTATAGTATAAGCTACGTAATCTAGGTCAGACTCAGTCAACTAAGTCAAACTATGTCACACTGAGTCACACTTGGTCAAACTAGGTCACAGGAAATCAAACCAAGTCAAACTAGGTCAAACTGGATCAATGGTTGACTTACAGTTGACTTTTAGTCAACTGGTCAACTCTAGTCAACTTTGGTCAACTTCTAGGTTAAACTAGGTCAAATGTTGACTCTACTTCGATGTTTAGTCAAAGCAGTCAACCATGGTCAAACAGGGTCAAGGCTAGTCTCTATAAATATCTACAGGGTCAACACATTTAATTTCAGTGGTTGTGAAATCACTGGAATAGATGGATCTCAAATCCGATACAAGGATCTAAAAATACGAATAAAAAGAGAAGGATTATAATAATAGGGTGAAAACCTACAGGTGTTGTCGGATGGTGAAACAACCATCACCAACGTGTCCAGAATGGTCAAATTAGCTAGGATAGCCTATCCATAAGTCCAATTTGGACACAGGGGTAAAAATGTAATTTCGTGTCAAAATGGTGTCCGTGTCGGACCCACTTTGTACCAAAAAATGTGCCAAAATAAAAGTGCACTAAATCTAACAAATTATATGTCCACGAATCTAGAATGGCGATACGAACTCAATGGTATATCTGAAATTGGATTCCGATGACCCGATCTCAGATTGGTCCGTTGACCCGGATATTGGAATCCGATTTGCATGAAAAAGCATGTCAGAGCCAATGTCCTCAAAACTCAGCAAATTATAGGTCAACGAGTCCAGAATGATGATACGAACCCAACGGTATATCCGAAATTGAATTCCGATAAGCCGATCTCAAAATAACCCGTTAACCCGGATATTGGTATTCGACTTGCACCGAAATGCGTGCCGGAACCAATGTCCACTAAAACCTAGCAAATTATATGTCAACGAGTCTAGAATGATGATACGAACTCAATGGTATATCTGAAATTGGATTCCGATGACCCGGTGTCAAAAAGTCCTGTTGACCCGGATTATGGGGCCCATTTTGCACCAAAATACGTGCCATGGCCCACGTCCTCCAAGTCAAGCAAACTTTATATGAAAACATGCTAGAACGACGCCACGAGTCTACTGGTGGTGTCAGAAATTGAATCCGGAGACCCGAGTTCAAAAATAAAATTTTACAACTTGGAAATTAGGAATTCGGACGACCAAATTTAGTGTCGAATTCAACCAACCAAACTTGCTCACAATGAAACGAAACTAAAATGGCAGGAAGAGGGTTATACCAGCTATGCACAGGAACTGATGGTGCACCAAATGGAGCTGCAAAGATGAAGGTACAATCCTGCAAAGTTGGCTCCACAAAATTGTCTAAAAATATTTCAATTTAAAACGTCAACTTGGTGGCCGATTTTGATTTATCAAACGACAAAATTAACGGACGAAACAGGAGGTGAGTGAAGAGGTATATACCGAGATTGAGATGGAGTAAAGAAATTGCCGATCCAACTGTCGGATTTCCCAGGAAACATGCACAAAGTCGCTACGATGAGGCATAAATCTGAGTTCAATTTTGCGCGCGTCACGGCGTGATCCCGTACGAAACGCACAAATCGCCTACGTATCATGTCGGAAAGGAGGAGGACGACGAGGGGGAGCTCGCCCAGGGGTTCGTCGGAGGTGCCCGGCCATGGGGGGCCGGCCACGTGGCACCGTGCGGTGGCCGCCACTACGGCTGCTGCTGCCAAAGCCGCTGCTACTGCTGCTTGCTTGTGCTGCTATTGCAGCTGCACTGGGAGGCACATGCGACGGCCACGTTGGCTGCCCGGCGGTGGCCGACAGCTACGACAAGGGAGGAGGAGGAGAGGAGTAAGGGTGGTGGCTGTGCTCATGGGGGTGGTGGCTGTGCTCGTGGGGGTGGTGGCTTGATGATGACGGTGGTGGTGTTGGTGTTTGTGAAGGTGAGGGTGGTGATAAAGAAAATGAAGAAGAAGAAGAAGGAGGGAGAAGAAGATGATGATAAGAAGAAGAAAAAGAACAAGAGGAGGGAGGGGATGATGTCGGCTGAGAGGTGATAGGGGGGAGTACTGATGGTGAGAGAGTGGGTGAGGGGTGTGTGACTAAGGAGAGAGAGATAGATTAGTATATGTAATATATATATGTGTATATAATATATGGAAAGAGAGAGAGAGAGAGATATTTAGAGAGAGAGAATAGAGATATTAATGAAGGAGAGAGAGAAAGAGAAAGTAGAGAGAGGGGGTGTTCGGCCACATAGGGGGGTTGTGTGGTGAGAGAGAGAGAGAGAGATTTAAATATATATGTATATATATGTGTATATATATACATGGAGAGAGAAATAGATATTTTGAGTAGGGAAGACGACAAATACAATAGTGGTGTGTATGGACAGTCATGATAGGGCATAAACCAAATTAGGTTGGGTGTTGGGCCATGTTTGGACAAGCTTGGGGCCAAGATTTAATTAAAATAACAATTTTAAACCAAATTAAATCATAGATGAAATTGGAGCTATGTATTGGGTCGACTGGCCAGAGCCAGAGCCATGTATTGGGTCGACTGGATTGGACCGATATCGGGCCCAAAAATTAAGTTGGAAGTTAAGTCACGAATTTCGACAAACGATAAAATGGTATAAATTGACCCGAAAGTTGCGCGAAGCAAATAGAGCACAAGGGAACAAGTTCGAGTACGACATGATATATCAAATTGAAGATAATCTCGTCTACTACAAACTTCAAGAAAAAAGTTTCTAGAGACTGGCATCCCTGATGCTCTAGAAATCAAAGTCATGGTAAAGAGCATTTAATGATAAAAAATAATTAAATAAAAATAAATTATCAATAATTCACTTAGAAAATTTAAAAATAAATCCCGGAATTTCAGGAGGCTTATATCCTACCCACCTTATAAAGATTTCGTCCTCAAAATTAAAGGTTGGTAGTAGGGTTAAAACATGATAGAAGGTTTAAGCAATATTTTAGGCACGTTCCAAGAATGACGAGTTTTACATGATCAAGATAATCGATTCAAAATTGTTCTGGCACGATGAGGAATTTTGGTACGATAGAATCATAATATAAACAAAACCATATGTGCATGTTTTCATAAATAAGTCAAGTCATTGGGGCATAATTTTAGAGACGATTAGGAGAATCGAAGATATAAATGAAGTTCAAGTACGGGATGATCTGTAGGACTTAGGTTGATGGAAATCAACCCGAAAGTTGTACAGGCCCGATCAAGATGAAAAGCTAACCATGACCAAAACAAGGTTTGGCATGGTTGAGATGAAATTTCAGACACAACAACATCGAAGTCAAGGTTTTATAGACCCGATCAAGGACTAAGGAGTATGATTAATAAAATCATGAAATACGATCCAAGTTCGAACGGGATTAAAATTGGAAACTAAGTTCACTTGGCACGATTTAGATATGACAACGAAATCAAAACTTGAGCTTCGTCCAGTTACAATCGAGTCAAAACATTGATTAACAAGATTTCAGCTCGATGAAATTAGATTTAGGATTATACATAGGTACGATCAAGACAAAAATGATATGGTTTGGTATTGTTAGGAATAATAATACTTAGCACAAACAGTGATCGGGAATTTAATCACATGGTCATGAGTGAAATCAAGACCCAGACGCGTTCAAGAATTTTGGAATGATTAACCACTTAGGCACGAAGTAGAGTAGAGCGACGAAAATCGTAAACCTAGTCATGATCAGGAATGAAACCTGAGCACGAGTGACTAGAGAATCAAAATTCAAGTACGAAGGAGATCTATTTTGACATAGTCGATTAGGGTTCAAGATTTTTAGCACGATTTGAGGGTTCAGATTATCAAGATCATGAAAATCAAAGTCGGATAGTCATGATCTAAAACAGGGCTAAGAGAAGCAAATGGAGAGAAAAATTTGAGTATAGCACGATTAAGAGATAGATTTGATAGAAAATCAGATTATAGGTCACATAAGCACGATCAAGATCCAAGTTCAGTTGTGAATGACGAATAAATCATAAATTCAAAATCAAGGTCTTAAAAGCACAATTTAGGAAGGAACCCAAGTCAATTAGGCAAGGTAGAAGTCAAACATCTTTAATTCTAACACGACTAATTTCATAGTCACACTAGTTAGTCGTGATTGAAAGTCAAAAATTTTAGGCACGAGTTTGATGTAAGATAAAATATATAATTATGATCATTAAAATCACGATAAAATGATTCAAGTCGGCTTAGTCACGCTAGGTCATCTGGGTACGACTAAGCACAATGAGTTCAGATATAATCAAAAAATTAAATCAGGGTCAAAAAGAGTTTATGCACGAGTATTCAAAATCCAAACATAATCAAAATCAGAAGGCAATACACGAGGGTTAATAGCATTAAAATCCAACCACGATAAAGAAATTAGTCTCAACACGATCTAAGTTGATCAACTTTCGAGTAAATCAGGATTTGGGCAAGATGGAGAATAAGATCAACGAAGGCTGGACACGAGCATCCAAGGATAAAAATCCAAGTCACAAAGGAATTTGAAGTCATCTAGAGTATAGTCAGCAACCAAGACTCTTTGGCACGAATAACAAGATGACCAAAATTGATTGGTCATGGACAGAAGGAAATCAAAATCTTAACAGTATCGAAATTTAAGAAACAATTGAGATATAAAAATTTCAAAATTTTTAGAGTTTTCAAGTATAGATGACAAATGTAGATATGAGATAGACGATTGGTGTAATCAAGACATAGCTAAACAAGGCAAAGGAAATGACGGTAAGATGAGAAAATCATCATACGATGGGAGAGAAAATAATGATAAACAAGAAATAATGGTAGGAATTATCTTGCTCAATTGGTAAAAGAAGCGAATCAACTTAAGATATGACCTTATAACCATACACGTCTATCCAAAATCATGTTGCCAGAATTTATGCCACTCCAGTAAACATAGCTGCAATAAACGATAGAGTCCATAACTAAGGTATACACCCTATAATCATGTCATCTAGATTCCTTACTGTAATGCCCTGCTCCGTGCGAGGCATTTGGATGGCGTGTTGGATGGGATCAGAATGTTGGACCGTGACTTATGTTGGTGATCAGAAGAATTGAGACTGATGCAGTCTTTCTTAGATGGCTAGAAGGAATGGGTATTGGAACGTGGCTCGCTGGTGGAGCTGCACTTAGTGGGATTAGGGCAGGAAGACCATTATACAAGGAAACATGCTTAATAAATAGAATAATGTGATGCTATGAATTGCCCCTAAATGTCCCATGTTTTAGTTGCTGAATAATAGAGACGCTTATGCTGAGAATTATTGAAATAAATAAGACATTAATACTGAACTGCTAATGTAACCTATTACATGAGAAATGAATTGAATATGCTATTGTTTCTATAAATGAATGAAATGCTACAGGCCCCTTCGAAATGAATGAATGCTGTTGTTCCTCCTTAGAAGTAACATAATGAGAAATGTTATAATGTAGCAATGAATGAAAAATGTTGCAACGAAGCAATGAATGAGAAATAATGAGGCTTGGGATCGTCGAGATTACCAAGTAAAATATCGAAAATATTGGAAATGATGGGTCGTTGAAAACGACATGGATGAGTTGAATGATGCACCGTTGCCTTTACTTATTTCAATATTTCACTATATGTTTTATGATCACGATCGAGTCGGACACGCATTCACATGGTCAGCGATAACTTGTATAGAAGGGGGTGACTGCTTCCTCGGACGGTACCCCGGGACGTTAGGGGACCGATCCGACCATGGAGGAAGTCTAAACGTACTTTAAGGGTACGTGGTATCGGGACATTCCATTCGGGCTCGCAACCTGATGGAATGGCGTGCCGATTACCTTTCGAAGTCCGATATAGCAACGTCTGAAAATGGTACACTAACACCAATGATCATGTTGTGAGGATGCATGCTAATAAATGTTTTGTGCAGGCAGAGTAAGTGTAAGAGTTAACCTGTATTTGATGTAGGTATGAGAGAGTTGGCTATCAGTAAAAAATTACTTAAATGTGATATACTCAATATGTATGTTGGTTGAATTGCCTGCTTAATTATGCTAAACAAGACGATGTTATGATGTTGCCTTTAAAAGAGAACTCTATGACATACTCAACATGTTAAATTCAGTTTGCTAGATAGATGCCTTGCTATAAACATTGCTCAAATATAACATACATGCTAAGTGATGCTTGAAGTGAGAACTGTCATAACATGTTTAAGATGATAATGTTAACGATGCCTCAATGATGCCTTTGCATGATAACACCAAGAATGCTATAATAATATGTCCACATGAATATTGCTAAGAATATGTTTTCATATTTCACTATGATTATTGTCCATGAACTGTAAACTGAAGCTAGGTCCCAATTAGAAAGATCATTCAAATAAATGCTGCGTAAATGGTTACATAAATGTTGGCTTAGGCGAGTGGGTTAGATTCTGCTCTCCAGTACATAGATGATGTGCTGACCCACGTTTCATGGGCAGGTGCTCGTGCTTGGAATATTCTATAAACAAAGATTGGCTCGATTGGTCCCGTGGCATCGAAGATTTGTTGGACATACAGAAGCTCTCCTTGTACAAGATGATGACTTCTGTTTATAAAGGGCATAATGTATGGAACATTGTAATCAGTTGTACCATTGAGTTGTAAGCAAAGTCAGTATATCGAGTTGTAATCCAATGTATCAAAGTATGAGATGTAAGCTGTATAACATTGTTCAGTTGGCTTTCAATGTAAAGTAAGATGTGTTGTAAGCATTGTACTTCAATACAAGTCTTGTACTCTTCTTCAATTATCAACAAAGAGAATAAAGTTCTGTATATCTCTGTGAGACTTCAAGTTATCCTTTTATCTTCGCTGCTATAAAGAAATTGATGTGTTTCTATTCAATAAGAAAGATTGTCCTTATTAACTTCAATTTGTCTGCTTCTGCCGCTGCGATGTGTTCTTATTTGAAGATAATCGACTATGGACCATCTTTGCCTTATACAAGTGCAATACCAGACTTGTACGACATCACGCCCAAGTGAGAACGATCGATTCTTGGAGATAAAATATGTGAATAAATGACTCTACGAATCGGTGCGTGACACTTACCACGCCAACCGGTATGGCTGCAAGAGAAATCTAAATGCCATAACTAGGATAGTATATCCAAAATCAGGCTCCATGTCCTTGTCAGGCTAGCTAATATGACTACAATAAATTCTAAACTCCATAAATAAAGTAGACATTTATCGTTCTCATCGTCCATATCAAATATGTTTATCAGAATATCTTAACTCAATCCAGAGAAACTTATCTTCAAACAGAATCAAAATCGAAGTCAACAACGAACATTAAGATTCAAAATTTTCAACAAGGAATCAAGGATAAGTAGATAGAAACTAGCGGAAACAGATCCCGAGACAGGATTTAGGAAAAGTTCTCAGGAGAAGTCCCAAAGGTACTATCTAGGTCTAGATTGAAAGTTCTGGAATATAATCTAAAATAATCTCAACCTTGATATAAGATTGGTAAATCATATTCTCTCCTCAACCTAGATGATATATTAGTTCAACTTATAGTTCCCTCTGGGGTCCACAACTCATCCCAAGAAAGAATAAAATTTGATACAGACAAATATTTTAAAAATCAAGACGAATAGAAACAAGTGGGAAAAGATTTGAAAAGCTTTCGAAATAAGATTCTCAGGGGTCATCTCTGGAATCTACCAAGAGTTCCTAATATGTGACTGAGTACTAAAATCCTAAAATATTCCATGACTCAACCTTAATCCTATGGTAGGCTCGTTGTAGTACAAATAAGCTCAAGCACTACCATGACTTCGCATTAACTGCAAAGACTGATCTGCATGGGCCACCACAAAAACGTGTCATGACCCGCACCCGGATATATGGATACGAATACGTTGGCCACGCCCAGCCTACGTCACAGTTTTGGCGGTAGAACGCTGTCTAGTACCCAATAAATATACACTACATCTAGAATGTCCATGAACTACAAATATACTCAATCACAACCCAACATCTAAAGAAGATAAGACAGAAAAGATAACTAAGGCACAAGAACAATTAGAAACTACTAGAAAGAATCATAAGACAGAAAAATAAAGAAGAAAAAATAAGACAAACTAAGGATAACTACCAGGCAACTCACATAGAAGAATAGTGAGATCCACCTCAGCTAGCAACATCATAAAGTCCAATAATGGCATAACAACTCCTAAAATATTATCAACGTATCCAGTCAGAATGGGAACAAGTACATAAACTAACAACAGTTTCACAGTATTGACAAATACTATAAGAGACAATCATAATCGAATACAAGATGATATATCAAGACTGTAAGTAAAACATGATATATAAACTAGAAATCATGTCAAGGTGAATCATGTAGGAAAAGTAAGCTGAACTGTAATATGTAACTGATGTAATAAATATAAAATGTGCCTCGAATATTATAACATAATGTGATCAGAAAGGGTGAAGATCAGGCTTCCAGCCGACCGGCTACAAGTACGTGGACTCGGCCCGGCCGGGATGGCAAGCTGTGGAACAAGTAGTAGCACAGGTCAGGCTATACCTATCGTGAGGTGAGGGTATAGCTATGATACAAGTAGTAACTCAAGATGGGCATTGATCACACTATCTATAAAATTTCCTATTCCCCGAATAGTATACGGATCCGGACATAGCACGTCATGGCACGAGATTCCCTAAGAAGGTAGCTACTCCCTCTCAGGAATCGATGTCAATAAAGTACAAGACCAAGATCGAGCAAGTACCAATACCCCAAGAAAATCCAGGAATGACATCTCATGACAAGAATCCAGTATATACTAGTCCGTGTACAATCGTGACGAGAATCAAGTAAAACACTATAACTGAATCGAATACAGAAAATATCAAGACAAGAAACTACTATCAGAGAATGTACTCGCCTGCGGTCCTAAGCTATCAAATTGGGTCGATGCTCAGAGTGATGCCACAGACCTAAAGATAAGATATATATAAGCTAATTAGGGTTCAGCAGTGTTAGACTTGATTCTATAGTATAAGCTACGTAATCTAGGTCAGACTATGTCAACTATGTCAAACTAGGTCACACTGAGTCACACTTGGTCAAACTAGGTCACAGGAAATCAAACAAGTCAAACTAGGTTAAACTGGGTCAATGGTTGACTTACAGTTGACTTTTAGTTAACTGGTCAACTCTAGTCAACTCTGGTCAACTTCTAGGTTAAACTAGGTCAAATGTTGACTCTACTTCGACGTTCAGTCAAAGCAGTCAACCATGGTCAAATAGGGTCAAGGCTAGTCTCTATAAATATCTACAGGGTCAACACATTCAATTTCAGTGATTGTGAAATCACTAGATCTCAAATCCGATACAAGGATCTAAAAATACGAATAAAAAGAGAAGGATTATAATAATAGGGTAAAACCTACAGGTGTTATCGGATGGTGAAACAACCATCACCAACTTGTCCAGAATGGTCAAATTAGCTAGGATAGCCTATCTATAAGTCCAATTTGGACACATGGATAAAAAGATAATTTTGGGTCAAAATGGTGTCCGTGTCGGACCCACTTTGTACCGAAAAACGTGCCCAAAAAAGTTCACTAAACCTAAAAAATTATATGTCCATGAATCCAGGATGACGATACGAATTCAATGGTATATCCGAAATTGGATTCCGATGACCCGATCTCAGATTGGTCCGTTGACCCGGATATTGGAATCTGATTTGCACGAAAAAGCATATCGGAGCCAATGTCCTCAATACTCAGCAAATTATATGTCAACGAGTCCAGAATGATGATACGAACCCAACGGTATATCCGAAATTGGATTCTGATAAGCCGATCTCAAAATGACACGTTAACTCGGATGTTGGTATCCGACTTGCACCAAAATGTGTGTCGGAACCAATGTCCACTAAAATCTAACAAATTATATATCAACGAGTCCAGAATGACGATATAAACTCAACAGTATATCCAAAATTGGATTTTGATGACCCGTCGTCAAGAAGTCCCGTTGACCCGGATTGTGGGGCTCGCTTTGTACCGAAATGCGTTCCAGGGCTCACGTCCTCTAAATCAAGCAAATTTTATATGAAAACATGCCAGAACGACGTCACGAGACTACTAGTGGTGTCAGAAATTGAATCTAGATTCCCGGGTTCAAAAATGGAATTTTACAACTTGGAAATTAGGAATTTGGACGGCCAACTTTGGCGTCGAATTCAACCAATCAAACATGCTCACAATGAAACAAAACTAAAATGACAGGAAGAAAGTTATACCAGCTGTGCACAGGAACTGACAGCACAACAAATAGAGCTACGACGATGAAGATACGATCCCGCGAAGTTGGCTCCACGAAATTGTCTAAAAATAGTTCAAATTAAAACGTCAACTTGGTGGCCGGTTTTGATTTATCAAACGACAAAATTAACGGACAAAACTTGAGGTGAGTGAAGAGGTATATACCAAGATTGAGACGGAGCAAGGAAATCGCCGATCCAATGGTCGAATTTCCCAGGAAACATACGCAAAGTTGCTGTGGCGAGGCACAAATGTAAGTTCAATTTTGTGCGCGTCACGGCGGGATCCCATACGAAACGCCCGAATCGCGTACGTATCGCGTCATGGAGGAGAAGGACGACGAGGGGAAGCTCACCCAAGGGTTCGTAGGAGGTGCTCGGCCAAGGGGGGCCGGCCACGCGGCGTCGTATGGTGGCCGCCACTGCAGCTGCTGCTGCCAAACCCGCTGCTACTGCTGCTTGCTTGTGCTGCTGTTGCAGCTGTGCTAGGAGGCGCATGCGATGTTGGTGTTGGCTGCCCGACGGTGGCCGACAGCTGCGAGAAGGGAGGAAGAGAAGGGGATGAAGGGTGGTGGCTGTGCTCGTGGGGGTGGTGGCTTGATGATGAGGGTGGTAGTGTTGGTATTTGTGAAGGCGAGGGTGGTGATGAAAAAAATGAAGAAGAAGAAGGAGGGAGAAGAAGATGATGATAAGAAGAAGAAAAAAAATGAGAGGAGGGAGGGGATGATGTCGGCTGAGAGGTGATAGGGGGGAGTACTGATGGTGAGCGAGTGGGTGAGGGGTATGTGACTAAGAAGAGAGAGATAGATTAGTTTATGTAATATATATATATATATATATATATATATATATATATATATATATATGTGTGTGTGTGTGTGTGTGTGTGTGTGTGTGTGTGTGTGTATAATATATGAAAAGAGAGAGAGATATTTAGAGAGAGAGAATAGAGATATTAATGAGGGAGAGAGAGAAAGAGAAAGTAGAGAGAGGGGGTGTTCGGCCACATGGGGGGGTTGTGTGGTGTGAGAGAGAGGGAGATTAAAATATATATGTATATATATTATACGTATATATATGTGTATATATATATATACATGGAGAGAGAAATAGATATTTTGTGTAGGAAAGAAGACAAATACAATAGTGGTGTGTATGGGCAGTCATGATAGGGCATAAACCAAATTAGATTGGATATTGGACCAAGTTTGGACAAGCTTGGGGCCAAGATTTAATTAAAATAATAATTTTAAACCAAATTAAATTATGGATAAATTTAGAGCACAAGGAAGATCAAATCGGTGGCACGCAAGTGGTACATGCATAGTACACTCAAAATAGGCCAGAGCCATATATTGGGTCGACTGGATTGGACCGATGTCGGGCCTGGAAATTAAGTTAGAAGTTAAGTCACGAATTTCGACAGACGATAAATTTGTATAAATTGACCCGAAAGTTACGCAAAGCAAATGGAGCACAAGAGAACAAGTTCGAGTGGGACATGATATATCAAATTGAAGATAATCTTGTCTACTACAAACTTTAAGAAGAAAGTTTTCAGAGACTGGCATCCCTGATGCTCTAGAAATCAAAGTCACGGTAAAGAGCATTTAATGATAAAAAAATAATTAAATAAAAATGAATTATCGATAATAATTCATTTAGAAAATTTAAAAATAAATCTCGGAATTTCAGGAGGCTTATACTGTACTTGATAGATCAACCCAAGGTATCACGTTTAGTTTCCCTATCCAAAGGAGGAAATTGACTTATTTCTATATCCTTGCATCATCCATTAAATTCTAATTCTTTTGATCGTGACCAGTCGACCGTCCTCCTTATCATCTAATGTTTGGGGTCTTATTCAATTGAATTAATTCAATTGTGAGATGGAAATCAAATCTTGGATACTCGTGCTCACACTTCAATGGCCTCATTCTCCATCTTGCCTAAACTTTGATTTATCCTGAAATTGATCAACTTAGATCATGTCGGGACTAAATCTTCTTTTATATATATATTGTGTTATTGGATTTCAATGCTATTGACACTCGTGCCTTAAACTTTCGATTTCGATCATCTTTGGAATGGTAACCCTTCATAATTAATTCCTAGTTGTCTTTACTAGTTTCATATAGGATGGTAGATTGTCCTACATATTAATAATTTGTTGCTTCCTTATCTTTTCAGCAGAACACCCTATATTGCTTGCATGTTGATACCATGGGACTGTTTTGATCTAATATGACTAGTCCATCTAGATGAGACCTTCAACTGCTATGGTTGACCATGACTCTATATATTATTTTTCAAATTGTAAGAGTTAGAAATTGCTTAGAGACTTTGATTGTGGGTGGTTGACTTAGAAGGAGTATGACTTACTTAAATTTTGAGGACGAAATTTTTCTAAGGGGGGTATATTTGTAACCACCACATTTTTAATTTAGGAATATTTTGGCCATTTGGTAATTATTATATTATTTATTAATTTATTGAATTCATGTGATGATATGTGGTTTTGTTTGATGTTGTGTAGTATAAATGGGTTTAACTTAGCCAACCTTGACTACAAGCCTAATAATAACTAGAATTAATTTGACCTTGTAGGAATTATTTTAGAATTAATTAGTTATTTTAGAATGTTTTAAATGAATTTTAAGTCATTTATTTATAGCCTTTTTAAAGTCTTTTTGACTTGGACTTTAATAGCAACATAGAGAGCCTAGGCCCATGTGCAAACCCTAACCCTAATACCCCCTCCTATGGCCGACCACAGCAGCTCTCCTTTTTTCACTTTTGTGAGAAAGCACGTAGCCTCCAAGTGAAACCCCCTTTTTTTCACCTTCTCCAAACCCTAACTTTCGCATCCGGAGTCCGTTTCACTTCAAACGAATTTCTTTGCGCTCGTGGGGAAGAGGAGAACTTGCTGGAGTATTGCTAGCAAGGAGTTGGAGGCATTTTCTGGGGGAAAACGGCCCACAAAGCGTTCGAGGACTTATTTTCATTGGGTTTCCGACACCCAATAGGTAAAACTCGTTCTACCTTTGTTTTTTTAAATTTTCCTTTGTTATTGCATCCATATAGGTACCCTTGGCTTGTCCCTGAAGTTTGGTTGGGTTTTGACTTCGTTTGATAGCGGTATCAGACACGTATCGGTCTTATGTTGCACGTGTTCGGCAAAATGTCACTTAGAATTGAAAAGTGTTAATTTTTGATTCTGTTTTCACAAAATACTTCCTTATATGATTTGTAACAACTTTTGTGAAGACGGATCAGAAATCGACACGATTTCGACATCCGAACGGACACGGATATGCTTGTACGAGATCCCGTGCACGGTCCCGTGCACGCCCTTAAGTCTGTGCATCATAACTCGATGCACAGAGCTCCGTCTTGCATGAAGTTTTATGAGAACGTAGGGGCAACCTCTGCCCATATGCCCATAAAATTTTACGCCGTTTCGTGAAGCGAGCGCGGAGAAATCTCGCGTGCACTGGTCGGCTGAACTGTACATTCAGGCTAAAACTTGTCGCTGACACGGCCTTCGTACGCGAACACGGCGCATCGAGGACCCATACCAGCAGTGGGAACACATAGCCCTATACCTAGACTACCCAGGGGCTCGACCCCGAGTCGCGAAGTGGCCCTACGCACGAGCCACGAGCGGCGAACCGCCCGCACGAGCACGCGCGCATAGGCCGTGCGCTGTGCGTGGGCCATTGCGTCACATTGCTGCAACATCATGTCATGTCGACATGTCCTAGACCTACCCTGTGACCCTACCTAGCCGTATGCACGAGCACGAGGCTTCTCGTTGCTCGTGTGACGCACAATCAAATGAGAACACCCTCTTTGACACGCTATATCGGTTTTTCGATATGCACTCTCTGGACACTACGCGGACATGGTCTCAACCATGAGAGTACCCGAGCACGTCCCACGTGTCGAGACCGACGTATTTGCCATATTTCGTGAGTTGGTTTGGAGTATTTTGCATTTTGGGTCGATTTGTGAAAATTGGATTTTTCGTGTCCAATATTTTGAATAGAAATATGATATTTTGATTCTTCGACTTTTAATCGATATTTTCTGACTTGTTAACTTATATATGATATTTTGGACTTGCGGGAAGTGATCCGCAGGATTATTACCTATTTGTTGCCTTTTTCAAGCATAATTGGATTTTCCCTTGAAATTGAATTTGAAGAATTTTGTGATAATTTGATTCTTTGGATTTAATGCGATAATTTCTGAGTTTTTGATTCTTGGACGCTGTTTTAGACTTGTGGGATTTGACTCTCGGGGTTGATTCATATTTTCTAGCCATTTTTAGGCAATTATGGTATTTTACTTATTTAATGCACACTACCAAAATATGTCGATTTAGAGATGGCCCCCTCCGTCGCCCATCCGTCGGTAAATAGTATTAGCGACGGTTCACTGACGGAAATTGGTCAAAACATTCCATCGGTAAATAGCTCTTCGCTAATAACGATCCGTCACTAAGTAGTCGTCAAGCGATGGAATAGCAACGGCTTTCCGTCATCATAATTCGTTGCATTAGTGACGACTTCCCGACGGTCTTCCGTCGAATTCAAGTATTACGTACTGAATTGTGTAGACGCTAGCGACGGATAGTCCGTCGGTAAACCATCATAACAGTGTATCAGAGGGTATCGTTCCGTTGCTATTCTGTCGAACGCCGTCGCTAACAAAGGACGACTTAGCGACGGATCCCTGACGGATAATCCGTCGACATTGTTCTGGAAATGCTTGACATTTTCAGAACACTGGCGACGAATATGTCGTCGCGACTCCGTCGCTCATCCGTCGACATGGCGACGGATTACTGGCAGAATATCCGTCGCCATAGTTCTGGAAATGCTTGACATTTCCAGAACGATGGCGACGGCTATTCCGACGCGAATCCGTCGAACATGGTATTTCCAGAACCATGGCGACGGATATTCAGACGCTAATCCATCGACCAGGGCGACGGATCTCTGAAGGAATATCCGTCGCTAACATTCTGTACACCTTCAATTCTACAGAACCTTCCCGACGGATAATCCGTCGGCAGGTCGTCGCCATGCTAGATATGCCGTCGGCTGGCCGTCGAAAATCCGTCGCGAGCTGGAAATATTTTCAATTCTACAGATAGCGACGGATATTCTGTCGACAAGTAGTCGGAAACTGGAGATATCCGTCGCTAACCGGTCACTAGTCCGTCGCTAACTGAGTTATTTTTTAAAAAAATTTGCAGGCCTTTCCCTGTTCACACAACATCCGAACATCGGACCAATATATAATCACAATATACAATCACAGAACATCTAAGAATCACATATATGCATAACCACAAATATAATCCCAAATTTCCACAAATATGCATAACCACAAATATAATCCATTTAAAAACTAGTTATAATCCCAAATTTCCACAAATATGCATAACCACAAATATGCATAAGCCCAAATATGTATAACCCAAACCAGTTATAATCCAAAATTTCCACAAATATTCCAAATTTTAAAACTATTCTTGTACAATACTTCAAGGAGGAGGAGTTCGATTGTCCGGTGGTGGTAATCCCTCCTGCATCCGACGAAAATACTGCTCCACTAGGTACGACGACAAGCCTTCGAAGACCGTGCATGGAAGTTAGCGTAGCTACTCTGGCGACATGAGATCAATGAGTGTCGTCACAGTCGGAGGCGGTACCAGAGGGGCAGCAGGGTTGAAAAAAAGATAACCGACGGAAGAAGGACCGGCAGCAGTGGTCGACGGACCGACACCAGCAGCAGACGGACCGGCAGCAGCAGACGGAGGAAGAAAGTATATGCCAATTTGCTTCCGCAAGGATGATACCGCCTCGTGCAGCTGCGTAAGCTGCGACCTAACATCATCGTATGCCGGGGCCACGGGAGGAGGCGGTATCAGTGGAAATCTCTGATTCGCCATGTGCAACGGCCCTAGGGAGCCGACTCCGTACAGGTGCCCTTTCTTAAAGCCGCCGACGGTATCTACGAACAAGTCGTTGTGAGCGGCCGAAGAAGAGGGCGTCCGGGCGGGCATCGTTTCACCGACATCCTCGGTGTCAGTTAACTGAGCCCGACTAAGGGCCTCACGATACGCAGCCTATCAAATGAATGTGTTTATATTATAAGATTTACCTAAGTTGTAATCTAAATCCTATGTTTCACTAAGTTAAGTGTGAATCCTAAGTTTACCTAAGGTATAGTCTGAATACTTTTAATTCTAACGTAAATCTCATAAAGATAAGTACATACATCAGTCTCCTTGGCCCTCTCGTCGACGAAGCTCCCGTCCTTCCGTCTCTTATGCGTATGCTGGAACACGTCGTACATGGTGACTGATTATGGCGCCCTTCTCTCTTTCACCGCCCATTGGGTCTGCATACAAAATTTCTGTAGAAGTTAATTAACTCCGTATATTAATAATACCTAATTCGATGGTAGAATGAATTTACGGTATCTCACCAGATCTGCAAGCGTCGCTGCGTGGGGCCTTGATCCCCCGGTAGAAGCCCGGCGGCCCGTCGGTTCGCCTTCGCCTTTTCCGATTTCTTCTTGTACGCAGGAGTATTCATCATATCTAAGAGGTCCTCATAATTGTCCTGCCGGATCCAATTCGGCCTCGTCTACCCCATTTTCAAGTCATGAATCATATCCCGTATCTTCTTCGAGGCAGCACTTCTGTAGGTCCTGCGGATCGCGTCCTCGCGATGGAGGGTCCACCAGTACATCGTCTAACATAAAAATTCAATTATCACGTAATTTAAAAAATGGTTGATTAAAGAGTAACTAATAATTAACCAGAAGATATAGATATATATCCTCAACTCGTCGAGCCAGACGTACTTCAAGTTTGGGGGCACCGATAAAAAGTTGAGGTAGGGACCATGAAAGTTAGCCCTGATAATTTCTCCAAGAGCCCTGGCCACATTAAACGAAAAAAACCTACAAAGAAGAAACGACTGGATTATTAACTTGAATAAATGAAAGAAATTTAATAAATTATCTTAAATTTACTTACGAGGTCCCCGCGGGCCATAGCTCTCGTCGGAACTCGCCTCTCGGCCTCTCTGGTGCCGTCGGAGGATCCGCGGGTCCGCGCGTGTACTCCCCAGTAACCAAATGGAACCGAGTATGGAGGTACTCCGGGGCCCACTGTGCAGTAACTGGGAGATCCACTGGTGGATCCGCTGGTGGGTCCGATAGCGGAACGGATCCGCTAGCAGATCCGGACTCTTGCCACGATGAAGTTGTCGATCAACGGCGGGATGCGTCTGTGCCCGGGGTACTCTCCGGGTCGGGCTCGCTGGATGGGGTCACACTCCGGGAAGATTGAATGCGACCACGACCACTAGTACCACCACGACCACGACCACCACCACCACCACCACCACCACCAGCACTACGACCACGGCCAGCCATCATGACCATTAAATAGAACACATAAACATAATTAACAATATAAATGTGTAAAGGAATATAAAATTCTAAACTAAAATATACATACAACCAGTAGGGAGACGAGTGACGCCGCGACAAAAATGACTAGGAGTGCCATCTGCAATAAGTAATTAATTGAACGAAAAAAAATATGAATTCACGTAATTGCTTTTATGAGGTCAAACTTAATTCACGTAATTGGAAGTGTTTTTAATATGCAATAATATTTAACCTAATCATCATCTTCGTTCTCATCCTCGGCCTCGTCTTCATCCTCCTCCTCCTCCTCCTCCTCCTCATCCTCATCCTCATCCTTATCTTCATCGTCGATTTCATCTGTATCCTCATCCCCATCAAATTCGTCTTCTTCTTCTTCTTCTTCTTCTTCTTCTTCTTCTTCTTCTTCTTCTTCTTCTTCTTCGTCTTCTTCTTCTACTTATTATTCTTCTTCTTCTTCTGCCTCAATATTTGGGACAAGATGCCTCTTTCTCCCCTGGTTGACAGCTAAGTCTTGTGTATCAACCTCTTCCTTCCCTCTATTTTTCTCAACAATATCTTCAACATCCATTGTATCTGAGTGTTGTCCCAAGTATTGGGACTTTTTGTTCTGGTCCTCTTGGTATGCTGGGTCTCCAACGTTGAATGTATTTCTAGATTTAATCTTACATACTGCCCACCAGTCAAATCGATCTCTACGACACCTTGGGTAGCATGCATAGTAGACTAGAACAGCCTGATTTGCTATCGCAAATGTATCGGACCCTCTATACCTCCTACGGTGATTTATATCGACAAATCCAAATTGTTTATCGATTCTCCAACCGATATTTGGTGTCGTATCGAATAACTTACATTTGAACATCATAATATGCATATCATATGGGCCAGTATATTATAAATCTACAATATCCCGAAGTACTCCATAATAGTCAAAGTTCGGCTCGTCGTCAAAGATGGTGTCTCTTATGCAAACACCAACATCCTTTGTACTGATGTCGTCATTGATAAATTCGACATTTATAGCATTCTGAGTTGCCTTAAACCTGAAGCTATTAACGATATAGCCTGGCCAAGTCTTTTTTTGATTCTTCGGTCCCAATGCCAGATAACAAACACTCTCATGAGTGAGTGTTGTTTCAGACAATAAAACCTGTAAATAAATATTTATAATTTAAATGTTTTAGATTATATATTTGTAATCTCAATTATAATCTCAGTTACTTACGTATTTGCGAAACCATGACGGAAATGTACAATCAACATCTCTTTGAAGGCCCTCATCGGTAATATCGGGTGTCCTTATTTTGACTTCACCTCTAAATACACTATTAGAGGAAATAAGAATATATAAGTGTAGTCACTTACTTCATCAAATTAGAGATTATAACGAGTACAAGTGTACTGACTTGCTTCTCCAAATCTCTCACTTCTTGTATGTCACAGGTTAACAAGACATATCGGTGAGCAGCATCATACTCGTCGTCAGTCAACCACCGTTTTTTACTAGCCCCAACAGGCATGCCCCTTATATTTAATATACCTCCATCCTCAACGTCCTCGTCATTCCTTTGAGGTCTATTTCAATTTTTCTTAACATGAGTATCGAAATAAATGGAGCAGAAGTTTGACACCTCTTCGATAAGATATGCTTCGCATATCGAAGCCTCTATATGAGCCTTGTTGCCAACTTTCTTCTTTAGATGGTGTAGGTATCTAGAGAGACAAATTATCTTGAGAATTAAGAATGAATTTTAAAACCTACTGAAATTTGACTTAAATTATATCGATTTTTATGTACCATTCAAATGTGTACATCCATCGATAATGAACAGATGTACCGACACGGGCTTCGTATGCTAGATGAATCGGTAGATGCTCCATGCTGTCGAAGAAGCTAGGAGAAAATATTTTCTCCAACTTGCAAATTGTTAAGATAATCTTCTCCTCAAGTTCAACCATGTGTTGCTCAGTCAACTTAGTTAAACAAATATCACTAAAGAATATAGATAGTTCGGCCAACGGAACCCATACAGCAGAAGGCAACAAATTCTTTCAAAGCAATGGACAGTAATCTTTCCATAAACACGTGGCAGTCATGACCCTTCAATCCCGTTAGCTTGCGTTCATTGAGATCAACGCATCTAGACAAATTCGACACATAGCCGTCGAAAAATCTTAAAGTAGATACCTACTTGCAGATTATTAATCTATCTTCCTTGCTCAATGTGTATTGTGCTATCGGCTTACTTAATTGTCCACCAGCTTTCCTTTGTATCAAGTTCAGATAAGGACACTTGTATATCTCGACAATATCTTGTCTTGCTTTTGGATTGTCCTTCGTCTTTCCTTTAATATCCATGACGGTATCGAAGACATTATCGAACACATTCTTTTCGATATGCATAACATCAAGATTATGCCTTATCAGATTATCTTTCCAATAAGGAAAGTCCCGGAAGATACTCCATTTGATCCAGTTATGGCTTTGTCCGAACACCCATCGACACGATTGTTCGATGGATCTTCCATTACAGTAGGCAAGTCCTTTACATCGTCCCAAATATCATATCCCGACAATCTGGTAGGCGGATGAGAAAATTCTTGTTTTTCAGCTTTGAACGCATCCTTGTCCTTCCTCCAATGATGACTCATGGGCAGAAATTGACGATGACATTCAAAGAAAGAAGTTTTTCCTCCATTCTTAAGGCGGAACGCCTTACTATTTTCTATGCATATCGGATGCCGTGAGTACTCTATCCCGACAGCATACCGTATACGGAAAAATTATTGATTGTCCACATCAGTGAAGCTCTCATCTGAAAGTTCTATTTCCTGGAAATATCATAGGTTGCGATGTAGATCTTCCATAGCTATTTCAGCTCATCCACCAACGGCTGTAAATATATATCGAAATTCTTCGTTGGATTTTTGGGAACCGGTATGATAGCTATCAAGAACATATAAGGAGTCTTCATACACATCCATGGTGGCAGATTGTAAGGGGTCAGAATGACCGGTAAGCAGGACTATTGAGATCCCGACTGCCCGAAAGGGGCGAAGCCATCAGAACATAGCCCCAGACGTACATTTCTATGCTCTGCAGCAAAATCTAGATGACGCAAATCGAAATATTTCTACGCCTCTCCATCCAAAGGATGTGACAATTCTCCATCGTCCTTTGTGCGTTCTTCGTTGTGCCACGTCATGTGTTCTGCTGTATTCTGAGACATATAAATCCTCTGCAAGCTCTTCGTGATCGACAAGTAATGCATATACTTGTAAGGACGTCGTTTTCTAGTTGACTTTCCCTTTTCCCTGACTGGCTTGTAACGATCCGCATTACAAAAGCTGTAACTTTCTATATGCTCGTTCTCCTTGTAGTACAATATACATCCGTTGCGACAACAATCTATCTTCTCGTACCCCAGCCCCAGTTGTCGGACCATCATCTTCGACTTGTAGAAGTTTTTTGGAAGCTCTTTTGATTCTTTCGGTAACACCTCCTTGATTAGTTGTATAATCCAATCATAGCAAGTTTGTGGCAAGTTAAAATCAGACTTTAAGTTCAACAACCGCATCGTCACTGACAGTATGGAATGTGACTCACAACCAGGATATAAAGAAGTTTCAGCATCCTGAAACATATCATATAACTCCTTCGCCTCGGGATTAGGATCCTCTGGATCAAAATTAGGCCCTGCCGTATCGTACACCATATCTCGTGCAAGGTTTTACAGGTCTCAATAATCAACAGAGCATTCGTCGTCTTCGACGACAAAATCCGTTGCAGCATTATCATCAAAAGAATAAGTAGTGGCATTCGCAACCTGTCTTTCCGCATATAGTTTACCTTGCGCTGACCACAGGCCGTAATCACGTATGAAACCCTTATGGGTCAAGAGATCTCTTACACTCACCACTTCTTCGTAACGTCTATTGTGACAATTACGACATGGACACTTGATTTTGTTACCGTCCATATACTGAGCTTTGCTCATGGCATACTTAAGAAACACTTCCACGCCTGGTTGAAAATCGTCACTCACACCTATTCTGCTCTCGTGTTATCGTTTGTACATCCATGTACGATCAACGAAATAACGATCAATCACAGATTGGATGTAAACATCTGTATCGTAAGAGAAACTAAACATAATTAGTATATAATCATGTAACTGGTGGATCCGCTGGTATATAGGCCGGATGTACTTAGTATCTACTGCAGCAGATTAGTATCGGTCTATAGGTTTGGTATAGGCCGTATCAAATTGTTATTGGCTAAGCGAATTGGTATCGTCCTATCCGATATATATCGCCGTATAGCTAGGATTCGTATTGGCCTTATCGATTCGGTATCGGCCATATTCGATAGGTATCTGCTGTATCGGATATGTATCGGCCGTATCAGATTAGCATGGTGGAAGGTTTAGTAACAACTGTACTTAGATTTTTCTCTTCTCGAGCTAGAATACCATTTCAAGAGAGTCACGAGAGAGTGAAAATCTAAGTACAGTTGTTACTAAACCTTTCACCATGCTAATCTGATACAGCCGATACATATTTGATACGGCTGATACCTATTGGATATGGCCGATACCGAATCGATAAGGCCGGTACGTATCCTAGCTATATGGCTTATACATATCGGATAGGACGATACCAATTCGCTTAGCCAATACCAATTTGATACGGCCTATACCAAACCTATAGACCGATACTAATCTGCTACGATCGATACTAAGTACATAAGGATACCGATACCGATACTAATAGTTCGATACCGATACCGATAGTTCGATACCGATACCAATAGTGCGATACCGATATCGATACCGATACCGATAGTCCGATACCGATAGTGTGATACCGATACCGATAGTACGATACCGATAGTACGATACCGTTACCGATAGTCCGATAGTCCGCTAGCGATACCGATAGTTCGATACCGATACCGATAGTCCGATAGTTCGATACCGATACCGATAGTACGATACCGATAGTTCGATAGTCCACTAAGTCCAAATGATTCCTCTTAAGCGTCGAGCATGTTATACATGGTTCAACTTGACGAGTCAGTAAATATTTTTGCGATGTTGTATGCTTGCAGCAACAAATCAAGTTTTACGGTCATTATAGGTGAATAAACAATTATATTAACTGGAAACAAGATATATCATAAGCAATTACCCTTAGAATCAAGTTTACTCCGAACTGGTGTCACATAATCCTATTTAGAGTAAAACAGGTTATGGTGTACTCAGAAATAAGGTAATTGAAATATACGATACAGTCTAAATGATTCTAAGTCATATCTAGGTCAAAGTCTACTCTAAGTCAAACCTGGTCAACTGTCTAGGTCAAACTAGGTTAAATAAAGTTAAACTAAGTCATATTAGGTCATACTAGGTCATAGCAAGTCAAAGCAAGTCAAACTAGGACAATCTAGGTCAATCTAGGTCAAGGGTCAATTATAGGTCAATTAATCAAACCGAGTCAATCTATCTATTTCTAAAATGCAAGAGTCCACTTCAAGGGTATGGGAGCTATATCCTAAATATCTAGGCTAAAATTAACTTGGTTAGGATACTAGAGTGTCCTTACTATCTAGCAAGCACTACCTTAGTCTAGTTACACTAGCATTACCTATATTTCCTACCATGCCTACACTCACACATTACACCCCAAGCCTTGTTGCATGCTAATAGGCATGGTAGGCCTGCCTTCATTTCTCACTCTCTAAAGCATACATACACATATGTATATCACAGTTAGATGTATAGATATATACAACTATATAGAAGCACACAACTGATACACTCTACTCTCCTATTTATTATCCCAAGACACACACAAATGAGACATATGCTCTCTGACTCAATGCTTCCTGATACTTCCTAGTATCAGACACTTGCACTCAATACTGCCCAAATGACTCTCTCACTAACACTCTATTAATACACAGGAAATACATAACACTCACAATCCATGCCACACACACCCTCACTTTTTTCCCTCACTCAACATCACACAGGCCACATGGCCATATGTATCACTATCTGCCAACCTCTCTTACATAGATATGCCCTCAAATACATGTATATAGGCCTTCAAAGACTCATTTAAAACCTGGATTTCGAATTGAACATTTTAAAAAAAATAGTAAACTGTCTATATCAGTGTATCAAAAGAAAACATGAAATTGAACCCAAAAGAAACGAATGAAAGCCAAACCAAACACTCGTGTCCTAAGGAAAATGTATGCCCACATGGGGAGGGGTCTAGTCGTGTCCTAATGTGCCAATTAGTGACTCAAAAACATGTCTAAACCACTTGATGGTTTCATACCCCAGCCGCCCCCCGTCGTCCCCCACAGCCCCCACGTGCCACCCGTAACACCTCGCCGACCCTCCCACCCCCCGCCGCCCCCCACCCCCCGCCAAACCCCCAGCCCCCAACGCACCCGCCAACCCCGTCGCCCCCGCAGTCTCCGCCGTCCGCGCTGTCCCCGACGCCCCCGGCCCGCTGCACCCACGACCACCGCGAGAGAGAGAGAGAGAGAGAGAGAGAGAGGAAGATGGGATTACCTTTGGGAGAGAGAGGAGAGGTCGCCGATCACCGTCGTGGGAGAGAGAGAGAGAGAGGAGACGGAGGTCGCCGATCACCATCGTAAGAGAGAGAGAGAGAGAGAGATAGAGTAAAATTTGGGGGGAATGAAAAGTTCTCTCCATCGTTTCAATTTAAGTTTGGAACGTATATTTAGCGACCGACTAGCGACAGACCACATCCGTCGCTACACCGATGCTATATTGTAAACCTGGCGATGACCATTCTGTCGCTACGTAGTCGGCAATTTATCCCGCCACTTCTCCTAACATTTTCTGCCAAATCGTCGACAGCATAGCGACGGATGAGAGTCCGTCGCCATATCGCCGACGCCGTGGCGGCGGACTGTCGACCTTCTCTCACCCTTAAAACAAAAAAATGATATCGGCTTATCGTCGGTTTGCCGTCGGCGATTTGTCGCAAATCCGTCGCTAATTGCGACGGAATATTTGGGTTGCTAACCATCCGTCGCTAATTGACTGTAATTTGGTAGTGGCATATATATATATATATATATATATATATATATATATATATATATATATATATTAAATTCTTCAAATGCCTAATTTCGAAAATGTGTTTATGTGAGGGTCGAGACTTTGATTTCAGACCTGGGAGTTTACTCCTGGTTCGAGATCGACCTTCGTTGGTTTTATACTTGGTATATACCTATATCTATATATAAGCTTATATGTGTATATATATTATAT
>JANAVB010003800.1:2622501-2705001 GCA_029216955.1 Iris pallida | reverse complement strand
TTCTTAGCTATATCATGTATATCTATTTCTACTATATCATGTTCTTCTTTTTACAGTCTCCTACTATTTTTTACAGTAGTTCATGTATATTATTCTATAGCTTGTTTCATATTTTCTTTCATGTTATGATATGTGTGAGAGATATGTATTCGTTTCTGTCCTGACTGGACCATTGACAATATTACAGATGATGAGGATTGCTGCGATACTTACTATGGAGCAGGCTTAGTTGATACAGGTGACCTGGACCCTCAGCAGGATCCAGTAGTCGCTAAGGACTTGCCATTAGCTTAGTCTAGACTTATCTTATTATCTAGCTTTATGAGACATTTGAGATTTTATTGAGATATTGTTTATGGTGTTGATAACACCTAGACTTTTCATTTTACTATATTTCTCTTATGGATTTCATATCTATATTTTCATACTGATTATCTACCTTTAGTTTTGTGATTTAGTTTGTATCCCCTTATGATTATCCTCCGTTTGGAGAATATATCATTTTGTGATTGTTGTGATTGTGACCTAGAATAGCGTTCTACCGTCGATACTGCGGCGTAGGCTGGACGTACCCACGTCTCATGTCCTTACACTGGGTGCGGGTCGTGACACATTTTAGTGGTGGACCATGCAGGTCCAGATTCGCATTAGTACGATGTCGTGGTAGTACAACGACTTAGTTGTACTATTACGAGCCTGCTATAGAGTTTAGGAAGTAAAGTGTTAGAATGAGAGGATACTCAATCATTGTTAGGATTCCTTTAGAGATTCCTGGGATGACCCTTGAGAATTTTATTTTAATTTTGATTTGAAATATTTTTCCCTGATTTGATTCACTCATGACTCATTCGATTCATCCATTACTCCTTGTTATTGAATTTGATTTTGATGGATTCATTGTTGAATTTTGAATCTTGATGATTAGTTGTTAACTTTGAGTTTGTATTTAAATATATATATATATATATATATATATATATATATATATATATATATATATATATATATTTATCTTTATTTTATTTTAGAATTTAGGGTATAACCTGATAACCTACTTGATAAGGACTGTGAGAAAGGTAAATGTCTACTTTATTTGTGGAGTTAGAATTTATCGCAGTCATACTAGCTAGCATGACAAGGACGTACAGCCTAACTTTAGATATACTATCCTAGTTATGGAATCTAGATGTTTTTACAACCATACCGGTTGGCGTGGTAAGAATTCTAAATAACATGATTATAGGGTGTATACCTTAGTTACGGGCTCTATTGTTTATTGCAGCTATGCTTACTGGCGTGGCAAAATTCCAGCAATATGATTTCAGGAAGATGTGTATGGTTATCAGACTATATCTTAAATTGGTTCATTCCTTTTGAACAGATGAGCAAGAACAGATTTTATCATTATTTCTTTCTTGCCATTATTTCTTGTATTCCTATTTTTCCTTATCTTAGTGAACTCTGTCCCAATTACATCAATCACCTATCTCGTAACAAATTCAGTCAGCTATATTTTGAAACTTTGAATCCCTATATCTCCTTACTTTGGAAAGGTCGAAGAATTAATGTAAATCATCTAGCTCAGAAAGGATGTAATTTGTTATCTCATGATAATCTTGGTAGGAATCTAAATGTTGGTCTTTGATATAGAATTTTGTAATAGAGATGTGGTAAAAAGTTAGAATGAAATCAAGTGATTTATATTATCAATTTAGGAACGATCACACACAGAGAAATATTTGGATATAAATAATTTATAGATGCATTTCCTAACTGACGAGGATATTCGAGGTCGATATAGTTTGAGAACTTGGATAATTTTTGGTTATTGATTCTTGAGACGTTTCACTTTAAGGCTATGATGTTAAATTTAGGGATTTAGTAATGGAGAAGAAATTTTAACTGTATTTGACGGCAATACGAAATTGAATAAGATATTGCAAGAATATAGTTAAGAACAGAAAGAACACAATAATTTTTGAGTTACAGAAAATATATAAATTTTTGAGAAAATTTTAAATTTAAGGAGAATAATATTTGATGGTGTACGTTGAAGAAAATATGATGGTTGATTTTAATGGAGAATAGTTTTTGTAAGGCCTAGTGGTTTTAGATTGAATAACACGAGGAGAGTAATTTAAACAAGTTCAAGGATTTCATAAAACTTGATTTAGAGGTTTCAGATTTAATTTAAGACAAGGTAGAAGAATTTGGATTTAAAAGATGATTATGTGGTTAGTATTGAGTGCTAATAAATAAAAGGGTATGCTTCATGAGTAATGTTTGGAATTTAGGAATTGAGCCTATGATGATCATAACAAGGTCTAATCTTCACAACGGAAGGGTATAAATTTTTGGTGGTAGTCATATAAATATTGATTTTCGTATTTGGACTTATGAGATAAAGATATTATTGGCAAATGATAATTAGATAACCTTGATGGTATCAGGGGGAGATGATTAACTAGACTTCCCTATGAAACCTTGTCTTTTGTTTTCCCTATCAAAATGAGGAAATTAACTTATTCTATATCTTTGAATTATCCTTTAAAAGTTTTCAATATCATTGAATCCTAACTCCCTTAATCACGACCAATCGACTTTGGTAATCTTTTCTTATCATATTAATATCTTGGGTCGTACTCAATTGAATTAAATTTAATTTTGACCTGGATCTCCATCCTTGGATGCTCGTGCTTAGACTTCGAAGACCTTGTTCCCCATCTTGCCCAAATCTTGATTTACCCAGAGATTGATCAACTTAGATCATGTTAGGACTAAATTTCCTTTTATATATATCGTAATTGGATTTCAATGCTATTGACAGCCGTGCTTTAAACCTTTGATTTTGATCATCTTTGAAATAGTAACCCTATATAGTTAATTCCTAGTTTTTTTTGATAACTACCAGTTTTTATATAGGATGATAGACTGCCTTGCAGCCGATGATTTATTATTTTCATTATCTTTTCCAGTATGCCACCTATGACCAGAGTCTGTCGTCAGTGCACAGCTGTAGTTTCGGATGAGACCGAGATTGCACTTTCCCCTTATATTGCTCAAGAGGTGTTAGCAGCCTCACCAGAGAGTTTTTCTCCATCTCCTATCCTTCAGGAGAGGGCTGCAGTTTAGCTGAAGACTGAGCGCCTCCCTTTGTCTCCTGGAGTGGTACCCCATGCCATTCCTGATGAGGCTCAGAATACAGACTTCTTCAGGATGTGTGGGAGGTACAGAGACTTTAGGCTGAGCTTATGAGAGAGCAGAGTCTCAGTTTCCAACTGTTGTGGGATTACATGCATTCGAGGGAAAAGCCTAGACCCAAGAGGGCGAGGAGCAGTATATACCCAGAGCCTCAAGAGTACCCCTGTTTCCAGCCTAGACAAGCCTGTCCAGTTTAGATTCCTGTCTAGCAAAGGCCAGTTGAGCGAGTGCCTACCTGTGCCTTCTGTAAGAAGCCTGGGCACATATGGAAGGACTGTAGGAAGAGAATAGGAATGTGCCTATTTTGTGGGTCAGCTGCACACAAGATACGAGACTGTCCTACTATACCTGCCCCTAGTCGAGGCCTATCTCCAGGAGAGAGTTTCAGCTACCAGACCTAGTAGAGGTGAGTTCTTGACCTATACCTTATCTTGTCTTGATGATTATTGTACCCTACCATATTATTTGTATATTTTGATACCTTATGACTACTTTTGATCTATTATGACTATAATGGCTAGATGATGAGACCTTAGACTGGTATTACCTACTGTAGAAGCATAAAAAAAATGAATAAGTGCTTATACGGCCAGGAAACCAGCCCCATGCGGCTCATAGCTGAAGGAGCCTTCATGCGGCTCAACAAGGCTCGAGAGCTTCATGCGGCTCAAGAAAGCTGAAGGGGAAGCCACATGGACTCATGCAGGGGGCCATAAAAGCTCTGAGTAGATGGCTCATTAATTACCCTGATACAGTGGCAGCTTTGACAATGACGGATTGACAGCTCTGACATAAAGCTGCAATGATGACTCTGACATAATGGCGCGCTCCTAGGAAAACGAAGAAAATCTTTATAGCTGGCACTATCCATCAATTCCAAAGCTCACTATGCGACCATCTCTATGCGGCTGCCATCTCCATGCTGCTGCCACTTTCATACGGCTGCCATTTCCATGCAGCTGCCACTTTCATGCGGCTGCCATCTCCATACGGCTGCCACGCTCATACGGCTGCCACCCTCATGCGGTTTCGATTTTGGGAAGCCACACACATGCGGCTCTGACACGTGGCCACCTTTATGCGGTTTGGTTGGGGGCTACTCCCATGCGGCTGATACTTCCATGCGGTTCAGATAAGGCCACCCTCATGCGGCTCGGATTAAAGGACTTCCATGTGGCTCAGATAAGGCCACCCTTATGCGGCTCTGACACGAGGCCACAGTCATACGGCCCAACTATGACAGTCCTCCATACGGCTCGTAGCAGTTGGAACACGTGGTAGGAGTTGATCAAATGCCAACAAGCAGTGGGTACACATGGCAGAAGATTGACCAAGATTTATTCATTCGGATTTGCTGATATCAACAAATCTTCACCATACAGATTTGGTACAATCAACATTAACTGCCCATGCAGATTTGTTGCAATCAACATTAACTGCCTATGCAGATTTGTTACAATCAACATTAATTGCCCATACAGATTTGGTGCAATCAACATTAACTGCCCAGATTTGTTACAATTAATATTGACGGCCCATATTGACTTTCAACAAACAAAGATCAAAGCAAATCTTAACCAAATCCTTAACGACCCACTTTTAAAGGAGCAATTATTGCAAACCCTACTTATCACACTACACTTTTATAAATAGTAAGGTACCATTCCCTTGCAAGGCAGACGGAGCATAGAGGAGCACAGAGAGAGAGGAGAGCAGACTGAGAAATACAAAGGCACGCACAAAGAAAGCGGCGGCGCGCAAAAGAGTCTCCCCACGCATCCCGAGAGCATTTCTTCATCAGAGCCAATGCTACGTCCGATCGTCCAAGAAGTAAGGCAGAGTTGCCGTCACTCTTCCGAGCCTCTTCCGTCACCCCCAGAATCAAAAATAAACAATTGTACTTAGATTGCTGTACCTAGGTTTTTGTCCCTATGCTTTTTTTGTACGAGCGAGTTTGTATTATGAGTCTAAGTTCAGTCCTTCCATAAAACTGTTATGTACTTTTATAATCAATGGCAAATACGATGGCGACTCTGCTGGGGACTAACTTCTCCATGGCTGAGGAGTTGGTGACGCAATCGGACGCAACCAAACTTGGCTCTACTCAACAGATGCTGGTCACCCGGTTCGACCAGCAGGCGTTTGAAGAAATGATCTCCGACGGGACCGCTGGCACGATCCAGCGGCGAGCCCGCACGAAGAAGGCCCACAGGGAGAGGAAGCCCAAATCATTTGCTCCTCCCCAAACTCTGGAAGAAATGCTCCCTGCTACCCAAAATGGCGGAAAAGACTCTCATACGGCCCCACTTCAGGACATAGAGGACTCTGCTGTCCCCAAGTCCGGCAGAGGAAAATACTACGATACCGGACTTGCATGGGCAAAAAGGGACTCTGTGCGGTCCAAGAAGAAGCCACATAAGGGCGCCTGCCACATAAAAACTGATGCGGCCACCGAAGCCAGCCGCATGCAGAAGGCTCATACTGCCAGAACTTCCCGCCATATGAAGGAGGCTCATGCGACCACGACTGCCAGCCGCATACAGACTGCTTATGCGGCCACCGCTCCTAGCCGTATACAGAAGGGTCATGCGGCCATACATGCCAGCTGCATACAGACAGCCTGTACGGCCACCAAACCCAGCCGTATACCATCTGCTCCATACGGCTCACGGTTCGTCTTTGATCGTCTCTCATGCGGTCCTAACCTTAGATACTCTCAAGAGGTTGTGCCAAACTCTGTGATGCACCACTTGGACTCTTTCTACTATGCATTCTCGGGTGCTAAAGAGAAGAAGTCTAGGACAGCACGGGCTCGTCGAGCTCAGTCAACTATCCCAACTTCTAAATGTCAGGGCATTTCGCTGACTATTACGCGGGGTCCTAATAGAAAGTTGTATAAAACTAGCCGTGTCCAGCCCCCGACGGCCAATGAACGGGATAGTTATCAAGAATATCCTAACAACAATCAGGGGCGAGTACTCTTACTACCCTCACATCAGGGATCAGGCATGATACCAATACTCTCATGTGCTCAGGACTCCCGGGCCCATAAAATAAGCGACTTGCACAATATGATTCTTCACAAACGTAAGGAAAGAGACGAAAACTTGGTGTACAGTGAGTCATTTCATGGACATCATTGCACTCAAGTTATTGTCAACTGCTGCTGTAGTAAGACGGCCACACAAGAGGACCGACAATCCATCTTTCGACGTCTGCAACATCCAAGATCAGAAGACGAGGTGCTTCTCGTCGCCTCCTACAATTCTGCTCAGAAGATCCTTGGCAGTGGGAGAGGGAAGAAAACAAACGTCTCCAGCCCGAAAATCTCAACCAAAAAACTCTCTTCTAAGCGGTTGTCCACGACCGTTACGGAAGAAGTTTTCCAAGGTACTCGCTCAAAGACAAAATCTGCCATACTTGGAGATTCATCGTCTACATCTCTGTGAGGCGCTGGAGCCGGGGGTAGCACTCCTTCGAATATCCACGATAATTTGGTGTTCCAAGAAGATAATTCAGGGAAAACAGTTACCCCAACAGATGCAGCATGTTCCGACATCCCCGAGGATGTCCACAACTCTCAAGACGAGGCAAGCTCTGAATCTGGAGGTACCACTTCTTCTGAGTCCGAACCAGAGGAGAACATTCATACATACCCTGACGACTTCTCTGTATAAGAGTATGACTCAGAGGGCACGTCCTCCAACGTTCCTTCCATCTCTCCTCATGTGAGGACGATATTCATGACGGACATCAACCAAGACAGTCCCAGTGATCGCCAACACATCGACACTCTGGAGGCCATACTGCATGCCTTGGTCAAGTCCGTGGACGAGATCAAAGCGGCACTTCCAACTCTGCAAGAAAGGACTGTTTGCCATTGATTGTAAAAGTATAGAACAGTTTTATAGGAGGATTGAACTTAGACTCACAATACAAACTCGCTTGTACAAAGAAAGTCTAGGGACGAAAACCTAGGTACAGCAATCTAAGTACAATTATTTATTTTTTCTAGGGGGTGACAGTAGAGGCTCGGGAAAGCGATGGCAGATCTGTCTTACTCCTTGGACGATCGGACGTAGCCTTGGCTCTGATGAAGAAATGCTCTCGGAATGTGTGGGGAGACTCTTTTGTGCATGCTTTTGTCTCTCTGTGTGTCCAGCCGGGTTCACTCTCTCTTCTGCAAGGGAAGAACACCTTACTATTTATAGGAGTGGGGTGTGATCATTAGGGATTACAATGATTGCCCCTTGAAGAGTCGGCGGTTTAGGGATTAATTACCATTTTTCTTGATTCTGTTTTGTTGGCAATTAATCTGGGCCGTTAATCTTGATTGCAATAAATCTGGGCAGTTAATATTGATTGCACCAAATCCTTATGGACAATTAATGTTGATTGCCACGAATCTTGTGATTTGTTATGACAAGCTCGGATCTCTTGCCACGTGTTCAATCTGCTTGATTTGTAATAAATCTGATTTGATCTGGGTAATTATGATGATTGTACTAAATCTGGTTGTTGGGATTTGTTGATAGTAACAAATCTGAGTGGATAAATATTAATTTATTTGGTACCACGTGTCCTACCATCATTATGCTGCGAGCCACAGAGACGCAGGGGGGAACTGATCCTCTGCTACGTATCCTAACCGCGAGCCACAGGGACAGGGTGTCTTGACAGAGCTGCATGACGGTGGCTTCTCAGGATTTGAACAACATGAAGGTGGTAGCCGCATAGGTATGGCCTCTGAAATCTGAGCCGCATGAGAGTGTCTTCTCAGGATTTGAACAACACGAAGGTAGCAGCCGCATAAGTATGGCCTCCGAAATCTGAGCCGCATGAGGGTGGTTTCCAACTGAACCGCATAAGGCTGGCCACGTGTCAAGGCTGCATGGACGTGGCCTCTCAGCCTTTGAGCCGCATGGAGATGGTCCCCATGATCCGAGTCGCATGAGAGTAGCGACCGCATGGGGGTGGCTTTTCAGGATTTGAGCCGCATAAAGATGGCCCCCATGATTCGAGCCGCATGAGAGTAGTAGTCGCATGGGGGTGGCCTCTCCTTGAACCGCATACGGCTGGCCACGTATCAAAGCTATATGGAAGACTTTGGGATTTGATGGATCTTGCCAGCTATCAATATTTTCTTTGTTTCCCTAGGAGCACGCCTTTATGTCAGAGCCATCATTGCAGCTTTATGTCAGAGCTGTCAGTCCACCTTTATGTCAGAGCCGCCTTGTTGTGTCAGGGTATTAAATGAGGCCGCTGCTTAATGGCCAGCTGTAGAGGCGAGCCGCATAAGGCGACGTGGCTTTTACTCGAGCCGTATGGCTATGTTGGCGACTTTTGAACCGCATAAAACTCTTGAGCAGCATGAATCTCTGAGAGATTCTTTGAACCGCATGAGGCTCCCTCTTTTTTGAGCCGCATGAAGCTCTGAGAGATTCTTTGAACCGCATAAGCCTCCCTCTGTTTTGAGCCGCATGGATTTTCCTGTTCTTTTCCATGCTGCTTCTACAAGACCCCCTTCAAAGTTTTCAATTTGTAAAATTGAAATACTTTAAATAAGAAGCATGGCTATGCCCACATAAGCTCTTCTGGCCGCATAGGCTGTTCTGGCCGTATGGACTTCTTAGCCGCATGGCCTTCCTGGCCGCATGAACTTCTTAGCCGCATGGCCTTCCTGTCCGTATGGACTGTCTAGCCGCATGGACTTCCTAGCCGCATGGACTTCCTAGCCGCATGGATCGCTCTGGCAGTATACTGTCATTTCTGCCACGTAGGCGTCATTAATTGCCTTTGATTCTTATTTTTTTCTTTTCTTGAGAGGGACGTGGTCCCATAACATATAGTACTTTTGACTTTCAAATAAAAGAGTATGTTTTATTTTACCCTTTATTTGTATTGCTTATTGCGTTTGTGGTGCTGTAGCGTTTGCCCCACTAGGGGACTGTTTATGGACTTGTTACCCTTGGTATACCTTGGTTTTAGGTACGGATAACAAGTTTGACGTGGATACTTAGAACGATTCCACAGTAAGATGGTCGTGGATGTTCCTGGTATCAGGAAAAAGAATGCCATGGAGCAGCTGGGCTCCCGGGGCATGATGAAAAATGAGGGGCATGTACTTAGTACAGCATTTGTGGTCAACAGAGGACATTTGTGGTCAACAGAGGACCTTTGTGGTCAAAGGAAGACATTTGTGGGCCTATTATCCTTGGCGTACTCCGGTCTTGGGTACGGATAATAAGTCGAGAGGAAAACCAACATACTTACTCAGAGGTAATGAGGTCGTGGTAAATATGAGGGTTTCTTCGATGGAGCCTTCCCACTCAGAGGTAATAAGGACATGGCAGGAGTGGGATCCATGAAAGGGTACATAGAACAACTCAGAGGTAATAAGGACATGGAAGTTATATGTGAGGGGCGGTTTATTTTTGATAGAAGGAAAACAACTCAGAGGTAACATCGACGTGGTTGTTTCAGGAAATTTGTGGATCTGTTACCCTGTTTATGGACTGAAAGTGCGGGTATTGGATCATGAGGAGGGAGCTCTTTTAGGAAGAAAGTTCAGAGGTATGATCATACGTGACTTACTACCTAAAAGATGCGATATAGATTCCTCTATAGTGATCAGAGTGTGAGTTCAGCGGTACCTACGGATACATAACTCGACAATCTGGGAGATATGGAGTCAGAATATAAGTTCAGCGGTACCAGGTGGTACATAACTAATCATTCTGGGAAATTTGGAGTCAGAGTGTGAGTTCAGCGGTACCAGGGGGTGCATAACTTATCATTCTGGGAAATTTAGAATCGAAATGTGAGTTCAGCGGTACCAGCGGGTACATAACTCAACAATCTGAATGATTTGGAGGATGTCGTTTCAGACATAATACTTCTTCAGGAACTTGCCATTGATGGGCAACATGAGTAAGTCTCCGTTTTGTTTTGCGAGACGGTAAGCACCATTGGAGAATATAGCCTCGATGATGAATGGGCCATCCCACTTTAGCTAAAATTTGTCGACAGTTTTATGAGTCATAACAATCGGTCTCCGAACTGCCAGAACGAGATCGCCCAATTGGAATGTTCTTATTTTAACCTTCTTATTGAAAGCTCCGGAGTTTCGGGCTTGATACAGCTCAATTCGTTGTTAAGCTAACAGGTGCTTCTCATCTAGGGCCTCCAACTCTTATAGTCGGCGATGATGATTATCATCTGTTATCAATTGGTAGGTGAGGGCAATGCGGAGCGAGGGGATTTGAGTCTCTAGTGGGAGAACTGCCTCACTTCCATACACCAGAGAGAATGGTGTGTACCCAGTGGTCGTTCGTACTGTAGTACGGTATGCCTATAAGCATTCGCCAAGCTTCGCATTCCAATCGCGTTTGTTGGAAGACACGAACTTATTGAGCAGCTTGATTATAGTTTTATTGAATGCTTCTACCAACCCATTCCCTGCTGGATTGTACGGCGTTGAAGCAACATTCTGGATTCGGTGTTTGTCGCAGAACCGATAAAAGGTGTGGCTTGCGAACTGCGGACCGTTGTCGTGGATGATCCTTCGGGGTAGTCCATAGTGGTAGATTACATGATGCTTGAGGAAGCTGATCATGTTTGATGTCTTCACTTCTACCAGCGGAGTAGCCTCCGCCCATTTGGAGAAGTAATCTGTGATTGCGAGTATGAAGCGGTGTCCTCTGGATGAAGGCGGAGTGATCGGACCAATGATGTCCATTCCCCATGTTTTAAATGGCCAGGATGCCACCGTCGGATGTAGAAAATCGGATGGCTGGTGGATGAAATCTGCGTGGACTTAACAGACTTTGCACTTTCGTTCATAGCCTATCGTATCGGCAACCATCGTAGGCCAGTAGTAGCCAATTCGGCGAAGGCGGTCTTACAACTTTGGGCCAGGCTGATGGGCCCTGCAAACACCGTCGTGTGCTTCACATACAGCTTCTTTGGCTTCTGTGTTTGACAGACATCAAAGCAGTAATCCATCGTATGATCGTCGATACAGCATTTTTGTCTCTGTATCGTAGAAGAACCTGAGGGAACGTCTTCTGGTAGAAGTGGCTTCCTTCGGATTCTCTGGCAGGATGTCATAGACTACGAAGTCAATGAATGGTTGTCTCCAGTCTAGTGCTTCGTCGACCGTCAAAGTGGAGTAACTTTCTACACATTGAACATTATTTTTGGGACAGACCAATTTACGGCCTATTATGTCCACCAGATGGTGATCATAGTTCTGAACTGCTAAGGAAGCGGCCAAGCCTGTTAGGGCATTGGCTTCAATGTTCTGGAGCCTGGGAATATGTTCTATGAAGAACCCTTCCAAGGACGAGATGGTGTCCATTGCTATTTGGTGATAGGGGATCATATCTTCATGGCGAACTTCGTACGAGCCCCGGATCTGGTTGATGATTCCAGCGACGATGTTACCCTTAGGCCCAGTTTTCAAAGCGCCGTCGAAGAACATTCGTCAGATGGCATCATAAGAGGCCACATTTGAATTGGCGACTTCATCTGGAATCTCTTTATCTATTCTGGTTGACTTCGAACCTAGATGAGCTGCTAAAAAGTCTGCCAGAGCATGACCTTTAACCGCCTTCTGTGGGACAAAGATCATATGGTAGAGGGATAGTAATATCGCCCAGGTAGCGAGGCGAGAGCTGAGTGCACCTGGCTTAGTCATGAGGACCTTGAGGGGGTAGACTTTTGATACGATATGGATGGTTTGTCCCGTGACGTAGTATCGCATCTTCTGAATGGCAAAAACCAGAGCAAGACACTATTTTTCTACGACAGTGTATCGATGTTCCGGTCCCATCATCATTCGGCTGAGGTAATATATAGCTTGCTCATGGCCTGCATCATTGTTTTGTGCTAGTAGAGCACCGAGAGAATGCTCCATAGCTCGTACATAGAGCAGGAATGGTTTTCCAGCAACTGGGGCTACCAGGACTGGAGGGTTTGTCAGATATTCCTTGATGCTGTCGGAGGCGCGCTGACATTCTTCATCCTATACGAATGAAATGCCTTTTTTCATGAGGTGGGTGAATGGCTGACATCGTCCGGAGATGTTAGAAATAAACCTCCTGATGTAGGCCAGCCTTCCTTGAAGGCCTCGAAGTTTGCAAAGATTTCTCGGGGGACCCATCTCCATGATTGCCTTCGTCTTATCAGGGTCTATGTGGATACCCTGGGAATTAATGATGAAACCCAAGAACTTCCTGCTGGATACGCCCAAGAAGGATTTCGTGGGATTTATCTTCAAATTGTGCGCTCGCATCAGGTCGAACACTGTCCTCAGATCCTGCAGATGATCTTCCTTAGAGCGACTTTTGACGGCGATGTCATCGACGTAGCATTCCACTGTCTTGCGCAGGTGGTCTCTAAAGATGACGCTCATAGCTCTTTGGTAGATGGCGCTAGCATTCTTTAAACCGAAAGGCATGACTGTGTAGCATTATGTGCCAATTGGTGTTCGGAATGATGTATGCTTTTCGTCATCAGGAAACATCTTGATTTGGTTGTACCCCGAGAAACCATCCATGAATGACATACGCTCGAAGCCGCAGGTGTTGTCAATCATGATGTCTATGATAGGGAGGTGGAACTCATCCTTAGGACACGTCTCATTCAGGTTCCGGAAGTCGATGCAGATTCAAATCTTTCCATTCTTCTTAAGGACTGGTACTATATTGGCAACCCAGTCTGGATGTTGTTCCTCACGGATGAAGCCGCTAGCTATCAGTTTGTTGACCGCAGCTTCAATGGCATTTATGATGTCAGGGCAGAACCGTCGTTGCTGTTGCTTGACCGGTTTTACGTCTTGACGAATATTGAGTTTGTGAAGTACAACCTCTGGGTTCAGTCCTGGCATGTCTTCGTAGCTCCAGGTGAACACGACGATGTATTCTCTGACAAATTGCAGCAGCGATTCCTGCTCTTCGTCTGACAGATTCTTGCTGACAAAGATAGGTTTTGGAGAGGACTCATCACCGAGATCAACCTGCACAACCTCATGTTCGGTGGGAGGATCTCTTTGTTCGAACCGCTTCTCCCATTGCGCATCTAGCTGTTGTGCCTACGGCTCTAACTCAAGAAGTTCAGAAATGTCTTCATCTTCTTCGTAGGCGTCGGCAAATGCCATATTGACGGACCAGACTTGCCTGAGCATGTCCCCAATGCTGACGTCTGAATCAGAATTTGGTGATCCGGTTGAGTGTGAATGCCAGTCGCATTCCTCATCTGAGCTTTCAGGGGTCGTTGCAGGTGTAATATAACCTAGCCTACATCTGGTTTTGTTCTAATAATCTCGTAGTTTTCCAGCTAGGACCGGCAATTTTAAGGCTAATGGCCGTCCAGTCCCGTAGTTCAAACCTGGTGTAGTTTCCAGATGATACCCCTATTTTGTATGAGGTACTTGGATCGGGAACTATACAAATAAAGGGGCAGTCTCCCCGTGTCGGGCTCGAGCTCAACTTCTTCTATCCTGAAGGGTTGTGGATCATTCTTCCGGCCGAAGATGATTGGATGATCCCCTCCCTCGATTATGTGGTAAGCGTCTTCTACTGGAGTAAGTTGGTTTGCAGTGTAGATATTTGTCACCTGTGTATGTAGGTGGGTTCCTATACCGTGTTCCATAGCATATATTATACAAAGCTTATTAAGCTTGAGGTAGTTCAAAGATAACCCTTTATTGATGAAGTAAGGTATCTATTCCAGTGGGATTACATCATCTGCGGATGGAACACCATTGTGAGCAGCCACATACTTGGCCAGCTCTGATTCTTCTTCAGCCACCCCCTTTGTCACTGAAGACTGAGAGGATGACTTGGGCAGCTTAATCATCAGGGGCTCCATGGGTGGAGCAGAACGTGGAGTCGTTGGCATACTAGCCACCCCCAGTTTGGTGCTTGGTGCTGGGCGGGGTGTTGTTGGCTGGCTAGCAATCCTCGGCTTAGCGTTCGGCTGTCGATTCATTCTGGAAAAGCGGACCGTCATCGGCTTGACGGAGGGATTGAGCTTCTCTGTTTGTTGCTGGCTAGCTCTAGGCAGCCTGATTGTCAGTGGCTCTGCCGTGGGTCTTGGCACTTGGCCAGACCTTGGTAGTCGGATTATCATCTACTCGCTCTTGTGCAGAGAGGCTGATTGCGTCCTTACGCAGAGTGGCCATAAGGGGTGCAGTTCTGCCAAGTTTGCGGGCTTGGAGGTGGATCGTTAGAGGTTCTTCCGATCCAGTTGCCGCCTCAGTTGGAACTTGAGTATCTTCTTCGACAAGGTGCCTTTTTGACTTCTCGTACAAGCATGAGTCGAAGTAGTAGGATTCGACCCCTTTAAAGGGATCAGTGTCAGCAAATTTTGTCCTCACGAAGCCGTGCTTATCGACGTACTTGAAGCACTGGTGTAGTGTGGAAGGCACGATCATGTAATCATGTATCCAAGGACGTCCCAGGAGAATATTGTAGATCATGTATCCAAGGCACTTCTGATTGAAGATCGACGATTTAGCATTTCAGACAAATCTTTCCGATCGTATAGCTTCTGCCTGAATTGAAACCGCTAACGGCGGTGCTTGTCGGCGTCAGGCGATGCATTGGGATGCGCAGATGGTGTAGCAGACTCTTTGGGATGATGCTTATGGAAGAGCCGGGGTCAATGTACATCCGATCCACCTTGATATCACCAATGTACCCAGTATAATATAGAGGGCGATCGTGCAGGTTGGTCTTGATGAGCATATCCTGCGGAGTGAAGACAATGTTGGGCATTGCACCTGTGTAAGTGTTGTCTTGAAGATCTGCAGGCAAATTCTTCCCAGTGAGATTGGACTGAGCCAGATATGCGTCGACATTCTAGAGTGCCTCGCTCAGCGCGATGTAAATATCTTTGGAGAGTCTCAGAAGCTCGTATAGTGATAACTTGGCTGGTGTGTTGGCCAATTGTGCAAGATATCAAAATTATAGGGCCTTTCCAGTCCATAAGGCGACTCTTTTCAAAGCGGTTTGTCAAAATGAGTCTCCTTCGGCCTAGGCTTGTCGGTCGTCGGAGGTTGAGAAGGCCCTGGAGCATCAGCAGTAGTCGGCTGATGATCTTCAGCCGAGTTACCCGGTGAAGGTTGGGATTGTGCACCCGACCGGATAACTACAGCCGTAGCTTCTTCGACCTCTGCCGAGATTGTGCGGCATGATTTGACTTTCCCACTCTTTTTCTTACTGGTGGAGGGTGGTACGGACTGAGTCACTTCAGGTACCAGATCCGGATGGGCCCACATGACCTCCCCTCGTGATATGGTAAGGGGCACTAGACCAGCAGTCTGGTCTTGGGGAGGTGGAAGGTTAGCGACTTTCATTCTTGCTCTGGAGATGGGCACTACTCCATCTTGAGTCTTTGTCAGAGGAAAGATGCCAAATTGTATTGACACCATGTTGGCTGCTACGATCACCTCTTCGAAATCGATGGCTAAGGCCTTAGAATCGATGAGATGCTGGATGTATCGCTTCAGTTGGTAGCAGTCTTGTGTAGCATGGTGGATATAGCGATGATAGTAGCAGTACTTGGGGCCTTCCATCTCTGCAGGACGAGGTTCACGTCTTGGAGGAGGGAGCTGAATTCGACCTTCTTGTATGAGCATGTCCAGGATGGGCTTGACATGGCCGTCTTCGAAGGAGTAGGTCATCTGAGGCCACTACTTCTCTGCCGGCTTCGGTTCAGGCTTCAAAGTTGTGTCGACCACCATAGCCTGTTTGCCCTTGTTGTCTCGATTATTGGAGGGGTTACCACCATTATTGCTGTTGGTGTTCGGGCGTTTGCCCTTGTCCTCTCCTTCCGAGACGTACAATCCCAGTTGGTGAGCTTTCTTTAATTTGTCTTCTGTGCTAGTGGCGCTGATATTGAAAGTCTTCCAATCCTTAAACTTACTTTCGCCTATCCTTAGGTTGATTGTGGGGAGCAGCCTCTTTTGGCAAATTTCAATTAAGGAGGAATCAGGATTACCGGAAGGCAACTTCATCGCGATTTGACGAAATCGCTCGATATAGTTCCTTGTTAGCTCCTTTTCTCCTTGAACAACGTCCATGAGAGTGGACATCGTCACGTCTTGTCCTACTTCGTAGAACCTCTCCCGGAATAAACGTTTGAAGCCGATGAAGGAATGGATGCAGTTGTCCGGCAAGTTGCGGTACCAGTCAAAGGCGACCCCTTCCAACGCTCCAATGAACAGCCGCTTGAGAATGGCGTCATCATAAGGCAGATGGTCGATTGTGACTTCGAAGTAGGTGATGTACCTACTTGCAGATGTCTTTCCATCATACGGATTGATGTTGAATGGTTTATATCTTGGTGGGAAAGGCACATCTCTCCATGCAGAGGGATACGGTTGTCGTATCCTGAGGTCCTGGACCACTCGAATTGCCTCTCTGGACTCGTCTGCAGTGGTGGAAGCCGATGTTGTCTGAGGATTATCGCCCAGGTTGGTGCAGCTGAGTTTGAGTCCGCATTGACCGCTGGACCTAAGCTTGTTTGGCCAGGCGTCCTTCCTTGCAGGTTTGGAAGGGCCGTTTTGATCTCATCCACGGACTTGACCAAGGCATGCAACATGGCCTCCAGAGTGTCGATGCATTGGTGATCACTGGAACCGTCTTGGTTGTTGTTTGTCATGTACACCATCCTCATATGAGGAGAAATAAAAGGAATGGTGGAGGACGTGCCCTCTGAGTCATACCCTTGTACATAGAAGTAGTTAGGGTATGTAGGAATATTCTCCTCTGGTTCGGACTCAGAAGGAGTGGTACCCCCAACTTCAGAGCTTGCCTCGTCTTGAGAATTATGGACGTCCTCGGGGACGTCTGAACCTGCTGCATCTGTTGGGGGAACCGTTTCCCCTGGATTATCTTCTTGGAATACCGGATTATCGTGGATGTTTGGAGGAGTGCTACCCCCGGCTCCAGCGCCTCCCAGAGATGTGGATGACGAATCTCCAAGTATGGCAGATTTTGTTTTTGAGCGAGTACCTTAGAAAACTCCTCCTGTAACGGTTGTGGACAACCTCTTAGAAGAGAGTTTCTTGGTTGAGATTTTCGGGCTGGAGACGTTTGTTTTCTTCCCTCTCCCGCTGCCAGGGATCCTCTGAGCAGAATTACAGGAGGCGACAAGAAGCGCCTCATCTTCCGAACTTGGGTGTTGAAGTCGTTGGAAGACGGATTGCCGCTTCTCTTGTGTGGCCGCCTTGCTACAGCAGCAGTTGACAATGACTTGAGTGCAAAAATTTTTAGGAATGACTCTTTACACACCGAGGCTTCTTCTCTTTCTTTGCGCTTGTGAAGAATCACGTTGCGCAACTCACTCATTTTGTGGACCCGAGAGTCCTGAGCACATGAGTGTGTTGGCATCCTGCCTGCTCCCTGATGTAAGAGTACTCGCCCCTGATCGTTGTTGGGAGGTTCTTGACAACTATTCTATCCACTGGCTGTCGGGGGCTGGACACGGATAGTTTTATACAACTTTCCATCAGGGGCCCGCATAATTGTCAGCGGAACGCCCTGATAGTCAGAAGTTGGGACAGCTGACTGAGCTCGACGAGCCCGCGCTGCCCGAGACTTCTTTCTTCTAGCACCTGAGACTGCATAGTAGGAAGAGTCTACAGAGACTGGCACATGAGAGCATCTGGGGTCAGGATCGCCTGAGAGACGGTCGAAGACTAAGACCGAGCCACATGAAGCAGATGGCCTACGGCTGGGATTGTTAGCCGTATAGCCTGCCTGCATGCGGCTGGCATTTATGGTCGCATAAGCAGCCTGCATGCGGCTGGTAGTCTGCATGCGGCTGGGAGCTGTAGTGGTCGCATGAGCCTCTTCTATACGACTAGAAGTCATAGTGGCCGCATGAGCATCCTCCATGCGGCTAGCAGCTCTGGCCGCATGAGCCTTCTGTCTGCGGCTGGAAGTCATAATGGCCGCATGAGCATCCTCCATGCGGCTAGCAGATCTGGCCACATGAGCCTTCTGTCTGCGGCTGGCTTTTGTGGCCGTCCGAGTTTTCATGCTGCTAGTGTCCCTCTGCGGCTTCTTCCTGGACCGTGTAGAGTTACCCTTGGCCCCTGCAAGTCCAGTATCGTAGTATTTTCCTCTATCGGACTTGGGGACAGCAGAGTCCTCTATGGCCTGAAGTGGGGCCGCAAGAGGGTCTTCTCTGCCTTCTTGGGCAACAGAGAGTACTCCTTCGAGAGCTTGGAGAGGAGCGAATGATTTGGGCCTCCACTCCCTGCGGGCCTTCTTCCTGCGGGCTCGCCGCTGGACCGGGCCAGCGCTCCCGTCGGAGAGCATTTCTTCAAGCGCCTGCTGGTCGAACCGGGCCACCAGCATTTGTTGAGTGGAGCCAAGTTTGGCTGCATCCGATTGCGTCACCAACTCCTCAGCCGTGGAGAAGTTAGTCTCCAGCAGAGTTGCCATCGTGTTTGCCATTAATTATAAAAGTACAGAACAGTTTTATAGGAGGACTGAACTTAGACTCACAATACAAACTCGTATGTACAAAGAAAGCCTAGGACGAAAATCTAGGTACAGCAATCTAAGTACAATTGTTTTTTTTGGGGGTGACGGTATAGGCTCGGGAAAGCGACGGCAGCTCTGCCTTACTCCTTGGACGATCGGACGTAGCCTTGGCTCTAATGAAGAAATGCTCTCGGAATGTCTAGGAAGACTCTTCTGTGCGTGACTTTGTCTCTCTGTGTGTCCAATCGGGTTCTCTCTCTCTTCTGCAAGGGAATGGCACCTTGCTATTTATAGGAGTGGGGTGTGATCATTAGGGTTTACAATGATTGCCCCTTGAAGAGTCGGCAGTTTGGGGATTAATTACCATTTTCCTTGTTCCTATTTTGTTGGCAATTAATCTGGGCCGTTAATCTTTATTGCAACAAATCTGGACAGTTAACGTTGATTGCGCCAAAACTTTATGGGCAATTAATGTTGATTGCCACGAATCTTGTGATTTGTTATGACAAGCTCGGATCTCTTGCCACGTGTTCAATCTGCTTGATTTGTAATAAATCTGATTTGATCTAGGTAATTATGATGATTGCACTAAATCTGGTTGTTAGGATTTATTGATAGTAACAAATCTGAGTGGATAAACCTTGATTGATTTGGTGCCACGTGTCCCACCATCATTATGCTGCGAGCCGTAGGGATGCAGGGGGGAACTGATCCTCTACCATGTGTCCTAACCGCGAGCCACATGGACAGGGTGTCTTGACAGAGCCGCATGAGGGTGCTTCTCCGGATTTGAGCCGCATGAAGGTGGCAGCCGCATAGGTATGGCCTCTGAAATCTGAGCCGCATGAGAGTGTCTTCTCAGGATTTGAACCGCATGAAGGTGGCAGCCACATAAGTATGGCCTCTGAAATCTGAGCCGCATGAGGGTAGTTTCCAACGGAATCGTATAAGGTTGGCCCCGTGTCAAGGCTGCATAGACGTGGCCTCTCAGCCTTTGAGCCGCATGGATATGGTCCCCATGATCCGAGCCGCATGAGAGTAGCGGCTAGATGGGGGTGGCTTCTCAGGATTTGAGCCGCATAAAGATGGCCCCCATGATTTGAGCCGCATGAGAGTAGCAACCGCATGGGGGTGGCCTCTCCTTGAACCGCATGCGGCTGGCCACGTGTCAAAGCTGTATGGAAGACTTTGGGATTTGATGGATCGTGCCAGCTCTCAAGATTTTCTTTGTTTCCCTAGGAGCACGCCTTTATGTCAGAGCCATCATTGCAGCTTTATGTCAGAGCTGTCAGTCCACCTTTATGTCAGAGCCGCCTTGTTGTGTCAGGGTATTAATTGAGGCCGCTGCTTAATGGCCAGCTGTAGAGGCGAGCCGCATAAGGCCACTTGGCTTTTACTCGAGCCGCATGGCTATATTGGCGACTTTTGAGCCGTATAAAACTCTTGAGCCGCATGAAGTTCTGAGAGATTCTTTGAACCGCATGAGGCTCCCTCTGTTTTGAGCCGCATGAAGCTCTGAGAGATTCTTTGAACCGCATGAGGCTCCCTCTGTTTTGAGCCGTATGAAGCTTTGAGAGATTCTTTGAACCGCATGAGACTCCCTCTGTTTTGAGCCGCATAGTTTTTCTTGTTCTTTTCCATGCTTCTACAAGGACGCCTGGCCAAACAAGCTTGGGTCCCGCGGTCAATGCGGACTCAAACTCGGCTGCACCAAACCCGAGCGACAATCCTCTGACAACATCGGCTCCCACTGCTGCAGACGAGGCCAGGGAGGCAAGACGAGAGGTCCAGGAGCTCCGGGCCATGTTCCACGCCCGAGAAGCTTGGCAGGACCTCAGGATACGACAACCGTATCTGGCTGCATAGAGAGATGTTCCCTTCCCACCAAGATATAAACCATTCAACATCAATCCGTATAATGGGAAGACATCTGCAAGCAGGTACATCACCTACTTCGAAGTCACAACCGACTATCTGCCTCATGACGACGCCATCCTTACGCGATTGTTCATTAGAGCGTTGGAAGGGGTCACCTTCGACTGGTACCGTAACTTGTCGGACAACTGCATCCATTCCTTCGTCGGCTTCAAACGTATGTTCCTGGAGAGGTTCTACGAAGAAGGACAAGATGTGACGATATCCACTCTCATATACGTTGTTCAAGGAGAAAAGGAGCTGACAAGGAACTATATCGAGTGGTTTCGTCAAACCGCGATGAAGTTGCCTTCCAGTAACCCTGATTCCTACTTAATTGAAATTTGCCAAAAGATGTTGCTCCCCGCAATCAGCCTCTAGATGGGCGAAGTCAGTTGAAGGATTGGAAGACTTTTATTATCATCGCCACTAGCACAGAAGACAAGTTGAAGAAAGCTCGCCAACTGGGATTGCACGTCTCGGAAGGAGAGGACAAGGGAAAACGCTCTAACACCAACAGCAACAATGGTGGTAACCCCTCCAACAATCGAGACAACAAGGGCAAACAGGCTATGGTGGCCGACACAGCTCCGAAGCCTGAACCGAAGCCGGCAGAGAAGCAGTGGCCTCAGATGACCTACTCCTTCGAGGACGGTCATGTCAAGCCCATCTTGGACATGCTCATACAAGGTGGTCGAATTCAGCTCCCTCCTCCAAGATGTGAACCTCGTCCTGCAGAGATGGAGAGCCCCAAGTACTGCCACTACCATCGCTATGTCCACCATGCTACACACGACTGCTACCAACTGAAGCGATACATCCAGCATCTCATCGATTCTAAGGCCTTAGCCATTGATTTCGAAGAGGTGACCGTAGCAGCCAATATGGTGTCAGTATAATTCGGCAGTTTCCCTCCGACAAAGACTCAAGATGGAGTAGTACCCGTCCCCAGAGCAAAGATGGAGATCGCTAACCTTCCACCTCCTCGAGACCAAGCTGCTGGTCTAGTACCCCTTACCACATCACGAGGGGAGGTCATGTGGGTCCATCCGGACCTGGTACCTGAAGTGACTCAGTCCGCACCGCCCTCCACCAGCAAGAAGAAGAGTGGGAAAGTTAAATCATATCGTACAATCTCAGCAGAGGACGAAGAAGCTACGGCTGTCGTCACCCGGTCGGGTGCACAATCCTGACCTATACCGGGTAACTCGGCTGAAGATCATCAGCCAGCTACTGCTGACGCTCCAGGACCTTCTCAACCTCCGACGACCGACAAGCCTAGGTCGAAGGAGACTCGCTTTGACAAACCGCTCCGAAGAGAGACGCCTTATGGGCTGGAGAGGCCCTACAACTTTGACATCTTGGCACAAATGGCCAACACACCGGCCAAATTGTCGCTATAGGAGCTCCTGAGACTCTCCAAAGATGTTCGCATCGTGCTGAGCAAGGCACTCCAAAATGCCGACGTATATCTGGCTCAGTCCAATCTCACTGGGGAGAGCTCGCCTACAGATCTCCAGGACAGCGCTTGTATAAGCACAATGCCCAACATCGTCTTCACTCTGCAGGATATGCTTATCAAGACCAACCTGCACGATCGCCTTCTGTATTATACTTGGTACATTGGCGATATCAAGGTGGATCGGATGCATATTGACCCCGGTTCTTCCACAAGCATCATCCTGAAGAACCTACTACACCATCTGTGCATCCCAATACATCGCCTGACACCGCCAAGCACCGCCATTAGCGGTTTCAATTCAGGCAGAAGCTATACGATCGAAAAGATTCGTCTGAAAAGCAAAATCGGCGATCTTCAATCAGACGTGACTTGTTATGTAATAGATGCGGATACTTACTACAATATTCTCCTGGGACGTCCTTGGATACATGATTACATGATCGTGTCTTCCACACTGCACCAGTGCTTCAAGTACGTCGATAAGTACGGCTTCGTGAGGACAGAATTTGCTGATATTGATCCCTTTAAAGGGGTCGAATCCTACTACTCTGACTCATGCTTGTATGAGAAGTCGAAAAGGCACCTTGTCGAAGAAGATACTCAAGCTCAAACTGAGGCAGCAACTAGATCGGAAGAACCTCCGACGATCCACTTCCAAGCCCGCAAACCTGGCAGAACTGTACCACTTTCAGCCACTCTGCGTAAGGATGCAATCAGCCTCTCTGCACAAGAGGGGCAGATGATAATCCGACTGCCAAGGTCTGTAAAACCCCTAAATTTCTACTATTTTTTTTATTTATTAATTTGCATGAATTTAAAATTTTTTTGGTACTATATGTCACGTAGTCGTATTGTATGTCGTATGCAAAATTTTCGTTTGCTCGACGAGTACGAATATGTACGAGCGTACATATTTTATAAAAACATTTTCTTTTCTATTTTAATATACACATTCAAAATTATATAATTATTATTCTTGCTATAAAAAGCCTTTTGTTTCTAAAAAGTTATTAATAATAAATAATATTTTGTATACTAAAAAAGCCTAATTATGTAAAGGATATTTGTTGCATACAAATATTTTGTTATTTATTTATTGGTCTATTTTAAATAAAAGTATAATTTTTAGAATTTATTAATAGTAATATTTTATTGTTCAAAAAGATATTTAAAAATATTTATTATTTTCGAAATTATTATTATTGGTATTTTGAAAAATATTTTTGGAAGTTATTTTGGCCAATTAAATCTTGATTTAATGTTTGGAATTATTTAAATAGATTAAACTATTATCTATATTTGGAATTGGATTATTTGATTTGATTTTAAACTAAAGGGATTTAATTTAAATAGGATTTGCATTTGGATTTGGATTTGAATTTAATAGATTTGTTTATCTAATTTGGGTTTTAAATATCCTAGTCCATATCTAATTGGGAATTCCCACATCCTATATAAATAGGCAGGTACTCCTCCAACTTTTTATTCTTCCACAATTTTTCCACATATTCTACAAGTGAGTGCATCGTGTCCGTGTTCCACCATCAAGTTCTTATTCCAATTCTTTTACAATTACATTATTTTCGTGTCGGACACATCCCCGACACAATCAAACCCCTAACCTAACCCTACTCTGAACTCCATCCTCACCGCATCCAGCCCCAAGTCGAACTCCTCGACGCCACCAGCTACCATCTGCCAACCCCGCCGGGCCAACTCCGGCCAACTCCCATACCACCACCACCATCAAAATTCCAACCCAACCACCGCCTCCGACTTTACCCACCAGACCAGAACACCCCCGCAACCACCATCGTCATCGTCGTCATCCCCAGTTAAACCACCACCAGCCATCACCGTGACCCGTCCCGTCGGAACACTTCCTCCCCCGGCACCACAGCCATCGTCCCTCCAAAACCATCACCATCGACAACACCGTCGCACAACCACCAGCCACGCCACCCAGATCCGCTGTGTCCGGCCACCTGTCGTGTCCCCAAGACAAACGAAAATAGAAATTTAACCCTTACCTCACCTCCACCGCCGGCCTCGCCTCGCCGTCGAACCGCCACGCCGCCCCGTCCCCGAGTGGCCGTCCGCACAGCCCGAACCCACTTGCCGACCTTCCTCCTCCCAGATCCGTCGCGACAGCCCCCGCCGTCCCCTTCCCGTACAGCACCCTCTGTATGGCTGAGAACTGTCCGCGCCGCCACCGCACACCGTCCTTGGCCCTGGCCTTCCGCCACCGACGAGCCAACAAAACCCTCCGAGCGCCGCATACTCCGCAGCCGACGCCGGAGTCCCTCTCGTCCCGCCTTCCCCGAACTCCGCTCCTCCGCTTCGTCTCCCTCGCCGAGATCCACCGCACCGGTCCCCCACTCTCCGCCCTGGTCTCTCCTTCCTCCCTTCGCGCCGTCGCCTTTCCTCCGACCGACAAGTTCCGCTCCTCCGCTGGACCGCCTCTCCCTCTTCCCCTGGGTTCCTCAACCGGCCACCCGCGTGAGCTCCTCTTCAGCGCCGCCGCCTTCCGCTGGAGCCGACGCAGCCCCCACAAAACCCCTTTTCCGACTTCGCCGTCCGCCACCGTCGCACCCCGCTCTGTCACCGCCTTGGCGCGCGCAAACCCCATGTCCGCCCGACTTCACCGGAAGAACCCCCTCCGACACCTCGCCGCCGGCCTTCCTCACTCATCCCCACTCTTCCCTCTCTCTACTTCAGCTCCTCTCTCCCACTCGCCAACGCCATCTCCTCTCTCTCTCTCTCAGTCTCCCTCTTCCTTTTTCGTTTTCTAAAAGAGCAACTCTTGGTTGCTGTGTTTGTTGTTTTCGTGTTTTTTTTCCTTTTCTTTTTCTTTCTCCTTTTTCTTTTTCTTCCTGTTTGTTTATTACTGATTAGTAAAGTTATTATTTTATTATTATTATTATTATTATCATCATTATTATTATTATTATTATTATTATTATTATTATTATTATTATTATCTTTTAATTTAAGATTATCGATTAAAGTAGGTTATCTAAATTATGGGTATTATATTTGATTAAGAATTATTATTATTGGTATTATTACTATTCATATTGTTGTAACTATAAATAAATATTTTCAACATTTGGCTAGAAGCACTAAATTGTATTTGATATATTATTTATGGCATTTTAAAAGTATAACTTATGAATAAAAAGTTATTTTTACAAGATATGGTTCTAAATCTAAAATGATTTTTAATATTATCTTTCGCCTAAAATATTTTGATTTATAAGACATAGGTTCTAGCCTAAAATATTATTTGACAAAACTTACAGTTTTGCCTTGAAACGACTTTTGATTTTTCATATATGTATTTGAAAGCGCATATTGATTAACAAATTATATTACAAGTAATATAAATTAGTTTTCAAAAAAAGCATATATCTATTATTCGTCAAAATTTTCTTTATTCTTCCTACCGAGACTCAACCCCCTCCTTTCTATTCGATCGCCAATTCTAGACTACCTTATGTCCACCCTAACTAAATTGACCCCCCTGGACCCAATGGAACTGTCCGTGTCACCACCCGAGGTCTCCTTGTACAGTTATTGCACCAAAGTTGCAGATCGTGCCACCTTGATCATCGCAGCACACCAGGCGTACTACCAGGCAAGACACCTTGCCATTAGCTGTTTAATTATTTTAGCTCATATTTCATGCATTACTTATTTTCTTTATGCAAAATAAACTGTGATACATGGCATAACTGTTCATTTATATTTCCTGCTGTGTATTATTTTTCTTACAAATTAAACATAGAATTAAGGGACCACCTTATGTGTCGTATTCATTGGCCTTGACACGTTGTAAACACGAAGTTGTGTGTCGTATGTAGAACACGGAAGTGCGTGATTGGCTGGCCACCAGTACGTACAAGCCGTGCGATAGGAATAACCGCTAATAGAGGTTGCATGCTAGTTTGACTTAGCGGTTATAGTGGTTTGTGTTATGGATACAACACAGTAGGCATTGGGTGGGGAGGACAATTCCTTAGCGTATGGGCTTCGATGCACTTCCCTTGTGACCCGGACTCTCCGCTGGAGATACGGGGTTGATGACCCATGCTGTTCCTGCTGGGGCCTCTGGTGCCCAAAGGGGGACTACGCCGATCCTATTCAGCTAGGGCCCATGCGTAGAAAGGATTGTTCTTAACAATATTTCACTTAGAACGGTAGGCTACCCTATCTGTTAGGTACGAGTACTTTTGGTTTGGGTACTTGTATCTGACCGTGGCTTGGAACAATATCTTGTCGCGGATTAGTTCGTCACATCTTGTCCTTGTTTGGTTGTAGGTGTGACTTACTACTTCGATGAGAAGGTATTGAACCATGTTGGGGTCCGGATACCATATTGGATTTGTAGCATGGAAAGATACGTCGCCGTGAATTAGTTTACCATCTCTTGTCCTTGTTTGGTTGGGAGGATGGTACGCTCGTTCAGTAGGTGCGTATTGGACCATGTTATAAATTCGATTTACTTATTTATTGAGCAATATTTATTCAGTTTATATGGCATGCTATTATGTGTCTTGTTACGTCCCTCTGAGGACCTGGTTGTCTTGCCAGGTGTGTGCTATTGTCTTTCGCAGGTGCTTTAGCTCTAGCCGTGTTCATTGCTATTTCTCGAGGATGATTGCACTTGGATCGTCTTCGCTTCGCTCGCCACTCATTTCATTTTCTATGTACTTTTTCTTATTTTGTTGGTAATGGATTTGTCTCCGCCCAACATATTGTATCAAGACAAATTCATAGTGATTATATAATATCTTTTATTCTTGTGGATGAGATTAGTTATGGTTCTACTGCATTTTACAGCTTATGTATTTATACGAGGTTTTTATATATTGGAGTATACTTCGTATAAATATAGCTGGCATGTCTACGTTCCTAGTCCTACGTATTTTGGGACTGGGGCGTTACATGTTTTTGTGGTGGCCCATGCAGGTCGAGATAAATTGTTTGGTTACTTTGCCGTACCAAGCAAGCCTGCGAATAGGATTAGAAGTCTAGGATCTCATTCACATACTTGACCACTTTCTTCGATCTACCGTTTGACTCATCGATTGCATCTTGCTTGCTTCCTTCTATCCTTATCTTTATCTTCCCTTCGTGCTTGCTAGAGATTGACCCTACAAGTTAGATGTCCCAAACCCCCTTAGCTTAATTCTTTAAGTTGGGTAGAATACCCCATATACCCTTGACCATTAAGGGAATACAAATGGTATTATCTATACCATAGAGACTAGAGGAAGTTAACCCATTTGGTCAACCAAACCTTGGTCAATAAAACCGTAGAATGATGCTATAGGAATAAACAAGACCTAGATCTTTATGACTCTTAGACTGTTCATATTTGTTTTTATTCATCTATTATCGTGCCTATATTTTTACTATCTAGACTAATGATGCTAATGTAGCCTAGTTTTTGTAAGCTTACCCTTTTACCAAGCTTGTTCGTGACATATATGTTAATGGAGGTACCCCACTAACATATTGTCTATCAGAACCGGTGCATAATGGTCTGATCAACCGAGTGCACTTTGGTTCGCTTTTATTTTATCGTTCTTCGTGGATGGGGACATAGCTAAACTTGTCCTCTAGAGTCCCATCCACGACTGTCTTGACAATTCTTTTGAAATTATTCGATCGTCTTTGAATCACGTATTCGTATTCGATAACGCCTCCTTCGAACTCTATATTTCTTTCGCATTCACCTATTTTAGGAGGGCAAAGGCGTTATACTAGAACTTTCTCTAGCCTTCCTATCGGCTATGACCATTCTAACTCGATGATGCTATTTCTTCATCCTAAACTACTCGTCCTTTTTTTTGGCCCTATAATTACTGTCATGACCCTCTAATCGTTTAATTAAAGCGAATCTATTTCGTTCTCTAAATCGTGACCCTCATTCAGTCCCCATGATCATACCATATTATATTTTTCTATGATCTGGACCGCAAGTTCTTACGACGTGATTTTGTTATCGATTGTTCCCCATCGATACCCCCTTGTGTCCTCTCACCCCCTACTAATTCTTAATTTCGAGGACGAAATTTCTTTTAAGTTGGGTAGGATGTAAAACCCCTAAATTTCTACTATTTTTTTATTTATTAATTTGCATGGATTTAAAAAAAATTTGGTACTGTATGTCACGTAGTCGTATTGTACGTCGTATACAAAATTTTCGTTTGCTCGACGAGTACGAATATGTGCGAGCGCACATATTTTATAAAAACATTTTCTTTTCTATTTTAATATACACTTTCAAAATTATATAATTATTATTCTTGCTATAAAAAGCCTTTTGTTTCTAAAAAGTTATTAATAATAAATAATATTTTGTATACTAAAAACAGCCTAATTATGTAAAGGATATTTGTTGCATACAAATATTTCGTTATTTATTTATTGGTCTATTTTAAATAAAAGTAAAATTTTTAGAATTTATTAATAGTAATATTTTATTGTTCAAAAAGATATTTAAAAATATTTATTATTTTCGAAATTATTATTATTGGTATTTTGAAAAACATTTTTGGAAGTTATTTTGGCCAATTAAATCTTGATTTAATGTTTGGAATTATTTAAATAGATTAAACTAGTATCTATATTTGGAATTGGATTATTTGATTTGATTTTAAACTAAAGGGATTTAATTTAAATAGTATTTGCATTTGGATTTGGATTTGAATTTAATAGATTGGTTTATCTAATTTGGGTTTTAAATATCCTAGTCCATATCTAATTGGGAATTCCCATATCCTATATAAATAGGCAGGTACTCCTTCAACTTTTTATTCTTCTACAATTTTTCCACAAATTCCACAAGTGAGTGCATCGTGTCCGTGTTCCACCATCAAGTTCTTATTCCAATTCTTTTACAATTACATTATTTTCGTGTCGGACACATCCCCGACACAATCAAACCCCTAACCTAACCCTACTCTGAACTCCGTCCTCACCGCATCCAGCCCCAAGTCGAACTCCTCGACGCCACCAGCTACCATCTGCCAACCCCGCCGGGCCAACTCCGGCCAACTCCCATACCACCACCACCATCAAAATTCCAACCCAACCACCGCCTCCGACTTCACCCACCAGACCAGAACACCCCCGCAACCACCATCATCATCGTCGTCATCCCCCGTTAAACCACCACCAGCCATCACCGCGACCCGTCCTGTCGGAACACTTCCTCCCCCGGCAGCACAGCCATCGTCCCTCCAAAACCATCACCATCGACAACACCGTCGCACAACCACCAGCCACACCACCCAGATCCGCCGTGTCCGGCCACCTGCCGTGTCCCCAAGACAAACCAAAATAGAAATTTAACCCTTATCTCACCTCCACCGCCGGCCTCGCCTCGCCGTCGAACCGCCACGCCGCCCCGTCCCCGAGTGGCCGTCCGCACAGCCCGAACCCACTTGCCGACCTTCCTCCTTCCAGATCCGCCGCGACAGCCCCCGCCGTCCCCTTCCCGTACAGCACCCTCCGCATGGCCGAGAACTGTCCGCGCCGCCACCGCACACCGTCCTTGGCCCTGGCCTTCCGCCACCGACGAGCCAACAAAACCCTCCGAGCGCCGCGTACTCCGCAGCCGACGCCGGAGTCCCTCTCGTACCGCCTTCCCCGAACTCCGCTCCTCCGCTTCGTCTCCCTCGCCGAGATCCACCGCACCGGTCCCCCACTCTCCGCCCTGGTCTCTCCTTCCTCCCTCCGCGCCGTCGCCTTTCCTCCGACCGACAAGCTCCGCTCCTCCGCTGGACCGCCTCTCCCTCTTCCCCTGGGTTCCTCTCCCGGCCACCCGCCTGAGCTCCTCTTCAGCGCCGCCGCCTTCCGCTGGAGCCGGCGCAGCCCCCACAAAACCTCTTTTTTGACTTCGCCGTCCGCCACCGTCGCACCCCGCTCTGTCACCGCCTCGGCGCGCGCAAACCCCGTGTCCGCCCGACTTCACCGGAAGAACCCCCTCCGACACCTCGCCGCCGACCTTCCTCACTCATCCCCACTCTTCCCTCTCTCTCCTTCAGCTCCTCTCTCCCTCTCGCCAACGCCACCTCCTCTCTCTCTCTCTCTCAGTCTCCCTCTTCCTTTTTCGTTTTCTAAAAGAGCAACTCTTGGTTGCTGTGTTTGTTGGTTTTCGTGTTTTTTTCTTTTCTTTTTCTTTCTTCTTTTTCTTTTTCTTCCTGTTTGTTTATTACTGATTAGTAAAGTTATTATTTTATTATTATTATTATTATTATCATTATTATTATTATTATTATTATTATTATTATTATTATCTTTTAATTTAAGATTATTGATTAAAGTAGGTTATCTAAATTATGGGTATTATATTTGATTAAGAATTATTATTATTGGTATTATTACTATTCATATTGTTGTAACTATAAATAGATATTTTCAACATTTGGTTAGAAGCACTAAATTGTATTTGATATATTATTTATGGCATTTTAAAAGTATAACTTATGAATAAAAAGTTATTTTTACAAGATATGGTTCTAAATATAAAATGATTTTTAATATTATCTTTCGCCTAAAATATTTTGATTTATAAGACATAGGTTCTAGCCTAAAATATTATTTGACAAAACTTACAGTTTTGCCTTGAAACGACTTTTGATTTTTCGTATATGTATTTGAAAGCGCATATTGATTAACAAATTATATTTCAAGTAATATAAATTAGTTTTCAAAAAAGCATATATCTATTATTCGTCAAAATTTTCTTTATTCTTCCTACCGAGACTCAACCCCCTCCTTTCTATTCGATCGCCAATTCTAGACTACCTTATGTCCACCCTAACTAAATTGACCCTCCTGGACCCAATGGAACTGTCTGTGTCACCACCCTAGGTCTCCTTGTACAGTTGTTGCACCAAAGTTGCAGATCGTGCCACCTTGATCATCGCAGCACACCAGGCGTACTACCAGGCAAGATACCTTGCCATTAGCTGTTTAATTATTTTAGCTCATATTTCATGCATTACTTATTTTCTTTATGCAAAATAAACTGTGATACATGGCATAACTGTTCATTTATATTTCCTGATGTGTATTATTTTTCTTACAAATTAAACCTAGAATTAAGGGACCACCTTGTGTGTCGCATTCATTGGCCTTGACACGTTGTAAACACGAAGTTGTGCGTCGCATGTAGAACACGAAAGTACGTGATTGGCTGGCCACCAGTACGTACAAGCCGTGCGATAGGAATAACCGCTAATAGAGGTTGCATGCTAGTTTGACTTAGCGGTTATAGTGGTTTGTGTTATGGATACAACACAGTAGGCATTGGGTGGGGAGAACAATTCCTTAGCGTATGGGCTTCGATGCACTTCCCTTGTGACCCGGACTCTCCGCTGGAGATACGGGGTTGATGACCCATGCTCTTCCTGCTGGGGCCTCTGGTGCCCAAAGGGGGACTACGCCGATCCTATTCAGCCAGGGCCCATGCGTAGGAAGGATTGTTCTTAACAACATTTCACTTAGAACGGTAGGCTACCCTATCCGTTAGGTACGAGTACTTTTGGTTTGGGTACTTATATCTGACCGTGGCTTGGAACAATATTTTGTCGCGGATTAGTTCGTCACATCTTGTCCTTGTTTGGTTGTAGGTGTGACTTACTACTTCGATGAGAAGGTATTGAACCTTGTTGGGGTCCGGATACCATATTGGATTCGTAGCATGGAAAGATACGTCGCCGTGAATTAGTTTACCATCTCCTGTCCTTGTTTGGTTGGGGGGGTGGTACGCTCGTTCAGTAGGTGCGTATTGGACCATGTTATAAATTCGATTTACTTATTTATTGAGCAATATTTATTCAGTTTATATGGCATGCTATTATGTGTCTTGTTACGTCCCTCTGAGGACCTGGTTGTCTTGCCAGGTGTGTGCTATTGTCTTTCGCAGGTGCTTTAGCTTTAGCCGTGTTCGTTACTATTTCTCGAGGATGATTGCACTTGGATCGTCTTCGCTTCGCTCGCCACTCATTTTATTTTCTATGTACTTTTTCTTATTTTGTTGGTAGTGGATTTGTCTCCGCCCAACATATTGTATCAAGACAAATTCATAGTGATTATATAATATCTTTTATTCTTGTGGATGAGATTAGTTATGGTTCTACTGCATTTTACAGCTTATGTATTTATACGAGGTTTCCATATATTGGAGTATACTTCGTATAAATATAGCTGGCATGTCTACGTTCCTAGTCCTACGTATTTTGGGACTGGGGCGTTACGAGGTTTGACCAAGCGCCAAGACCCAGGACAGAGCCACTGACAATCAGGCTGCCTAGAGTTAGCCAGCAACAAACAGAGGAGCTCAATCCCTCTGTCAAGCCGATGACGATTCGCCTTCCAATAATGAATCGGCAGCCGAGCGCTAAGTCGGGGACTGCTAGCCAGCCAACAACTGCCCGCCTAGCTCTGAGCACCAAACTGGCACTACAAGAAAATTTATTTCTCCCAACGTTTTATAAACGTCGAGAAAAAGATAAAAAACGTTGGCATATGTATTCCCGACGTTTGTTCAACATTTTTTACAAACGTGGTCGTTGCGCTAGTTGGGAATTTACGACATTTAAGATAAACGTCGGTATAAGTAAAGCCAACGTTTGTAGCAACGTTTAATAAACGTCGAAAATTGTGTGATAAGGGGTGAAATTTTTCAACGTTTTAACAAAAACGTCAGAAATTGGACTAGTTTCCCAACATTCTGCAAATATGTTGGGATTTACTTTTCCAACCTTTTTCTCACAATTTTCCAACGTTTTAACAAAAACGTCGGCATAGGTATAGCCATTTAAAAAAAAATTGAATACACCAAAATATCAATATTGGTTTAACTTCCAAACCATTCCAGAGTCGATATCATAGATCTTCGAATCAACGTATACTAGAATATTAAGGGATAGTAAAACTCAAAAGTAATATTACTATATTGCATACACCAGAACAAAGGTTTTCAGGAACTTCACACGTCTACTATAATGCATACACCAGAACATTAAGAGGTACATATGAAATAAAGCTCTTCTGCACTGTAGTTACGAAATGATATGTTACTCGTCTGTTTTTGTTACAAAGGGGTACTTTACCAATTCGGATTACGGTAAGCTTTCAAGTACAAAAGGTGTAAATCATAAATCATGAAGCAACAAAGAGACTAATGACCTTTATACAGAGAACGGGAGCTTTATGACCATTAAACTTATGTAAAGGTGATCCAACACTGCCAGAAGTGCGATTTTTGCGGTCAAAGAAACCTACAGAATTTTTGCCGACCTACAAAAGATGACATAACGAGTTAAACAATACACGAGTGTTAATAATCATTGGCATATGAAGTGAAGATGGAATAAGAGTCTAACAAGGCCACTAAAGAGATTAAGATCAAAAGAAGCAAATAAGCCCATTCCAAATAATGCACACCTGGTAAGGGTGAGATTTACATCATATGGATTACAATCAACACAGTAGATATCAACATTGTGAGCTTTCTTAACCTGCAATGTAAGATGCAAAAATACAAACTCGTTGCAGCTTAAAGATGGAAAAAAATATATAAATGGAGAAAATGTCAAAGAAGCACTTGCATTAAAGAGGGGGAAAAAAAATCTAAAAGAAGCACCTGCAATGAATTTTTTCTTGTACTTTGTCGATTTATACTCATACTTTTGTCGTCCCGATTTCTTTCCGTTTGCCAAATTGCTAACAAGGATGCACGGTGGTTGTTAAATTGTGCTATCAGTATATATATAAACATATGTAGACAAAAAATTCGTACTTAAGCAACAGAAAAAATAGAACATCCCACATTAGTTTCTATACCATAAATAAATACATGAAAGGTGCAACAGATTTCTTACTAGCACACAACATATGGGGCCCTTGCTTGGATTAAAAAGGGAATTTTGGATACGAGGACATAAATATCAGTTTCTGATAGAAGTATTTCAGAAAGAATAAGACCTTGTACATCCGTTCTCTGCACATCACTGATCAATCTGTTGCAATTTTGCCAAGATTTTCAATTCTTCGTCCAGGTAATGTCTGAAATTCCTTAACATTGAGTTCCTTAATTTACTGCTTAAATTCCCTGGTTTACATAACCAGACATAAGCTAAACAGGTCAAGAAGTTAGCAAAAGCAACCTATAAGTTACAGAAGTATCACCTGAACCCAGTTTTGGAGATGAGGAACTACACATTTACCTTGAGGTAAACAATATGAAAATGTCAGATAAAGTGTTTACCTAGGTCTCTTATTTGAATATTGTCATCCTTGGAAGGTATAGTTTACATATAAAAAGGAGATAAGGCTTAGAGAATCAATTATTTTGAGAATTTTAGTAGATTGAAAAAGACGAATATTCATATATAGTATATGGAATAACTATCAACCTTTGTAATAATTTTGTAGTGCGCAAATATGACAAAAGTTTGAGTGAAATTTATGTAGCCTATTTGTTCCGAACTTGATTAACCAAAAGATTAGGCTCCAGGAAACACAAAGTTATGAAGCATGAGAGAAAATAGAAAGGCAATTGAGATTGGAGATACTAGGTTATGATAGTAGGCAATTAAGTATTTGGTAGTTAGGTTATGATAGTAGGTCATAAAGACCAATTGGCTGAGAAGAATGGAGTTTCCAACATGATGGACAATGGACATCATCTTTCAGAACCACAAAGTAGTAACTCCAGGATACGATCGAGGTCCAACCATAGCCATTGAAGTAAATAATTTAAATAATTAGGAAATAATTGAAGGAATGTGGGAGATGTGTCCCCTACAACCCCATGAAAAAGCCCAAGAAATGACATGAGGTAAGATCATGGGCGTAAAGTACTGTAGCCATCAAAAGTCACAAAGAAGTCCACAAAAGCCGAGCAAAGACTAAGATGTTCAATCAAAATACAAATGAAATTTGTTACTTATGTTTCCCTTTCCTAGTACCTTAGGAGCAGTAGGATTGGAGCTAAGTTAAGTTTCTATGCACTAGAACTATATTGGGGGGATGGGTTTGCACAAACCTTTTAAGACGAACCGAGCCAAGTGCTCGCAATTACATACAAAGGATAAATATGAAGCTCGATCCCTGTGACAAATTTTACATTGGAGACTAAATATCTATAATCTGAAATTCACACTATAAATCTTTGAAAAGCTGTTAGAGTATTAAATTCACACTATAAATCTTTGAAAAGCTGTTGGAGACTAAATATCTATAATCTGAAATTCACACTAAATATCTATAATCTGAAATTTACATTGGAGACTAAATATCTATAATCCCTGTGACAAATTTACGACTGTTAGAGTATTAAATTGAAGCCTTAAACAACTACAAATCTTTGAAAAGCTGGATCACGTCTATTCTTTGTAGGCTGAATCACGTCTTAGATGCATTCATTTGGTAAAACATATGATAGTTTCTGGCAAAAATTGAAGCCTTAAACAACTATAATCCCTGTGACAAATTTACGACTGTTAGTGTTTCTGGCAAAAATTGTCAAATAAATCAATAATCAAATTCTCAGTAGGCTGAATCACGTCTTAGATGGATTCATTTGGTAAAACCTATGATAGTAGAAAAGTACATCAAGCTATCCCTTAAACTCTACAAGGATCCAACAAAGAAATAATAATTCACAAATACATAATTTTATCATTTGATATCCCAAAGTGAATGCAGTAAAAAAAAATTATAATAAACCTTAATATTCTTTAAAACAATTAAGTAATTAACATACCTTGAACCAACAAAGAAAGGGCAGAAGAGGCATTTGGTCTTAGCTTTGCCAGAGGGCGACCATTCGCTTCCCCATTTCTAGGAACCCATGTACCCAAAGGGATGGTACATATTGGTTGCTGTAGAATGGACAAAGAACCAGAAGAGTGTCTAAAGTATCTGCAAATGCCTGACAATAAATAAACAAAATAATACAAACATATCACAAAGCATCACAGAAGGTAGAATGTTTGAAATGATTTAATGGTAAGCGAAAAGAACAAAGAGCAAGAAAGATCGAATAGCACTTACATTTTAAAATTCCTGAAAGGGATGCAAGATGTAATATTTGTGGAAATGATCCATCCTGTGATGGTGAATGAATAATGCAAACTGTGGCTACATTGTTCTGCAATATCTTTATAGCTACTTCTTTCAATGAATCAAAGGGACCAGCCTATAAACAAAAGACATTCAGTTCCACAGTCAGAAGCAATCTCAGAAAATTACAAAACAACGACGGCATGATCCAATATTCAAATTCACAAGACAGGAGGTACTGCTGATCTGCAAGTTATTCTATATCTTTGTCATGTTCTAGTCGCATCCACTGTAGTAAAACAACATCAATCTCCCATAACAATAAATAATATATTTGGTATTATAATTATCTGATAAATAACGATACCAGATTAATAAGAAGTTAACGCTCAGTGGCAGAACCAGACATCTAACAGTGGAAGGACGAAGTCCAAGTATAGTGAAAAGAATTTCTTTCCCTCCCAGAGAATTAGAGTTCATTCGAAAGATAATGCAAAATCTAACTATGATATTAGAAATTCGCTTCATAACTTTAAAAGAAATTGTTAAATATCTCTCAAACGAAATATGAGGGGGGGAGGGGATCGTGACCATGTTTACCTATTATATATAAAAGGCTAAATTACAACTTGATACCCTCAACAAAAACCAAAGCATTGACATTCAGGTCCTTAACAAATACCAAAGCAGAACGTGCAAATTAATATCCTGGTGATAAAGTTAAATGGTTCCAGTCAACAAAACTAATGAAAGAACACAAACCAACATTAGGATCAATCACAAATCAAATTATATAAACCTTGTTACTGAAAATTCAAATCATAGATTCAGGTTCTAAAACAGAGACTGATTAAAAAGTAAATAATAATGTGTTCAGTTAAAGGGAAAGTATTCAAGCACAAGAATAAGACTGACATGAACTAGAGGCCTTTGGAATGGCCTCCCTTGCCCAAATAATAGTTGTTTCCCCTCTTTCCAAGCAGATATTGTGTGTGTCTCAAGCTCTTCCTGTGTGAGATTTGTGCCATGATTTTCAAGCTGCAACTGATAAAACATTGCTCGGTCACTTCAACCAAATTGAACAATAAATTATACACCCATAAGAATGTAGGGAAGTGCACACAAACAAATAGGATAGTAGGAGAAGAGAAAGAAAAACAAGTTGATTAAAACATAAATTGCATGCAGTCAACAACAGTTTAACTTCATATTTTCTTCTCAATGTCACAATCAAATCATTAGCTGAAACATGCATGGATGTCAAACTTTAACAAGGACACTGTGTCTGACACAACTTCTATAAATCTAACAGTCGTATATGTGTGTTAAATACTACATATACTTCACATTAATATTTGAGGTAATTGAGTTTGTATTTTGATATTATGAAACTTGATAAATACAGAATTGTGTAAACATATTGGTATATTATAGTATTTTCTAAATAGGGGTATAATATTTTTTTGTCTGTTGAAAATTTAACTAATAAATGTAGACTAGTTCAAGCATGCCTACAAACCATAGAAATGCAAAAGATGGAATAAGATTTACCCACTAGCATACAAAATTGACGAAATGTTTAGCTGCTAATTATTATATGAAATATGAACTACAAGCCATGCATTTTTGACCTAAAAACATGTTTTCCAGATAGACCAGAATATAGTATACAAAGAGGGCATTGATGCAAGAACATTTAACTCCGTTCCTCTAGCATTTATCCCATGGAAGCTAGCAAATCTTATAATTATTTTCTTGATTACACAAGACAAATAATTTCATGGAAAGATGACACAAACAGTTAACTGTGTTCCTCCAACATGTCACCTTCAAAGTGTTTACTTGAGATATTGAACTATGTCCATTCAATCAACTGGCAAATTTTTATAGACAAAGATGATGAATGGAAGAGGTGCACCTAAGAAATCAATCAAAAAAACATGCAAATAAGTATGCATATCGCCAAGCTAAGGGGAATACTGCATATTGCTTAAAGCACTTTAATAATTATTTATAGAAGCTTCACATCAGGTTTAACCAAAAAATTATGGCCAATGCTTTTTGTGGAGCTTTCCTGAGCACCACAACATTAACAAAAAGAGCCCAAGAGCATCAAGACATTGTTCCCATTTTTTCTTTAAGGTTTACAGTTTGCCAAAGAAAGAGACTGAAGTTACCTTACAAGGAACTCCTTAAACATATTCTTAAGATTGTTTACTAATGATTAAATGATGAATCAGATTCCAAACACGTAGCCCCTATGGCATACACTGGTTGTGCAATAGATACTTTGTCATCAGCTTACCAAGATTTTGTATTAATGCACCTTCTTTTATACATTTCCCTCTAATGCTCCCCATAAGGTTGAACTACTAAAGGCCATAATCAAAGAAAGCCTAATTTAGTACATATAGCAGATACATAATAAGTCTGAAGAAAATCAAATTAGCAAGCAGACATACAATGAAACAAACTTATTGAAGGATCTTATTCACAATAATGAATAATAAGTACATACCAATTCATATGAACTAAACAGTATGCACTGTTATCACGAGCCTAGCATCCTTGTAAAACTCAGTGTTTTATAAGGATATTGCCATCTCTGCAAACCAAGTTATGCTTGCTTCTGTCACAGGAAGGTAAGGCAGGTTCTGGTTAGACTGACAGGAAATAATAGCTTAAGAAATTGGTGTAGGCGAGCTTACGAGATTCGTTTAATTAATGTTTCAGTGAGGATGAAGCTGCAAATATAGCAATCCACCACTATAGCAAGAGCTTTAAATGTTTCTCTGCAAGTTTTTCTACAATGCTCACTCCAGAGCAAGCAAGCAAATTCCAAGGTTCTCATACCTGGTTTTAATTATTGTGCAAGAACAAAGTACAATGGTGTCTCTAATCCTTAGTGATCTCTAATTGCTACTGCAGAGAGTGATGTAGTCATTTTTGTGTTCGAGAGCAAGATGAGTGAGCTCCACTCCACACATTCTTGGTATTTTCTAGGCGTAAAGTTGCCTAGTAAATATGGGAGAGAGCTTGCGTTCCAGTCTGATGTTATTGTTGGCTCCATCGATACAGGTATAATTATCCTTCTACTGCAAAATTTTACATTCATTTTTTTCTTTCTTCTTCTGATAAGCTCGTGTTTGATTAATTACTTGATAGCAATAATTTCATGTTAATATATACTTCTTCACAATCAGGGATATAGCTCTATGGAGCGAGGCGTAGAGCAGAAAAGTGAGGCTAATGACCCCTATGGGGGGGTTGATCATGCTATCTGGTCCTTTAATGAGATGACACACTCGTTCCTCGCAGCAAAAGCAAGTCGACGACGAACGAGTCAAAACAAATGAATGAGAAATGAATTATGATTGAAGAAATAGCACAAAAGAGAATTAATTTGTTGTTATACCTCCTCATAATGTAGTAGTAGTCGTGGCGAGCTGGCTGTAAATCTCTGTCAACAAAGAGGATCTGAAACTCTCCAACCATCCTCTCTTCTTTCAGTCCCCCATCCCGTCGAGCTTAAGAAGGAGAAGAAGAAGAAAGAGCCGATTCCTCCGCTCTCCTCCTCCTGCCGCTATAGCTACTCCTCCTTCTTCTCCTCCTCGGTGCGTGCGGATCGACATGAAAATCGAGATCAGCATTGGCTCTAGCTTTCTTCTCAAATCTGAAAGATGTTGATATTTTGTATGCCAACATTGATATTAAAATATTGTCCGACAACCAAATTAAAGTTGACAAATACAGACCTATGACAGAAATCCATCACTGTCAGAGAGATCCTCAGCAAAGCTGTCTTCATCTTCAGTGAACATATTGCCAAGATGAATACTGGAAGCAAGTACATTTGCTGTAAACAATTCAGCATTTCTACAAAATAAAAAGAGACTGTCAATGTATGAAAAAACAATATTTGCAAGGAATAAAGGCATGCTGGTAATAATTTGAACCAATATATGACTGAAGAATATGATAGACTAGACTAACCATCAAAAAGATTAAATCTATCACTAAGGAACTAGCTGTAAATTGGGTTTGAGTATCAACTGAAATCCATAAGTATGGACTGTTCTGTTTTGGCAGAGAGACCAATCCAAATAAACCACCATCTTGGCTTTCATTAACCATATTTTAAATAAGCCCATACATGACCGCAAAAGTCCAAACCTGTCTTCAAAAAAAGAAAAGAGGAAGTTCAGGATGGAAGGATAGGGGGAGGTAAAACAACTTTGGAGTCTTGGTATGCACAGGATTCAGAATTTCCATATATAAGGCATAGGCTAAGGTCTAGTTTCCACATCAATGGTGAATTTTATTTGTATGCAATACAAATACAGTCTAATACAAATGCAATCTAATACAAATATAATAAAAACATAATCCCTTGATACATCTGCATGGTATTATCTTTGAGTACTAATCATTTTAGAGTTTGCTCGTGTAAAGCATGTACCAAAATCTATTTGTAATCTCTTAATCTCTTAGAAGTATCAGCCAAAACAAAATATACATCTACCAATATATCAGTCCTGACGGAGGCATCGTGGCCGAGCATCTCGACGTAGATGAGGCGGATGAGGAACTCTATTTTTTAGGGGGATGTTGAGGCAGGGTATGCGACTACAGGATCAGAGAAGACACGTCAACAAATATTGTACACATGTATCCACAGAAACCAGCAGCACTAGAGAAAGATTACTTGATGTACTGGGAGAACCACTTGAACCCTTCACCGTAGCCCATCTTCCAGACGATGCTGCACATGAAGATCTTAAGTGGGCAGATGTTTGAGTCTGCAAGGTTCACCTTGCCCTTCCAGTGGTAAAATTACTTACCCAGGTGATAACGAATCTCATCCTCCGATGCTGCGTAGGGAACATCGATCTTGTTCTCGAGGACCAGGAACAGAACCTTGGCAAGAGTCTCATCAGAGAGCAGGGCATCCAGCTCCTTCTTGGTTTCTGCAAATATCTTCTTGTCGATAACATCGACCAAGTAGACCACTGCATCCACCTACATCACAGGAAAATATACGACTCATTTAGTTGTGCTGTATTACACTCATACTGTAGAAAATTCACATGTTTGTTGCATCTATGGTCAATCCATGTTTTAAGTCAAACAAGTTGGACAAAGGAGTGATTGATGAAGTTCCTCTGTAATGACCAAATAAGCTAAAATACATCTCAACAGAAAATCTTCTAAAACTTAGATATATAGGATGAGGTTCCCACGTCCTGATGACCAGACAAACTTGTTTCTACATATTCACTTTGCCAAGCACACCATTAAGTCCTAATTGATTTGTGTGCATGTACAAGTGTACACACTTTCATAGTCGCAGGCATAACAACTATCCAAAATCAAGTCAATATAAACCGTCTGTATAGGTCTCCATGTAAATATACCTTGACATGAATGGTTGACTTGGTGTTTGTAAAAACTGAAGAGTACAATAATAGACTAATTAATTGAATGAGTACAGTCTAGAAAATTTTCTTCTAAAAATTTACCCTGATCCTATTCAATCAAACTCTTAATGGCACACCAATCAACAGGGGGCTGCCACAGAGATTATAGATAAAACAAATAAATAGTACATGTAATTGACAGAGGTTGTATGTTGTACATAACTGGCAATTGATAATGTATATGACAAGAAACATGAAAACAAATTCCTTACTAAATGGAAAGAGAGGTACAAATCTTCTGGACGATATTTATTGATGTGTCTTCTCTGATCCCGGACATCCCCGTCAGCTTGAGGGAGAGGGCGGCATCATGAGCCATCTTGATGGCATGGATGTACCTGAAGGAGGCATCGTGGCCGAGCATCTCGACGTTGATAAGGCGGATGAGAAACTCCTTTTTTCAGGGGCATGTCGGCAGGGGATACGACTACGGAGGGAGTCAACCTCGAGGAGGATGATACGGTCCTCCTCGGCCTTGGACTAGGACTTACCATAGACTTTACAAGGTCGAGGAACTCCTTAGATTGGTTCAAGCCGCCATGGGACCCCGTAGTGAACTTCTGGCCGAAGCTCTTCAGCTTCTCCATGGGTCATCTGGTCGTATTTCTAGGGTTTCGTGGGGATAGATAGGGGTGATGATGAAGGAGAAGATAGAGATCTATATGACGATAAATGGTCTGTAGGATTTGGGGTTTAGGGTTTAATTTGGGATTAGGGATGGGTCTATAGGAGGGGGAAGAGTCTGTAGACAACATGGGGAGATCGACAAATTTCGTATACAACATTTTTTGGGGGTGAAAATGAGGAGGGAAAGTTGAAAAAAATTCTAACATAAACCTACTTTACCATAAATGCCACAAAATAAACATGGGTAATTCTCAATCTTTACAAAGAAACGACGATATTTTTCAACGTTAATACCAGAACGTCAGTATATCATGGCTAAGCCAATTTTGACATAAACATCGAAAAATAAGCGTCGATATTTTACAACATTTAATGCAAAATGTCGATATTTTCATGCCTAAGCCAACTTGAACATAAAAGTCGAGAAAAAAAAGTCGGTAATCCTCGACGTTTTAGAACAAACATTGATATTTTTCAACATTTATTGTAGAACGTCGGTGTATCAAGCTTAAGTCGACATTTCCATAAACGTCGAAAGAAAAAATGTCGGGAAAGCCCTATTTTCTTGTAGTGTGGGGGTTGCTAGTACGCCAACGACTCCAAGTTCTGCTCCACCTATGGAGTCCCTGATGATTAAGCTGCCCAAGTCATCCTCTCAGTCTTCAGTGACACCGGGGACGGCTGAAGAAGAATCAGAGCTGGCCAAGTATGTGGCTGCTCACACTGGTGTTCCATCCGCGGATGATGTAATCCCACTGGAAAAGATACCTTACTTTATCAATAAAGGGCTATCTTTGAACTACCTCGATCTTAATAAGCTTTGTACAATGTATGCTATAGAACACGGTATAGGCACCCACCTACACACACAGGTGACAAATGTCTACACCGCAAACCAACTTATTCCAGTGGAAGGCGCTTACCACATAATCGAGGGAGAGGATCATCTAATCATCTTCGGCCGGATGAATGATCCACAACCCTTCAGGATAGAAGAAGTTGAGCTCGAACCCGACACCGGGAGACTGTACCTTTATCTATATAGTTCCCGATCCAAGTACCTCATGCAAAACATGGGTATAATCTAGAAACTACGCCAGGCTTGAACTACGGCACTTGACGGCGATTATCCTTATAATTGCCGGTCTCGGCTGGGAAACCACGAGATTACTACAACAAAACCAGATGTGGGCTAGATTATGTTACACCTGCAACGACCCCTGAAAGTTAAGATGAGGAATACGACTGGCATTCACACTCAACCGGATCACCAACTTCTGATTCAGACGTCAGCATTGGGGACATGCTCAGGGAAGTCTGGTCTGTCAATATGGCATTTATCGACGCCTACGAAGAAGATGAAGACATTCCTGAACTTCTTGAGTTAGAGCTGTGGATACAACAGCTAGATACGCAATTGGAGAAGTGGTTCGAACAAAGAGAGCCTCCCACCGAAGATGAGGTTGTGCAAGTAGATCTCGGTGATGAGTCTTCTCCAAAGCCCATCTTCGTCAGCAAAAATCGGACAGACAAAGAGCGGAAATCGCTACTGCAATTCATCAGAGAATACATTGACGTGTTCGCCTGGAGCTACGAAGACATGCCAGGACTGAACACAGAGGTTGCACTTCACAAACTAAATATTCGTCAGGACGCAAAATCAGTCAAGCAACAGCAACGACGGTTCCGCCCCTACATCATAAATGCTATTGAAGCTGAGGTCAACAAACTGATTGCTAGCGGCTTCATCCGCGAGGAACAACATCCAGACTGGGTTGCCAATATAGTACCAGTCCTCAAGAAGAATGGAAAGATCCGAATCTGCATCGACTTTCGGAACCTGAATGAGGCGTGTCCTAAAGATGAGTTCCCCTTCCCTATCACAGACATCATGATTGACAACACCTGCGGATTCAAGCGTATGTCATTCATGGACGATTTTTTAGGGTACAACCAAATCAAGATGTTCCCTGATGACAAAAAGCATGCATCATTCCGAACACCAATTGGCACATACTGCTACACAGTCATGCCTTTTTGTTTAAAGAATGCTGGCACCACCTATCAAAGAGCTACGAGCGTCATCTTTAGAGACCACTTGCACAAGACAGTGTTCGACCTGATGCGAGCGTACAATTTAAAGATGAATCCCACAAAATCCTTCTTGGGCGTATCCAGCGAGAAGTTCTTGGGTTTCATCATTACTTCCCAGGGTATCCACATAGACCCTGAGAAGACGAAGGCAATCATGGAGATGGGTCCCCCAAGAAATCTTCGTGAACTCCGAGGCCATCAAGGGAGGCTGGCCTACATCAGAAGGTTTATCTCTAACCTCTTCGGACGATGTCAGCCATTCACCCACCTCATGAAGAAGGGCGTTTCATTCATATATGATGAGAAATACCAGCGCGCCTTCGACAACATCAAAGAATATCTGTCGAAGCCTCCAGTCCTGGAAGCCCCGGTTACTGGAAGGCCATTCCTGCTCTATGTATGAACGATGGAATATTCTCTCGGTACTCTGCTAGAACAAAACAACGATACAGGCCATGAGCAAGCTATATACTACCTCAGTCGAAAGATTATGGGGCCAGAATATAGATACACTAACGTAGAGAAGGAGTGCCTTGCTCTAGTGTTCGCCATTCAGAAGATGCGACACTACGTCACAGGATAAACCATACAAGTGATATCACGAGTCAACCCTCTCAGGGTCCTCATGACCAAACCAGGGGCACTCAGCTCTCGCCTTGCTACCTGGGCGATATTATTGTCTCCATATCACATGATCTTCGTCCCACAGAAGGCTGTTAGAGTTCAAGCTCTGGCAGACTTTTTAGTAGCCCATCCAGGCTCGGAAACAACCATAATATACGAAGAGGTTCCAGATGAGGTCGCCAATTCAAATGCGGTCTTCCATGATGCCATCTGGCGAATGCTCTTCGACGGCGCTTTGAGAATTAGGCCCAAGGGCAACATCGTCTCTGGAGTCGGATTTGTGCTAATTTTTTCCTCCGAGCTGGTAATCAATCGGGCTTACTCCCTCATGGAGCCCTGTTCAAACAATGTGGCCGAGTACAATGCTTTGGTCATTGGCCTCCGACTTACAAAGGAGCTGGGGGTAGAGTATCTGGAAGCATACATTGATTCGCAGTTAATCGTCAATCAGATCCGGGGTTCATACGAAGTTTGCCATAAAGATATGATCCCTTATCACCAAATAGCGATCAATATCATCTCGTCCTTGGAAGGATTCTTCATAGAACATGTTCCCAGACTCCAGAATATTGAAGTCGATGCCTTAGCTGGCCTGGCCGCTTCCCTAACAATACTGAATCAGGCACATCATCTGGTTGACATAATAGGCCATGAATTGGTCTTTCCCAAGAATAATGTTCAATGTATTGAGAGTTACTCCGCTCTGACAATCGACGAAGCACCAGACTGGAGACAACCATTCATCGTCTTCATAGTCTATGACATTCTGCCAGAGAATCCGAAGGAAGCCACTTCTATCAGAAGACGTTCCCTCATATTCTTTTACGATACAGAGACAAAAATGCTGTATCGGCGATCATACGATGGATTACTGCTTAGGTGTCTGTCAAATATAGAATCCAAGGAAGCTGTACGCGAAGCTCACAACGACGTCTGCGGTGCCCATCAAAATGGCCCAAAATTATAAGACCACTTTCGTCGAATGGGCTATTACTGGCCCACGATGGTTGCAGATGCAATAGACTATGCACGAAAGTGCAAAGCCTGTCAAGTCCACATAGATTTCATCCACCAGCCATCCGAGTTTCTACATCCGACGGTGGCATCCTGGCCATTTGAAGCATAGGGGATGGACATCATTGGTCCGATCACTCCACCTTCATCCAGAGGACACCGCTTCATACTCGCAATCACGGATTACTTCTCCAAATGGGCAGAAGTTGTTCCGCTTACAGAAGTGAAGACATCAAACGTGATCAGCTTCCTCAAGCATCACGTAATCTACCGCTATGGACTACCCAGAAGGATCATCCACGACAATGGTCCGCAGTTCGCAAGCCACGCCTTCTATCAATTATGCGAAAAATACCGAATCCAGAATATTGCTTCAACGCCATACAATCCGGCGGCGAATGGGTTGGCAGAAGCATTCAATAAAATTATAATCAAGCTGCTCAAGAAGTTCCTGTCCTCAAACAAACGCGACTAGAATAAAAAGCATGGAGAATGCTTATGGGCGTACCATACTACAGTATGGACGACCACTGGGAACACACCATTCTCTCTGGTGTATGGGAGTGAGGCAGTTCTCCAACTAGAGACTCAAATCCCCTCGCTCCATGTCGCCCTCACCTACCGATTGATTGTAGAAGCATGGAAAAGAACATGATTGCCTATGCGACTCAGAACAGGAAAACCCATGCAGTTCAAAAACAGACGAGCTTCATGTGGCTCAAGTGTATCATATGGTTCTAAAGTCACCAACTTGGACATGCGGCTCAAGCAACACCACGTGGCCTTCTGCGGTTCGCTTCTACAATTGGCCATTAAGCAAAGGCCCTTTTTTAATACTCTGACATAAAGGAGAACTGACAGCTCTGACACAAAGCTGCAATAATGACTCTGTCATAATGGTAGACTCCTAGGAAAACAAAGGAAATCTCTGACACAATCCATTTAACCCCAAAATCCTTCATGCGGCCTTGACACGTGGACAGCCCCATGCGGCTCAGGCAGAGGCCACCTCATGTAGCTCAGGCAGAGTCTACCCTATGCGGCTCACGAGGACTATCTTCATGCGGCTCACTGCGAAGCCACCCATCATGCGGTCGCCTACGCTCATGCGGCTCAGATCATCTCGATACGGTTCAAATGTTCAGAGGCCACGCCCAAGCAGCCTTGATACGTGGCCAGTCCTATGCGGCTCAGTAGGGAACAATCCTTATGTGGTTCGGATTTCCTAAGTGGCTCGCGGTTAAGACACGTGGCAGAAGATTAGTTTTTTTCCACGTCCCTACAGCTAGCAGCATAATAATTGTGGGACACGTGGCATCAAATCGATCAAGATTCATCAACAAATCCCAACAACCAGGTTTTGTGCCATCATCATAATTACTGGGATCAAATCAAATCATTTGCAATCATACAAATTGAACACGTGGCGGAAGATCCGAGCTTGGCATAACAAATCATGAAGATTTATGGCAATCATCATTAATTGCCCACAGAGATTTGATGTAATCCACATTAATTGCCTAGATTTGCTACAATCAAAATTAATGGCCTAGATTAATTGATCTTTAACCGCCGACTTCTTAAGGAGACAATCATTTACAAACCCTAATGATCGCATCCCACTCCTATAAATAGTAAGGTGCTATTTTCTTGAAGAAAAGAGGATTTTCTAGAGCACTAGAGCACCTGTAGAGACCTGAAAAGAGAGCGCAGAGAGACCAAGGTACACACAGAGGGCATCTTGAGAGTATTTCTTCCCTGGAGCCAATGCTGCATCCGATCGTCCAAGGAGTAAGGCAGAGCTGCCGTCGCTTTTCCGAGCCTCTACCGTCACTCTCCAGAATCTAAAATAAACAATTGTACTTAGATTACTGTACCTAGGTTTTTGTCCCTAGGATTTCTTTGTACAAGGGAGTTTGTATTGTGAAGTAAAAGTCCAATCCTCCGATATAATTGTTATGTTCTTTTATAATTTATGGCAAACACGATGGCGACTTTGTTGGAGACAAACTTCTCCACGGCTGAGAAGTTGGTGACGCAATCGAATATAGCCAAACTTGGCTCCACACAACAAAAGATGGTCGTCCGCTTCGACCAACAGGCGTTTGAAGAAATGCTCTCTGACGGGAGCGTTGGCCCGGTCCATAAGCGAACCCGCACAAAGAAGGCTCGCAGGGAGTGGAGGCCAAAATTATTTGCTCCTCCCCAAGCTCAGGACGGAGTACTCTCTGCTGCCCAAGACGGCGAAGGCAACTCAAATACGGCCCCACTTCAAGCCATAGAAGACTCTGCTGTCCCCAAGTCCGACAGAGAAAAGTACTACGATGCTGGACTTGCAGGGGCAAAGAGTGATTCTATGTGCTCCAGGAAGAAGCCGAACAAAGGCACTAGCCGCAGGCTGAAGACTCATACGACCGAGATTGCCAATCGCATGCATGATGTCCATGTGGCCGAAACTGTTAGCCGAATGCATAACACTCATGCGGCTAAGATTTCCAGCCGCATGAAGAAGACTTATGCGGCTGAGACTTCCAGCCGCATGAAGAAAGCCCATGCGGCTACGATTGCCAGCCGCATGAAGACTGTTGATTCCAGTCGTATGCCGCATGCTCTACACGGTTCGGTCTTTGATCGCCTCTCCTATGGTCCTGATCTCTCGTGCTCCCCAGAAAATATGTCCGACTCTCTACAGCACAACTTAGACTCTTCCTACTATGTGTCCTCACGCACTAGAGTGAAGAAGTCTAGGGCAGCGCGAGTTTGGCGAACTCAGTCCGCTGTCCCGACTTCTGACCATCCGACCGCTCTACATATTGTTATGCGGGCCTTCGATGGAAAGTTGTACAAAACTACTCGAGTCTAGCCCCAGACGCCAAACGGACAAAGTGGTTCCAAAAAGTCTCCCAAAACCCAGGAAGCAAATATGGTCATTCCAGACCCATTTGACTTGTATGAGGCCATCCTCCACAAACGCAAGGAAAGAGAAGAGGCCTCGGGATGCAAAGAGTCCTCCCACGTACGTCATTGCATCCAGGTCATCGTCAACTGCTGTTGCAACATCGCGACGGTACGGGAAGACCGGCAGTCTGTCTTCCAAAGACTACAACAACCATATTCAGAGGATGAGGCACTTCCCATCGTCTCCTGCAACTCTGCTCAGAAAATTCCTGCCGATGGGAGAGGAAAGAAGAGAAATATTTCCAGCACGAAGATTTCAACCACTGTAACTAAGAGACTGTCATCTAAATAATTGCCCACCATCGAAGTTTTCTAAGGCACCCATTCAAAGACGAAATCTGCTACAGGGGGAAATTCATCATCCACATCACTGGGGTTGTCGGAACTGGGGGTAGCACTCCTCCGAACATTCACGACAATCCAATGTTCCAAGGAGACGAGTCGGAGGAAACGACTCTCCTATTAGATGCAGCAAATCCTGACGTCCCCGAGGACATCGACAATTCCCAAGATGAGGCAAACTCGGAAGCTGGTGGTACTGTTCCTTCTGAGTCCGAACCAGAGGAAAACATTCCCACATACCCCGATGACTTCTCGGTACAGGAATATGATTCGGAGGGCACGTCATCCACCGTCCCTTCCACTTCTATTCATGTGAGGACGATATTCAGGACAAATGATGAACAAGATGGTCCCAGTGATCGCCAACGCATCGACACTCTGTAGGCCATACTGCGCACTTTGGTCAAATCCGTGGACGAGATCAAAGCAGCCATCCCTACTCTGCAAGGAAGGATGCCTGGCCAAACAAACTTGGGTCCCGCGGTCAATGTAGACTCGAACTCAGCGGCACCGAACCCGGGCAATAATATTTCTGAAATATCGGCTCCTACCGCTGCAGACGAGGCCAGGGAGGCAAGAAAGAGAGGTCCAGGAGCTCCGGGCCATGTTCCATGCCCGAGAAAACTGCCAAGACCTCAGGATACGACAATCGTATCCCGCTGCGTGGAGAGATGTTCCTTTCCCGCCAAAGTATAAACCATTCCACATTAATCCATATGATGAGAAAACCTCCGCAAGTCGGTATATCACTTACTTCGAGGTTACCACCGACCATCTGCCCCATGACGATGCCATCCTTACATGATTATTCATCGGGGCATTGGAAGGGGTCTCCTTCGACTGGTACCGTAACCTGCCAGACAACTGCATCCACTCCTTCGCCAGTTTCAAGCGCATGTTCTTGGAGAGATTCTACGAAGTAGGCAGGACATCACAATGTCCACCCCCATGGACGTCATTCAAGGGAAGAAAGAGCTGACAAGGAACTATATTGAGTTGTTCCGCCAAACCTCTATGAAGTTGCCGTCTGGTAATCCGTATTCCTCCTTAATTGAAATTTGCCAAAAGAGACTGCTCCTAACAATCAGCCTCTGGATGGGTGAAAGTCAATTTAAGGACTGGAAGACGTTTATCATCAGTGCCACTAGCGCTGAAGACAGGTTGAAGAAGGCTCGCCAACTGGGATTGCACATCTCGGAGGGAGAGGACAAGGGCAAGCGTCCTAATACAAACAACAACAATAGTGGTAACTCTTCCAACAATCGGGACAACAAGGGCAAGCGGGCTATGGTGGCCGACACAGCCCAGAAACCTGAGTCAAAACCGGCAGACAAGCAATGGCCGCAAATGACCTACTCCTTCGAAGACGGCCATGTCAAGCCCATCTTGGATATGCTCATACAAGGAGATAGAATTCAGCTCCCTCCACCAAGACGGGAACCTTGGCCGGCAGAAATGGAGAGCCTAAAGTACTGCCATTACCACCGCTACGTCCACCATGCTACACACGACTGCTACCAACTGAAGTGATACATCCAACATCTCATCGATTCGAAGGCTCTAGCCATTGGTTTCGAGGAGGTGACCGTGGCAGCCAATATGGTGTCAGTACAATTCGGCAGCTTCCCTCCAACAAAGACTCAAGACGGCGTGATACCGTCCCTTGGGCGACAATAGAGATTGCTAATCTTCCACCTCATCGAGATCAGGCTACTGGTCTGGTACCCCTCACCACGTCACGAGGGGAGGTCATATGGGTCCATCCAGATTTGGTACCAGAAGTGACTCAGTCCATACCACCCTCTATTGGCAAGAAGGGGAGTAGAAAGGTCAGATCTTGTCGCACAATCTCGACAGATGTCGAAGAAGCCACAGCTGTCATCACTCGATCTGGTGCTCAACCCAACCTACGCCAGATAACTCGGCTGAAGAGCATCAGCCGGCCACTGCTGACACTCCGGGACATTTCCAACCTCCGACGACCGACAAGCCTAGACCGAATGAGACTCGCTTTGACAAATCCCTCCGAAAAGAGGCACCTCATGGGTTGGAAAGGCCCTACAACTTTGACATCTTGGCACAATTGGCCAACACACCGGCCAAATTGTTATTATACGAGCTCCTGAGACTCTCCAAGGATGTTCGTGCGGCTTTGAGCGATGCACTCCGGAACACCGACGCATATCTAGCTCAGGTCAACCTCACGGGAGAGAGCCCGCCTGCAGATCTCCAAGACAGCGCTTTGCACAGGAGCGATGCCCATTGTCTTCACTCCACAGGACATGCTCATCAAAACCAACCTGCACGATCGGCCGCTATATTACACTGGATACATCGGCGACGTAAAGGTGGACCGGATGCACATTGATCCTGGTTCTTCTATAAACATCATCCCGAAGGGTCTGTTACATTATCTTCGCATTCCTATGCATCGTCTGACACCAACAAGCACCGCCATCAGGGGCAGGAGCTACCCGATTGGAAAGATTCGCCTTAAGTGCCAAATCGACGATCTTCAGTCAGAAGTAACATGTTACGTCATAGACGCAGACACTTCCTACAATATCTTCTTAGGGCATCCCTGGATACATGATTATATGATCGTGCCTTCCATGCTGCATCAGTACTTCAAGTATGTCGACAAATACGACTTCGTGAGGACAGAATTTGCCGATATTGATCCTTTCAAAGGGGTCAAATCCTACTACTCAGACTCCTGCTTATACGAAAAGTCGAAGAGGCACCTTGGTAAAGGAGATGTGCAAGCTCGTGCCGAGACGGCCATAGGATCAGAAGAACCTATGACGATCCACCTCCAAGTTCGCAAACCAGGCAAGTCTGTACCCCTTACGACCGCTCTGCGTAAGGACGCAATCAGCCTCTCGGCACAAGAAGGGCAAATGATAATCCGGCTGCTAAGGTCCGGCCAAGCGCCAAGACCCACAACGGAGCCACTGACAATCAGAGTACCTAGAGTCGGCCAGCCACAAAAGGAGAAGCTCAATCCCTCCGACAAGCCAATGACGATACGTCTTCCCAAGAAGAATCGTCACTCCGATGCAAAGTCGGGGGCTTCCAGCGAGCCAACCACTCCCGGCCCAACATTGAGTACCAAACTGGGGGTCGCTAATCTGCCAACAACTCCACGTTCTGCTCCACCAGTAGAACTCCTGATGATCAAGTTGCCTAAGTCATCCTCTCAGTCTTTATTTATACATGGAGTGGATGAAGAAGAACCAGAACTGGCCAAGTATGTGGCCGCTCACACTGATGCTCCATCCGCAGATAATGTAATCCCGCTAGAAAAGATACCTTACTTCATCAATAAAGGACTATCATTGAACTACACCGAGCTTAATAAGCTTTGTACAATGTATGCTATGGAACACGGTATATGCGCTCACCTACACACACAGGTGACAAATGTTTAACAGCAAATCGGCTCACTCCCACAGAAGACGCGTACTGCATAATCGAGGGAGGGGATCATCCAATCATCTTCGGTCGGAAGAATGATCCACAGTCCTTCACCATAGAAGAAGTCGATCTCGAATCGGACGCCGGGAGACTGCTTCTCTATCTATATAGCCCCCAATCCAAATATCTCATACAAAAATAAGGGTATGATCTGGAGACTACGCCAAGTTTGAAGTATGGCACTGGTCGACGATTACCTTTAAAGTCGCCGGTCCCGGCTGGCAAACCACAGGACTACTACAACAAGACCCGATGCGGACTATGGTATTTATGCCTACAACGACCCCTGAAAGCTCAGATGAGGAATGCGACTGGCAGTCACACTCAACCGGATCACCAACTACTAATTCGGATATCAGCATCGGGGATATATTCAGGCAGGTCTTGTCTGTCAATATGGCGTTCGCTGATGCTTACGAAGAAGGTGAAGACTTTCCTGAACTCCTCAAATTAGAGTCGTGGGCCCAACAGCTGGATGCGTAATGGGAGAAGCAGTTTGAACAAAGAGAGCCTCCTACTGAAGATGAGGTCATGCAAGTGGATCTAGGCAGCGACTCTTCTCCAAAATAAATCTTCGTTAGTAAAAGCCTGACAGACGAAGAGCGAGAATCACTACTGGAACTCGTCAATGAATATATTGATGTGTTCGCCTGGAACTATGAAGACATGCCAGGGTTAAATCCTGATATTGCTCTTCACAAACTCAACATTCGGCCAGATGCAAAGCCAGTCAAACAACAACAACGACGCTTCCGCCTAGGCATCATGGATGCAATCGAAGCCAAAGTCAACAAACTGATAGTCAGCGGCTTCATTCGTGAGGAGCAACATCCAGACTGGGTCACCAACATAGTACCGGTCCTCAAGAAGAATGGAAAGATTTGAATCTGCATCAATTTTCGCAATCTGAATGAGGCATGCCCCAAAGATGAGTTCCCCCTCCCTATCACAGACATCGTGATTGACAACACCTGCGGCTTCGAATGTATGTCGTTCATAAATGGCTTCTCGAGGTACAACCAAATTAAGATGTCTTCCATTGACGAAAAGCATACACCGTTTCGAACACCAATAGGCATGTTATGCTATACAGTCATGCCTTTCGATTTAAAGAACGCTGGCGCCACCTATCAGAGAGCTATGAGTATCATCTTTAGAAACCACTTGTGCAAAATAGTGGAATGCTATGTTGATGACATCGCCGTCAAAAGCCACTCTAAGGAAGATCACCTGCATGATCTAAGGACAGTGTTCGACCTAATACGAGCGCATAATTTAAAAATAAACCCTACGAAATCCTTCTTGGGCGTATCTAGCGGGAAGTTCTTGGGTTTCATCATCACCTCCCCGGGTATCCACGTAGAACCTGAGAAGACAAAGGGAATCATGGAGATGGATCCCCCGAGAAATCTCCGAGAACTCCGAAGCCTCCAAGGGAGGTTAGCTTACATCAGGAGGTTCATTTCTAACCTCTTCGGGCGATGTCAGCCATTCACCCATCTCATGAAGAAGGGCGTCTCATTCGTATGGGATGAAGAATGCCAGTGTGCCTTCAACAGCATCAAAGAATGTTTGTCGAACCCTCTAGTCCTGGTGGCCTCGGTTGGTAGAAAACCATTCCTGCTCTATGTACGAGCAATGGAGCATTCCTACGATGCTCTGCTAGCACAAAACAATAATGCAGGCCATGAGCAAGCTATATATTACCTCAGCCGTATGATGATTGGGCCAGAGCACTGATATACCGCCGTGGAAAAGGAATGCCTCGCCCTGGTGTTCGCCATTAAAAAGACGCGATACTATTTCACGGGGCAAAACATACATGTGATATCACGAGTCAACCCCCTCAGGGTCCTCATGACTAAACCAGGGGCACTCAGCTCTCGCCTCGCTACATGGGCAATATTACTATCCCCCTACCATATGATCTTCGTCCCGCAAAAGGCTTTTAATGGTCAAGCTCTGGCAGACTTTTTAGCAGCCCACCCAGGCTCGGAGTCGGCCAAAATATATAAAAAATCCCAGATGAGATCGCCTACTCGCATGCAGCCTCTCACGAGGATATATGGCGAATGTTCTTCGACGGCGCTTCAAGGACCGGACCCAAGGGCAATATTGTCGTCGGAGTTGGGGTGGTGTTGGTTTCTCCTTCCTGACTGGTGATCAATCGCGCTTACTCCCTCAAGAAACCTTGCTCTAACAATGTGTCCGAGTACAACGCTTTAGTCATTGGCCTCCAACTTGCAAGAGAGCTGGGGGTACAATATCTTGAAGCATACGGCGATTCACAGTTAACGTCAATCAGATCCGGGGTTCATACGAAGTCCGCCATGAAGATATGATCCCCTATCACCAAATAGCGATCAACATCATCTCGTCGTTCGAGGGGTTCTCATCGAACACGTTCCCAGACTCCAAAATATCGAAGCCGATGCCTTAGCAGGCCTTACAGCTTCCCTAGCGGTTCCGAACTATACTCATCAATCGGTGGAAGTGATAGGCCATGAACTGGTCTGTCCCAAGAACAATGTTCAATTCGTGATGAGATATTCCGCTCAGACGATCGATAAAGTCCCAGACTGGAGACAACCATTCATTGACTTTGTAGTCTACGACATTCTGCCGGAGGACGCAAAGGAAGCCACCTCTATCAGAAGGCGTTCTCTCAGATTCTTCTATGATACAGAGACGAAAATGCTGTATCGCCGATCCTACGATGGATTATTGCTTCGATGTCTGTCAAATGTAGAAGCCAAAGAAGCCGTACGCGAAGCTCATGACGGTGTCTACGGGGCCCATCAGCCTGGCCCAAAATTGCAAGACCGTCTTCGTCGAATGGGCTACTACTGGCCCACGATGGTAGTAGATGCGATAGACTATGCAAGAAAGTATAAAGCCTGCCAAGTCCACGCAAACTTCATCCACCAGCCATCCGAATTTCTACATCCGACAGTGGCATCCTGGCCATTCGAAGCATGGGGAATGGATATCATCGGTCCGATCACTCCACCCTCTTCCCGAGGACATCGCTTCATACTCGCCATCACAGATTACTTCTCCAAATGGGCGGAAGCTGTTCTGCTGGCAGAAGTGAAGACTTCAAACGTGATCAGCTTTCTCAAGCATCACGTCATCTATCGCTTTGGACTGCCCCGAAGGATCATCCATGATAATGGTCCACAGTTCGCAAGCCATGCCTTCTATCGGTTCTGCGACAAGCACCGCATCCAAAATATTGCTTCAATACCATACAATCCGCAGCAAATGGGTTGGCAGAAGCATTCAATAAAACCATCATCAAGTTGCTCAAGAAGTTCATGTCGTCTAACAAACGTGACTGGAACGAGAAGCTTGGTGAATGCTTATGGGCGTACCGTACCACAGTCCGAACAGCTACAGGGAAGACACCATTCTCCCTGGTGTACGGTAGTGAGGCAGTTCTCCCGTTGGAGATTCAAATACCCTCGCTCCGCATCGCTCTCACTTACCAATTAACGACGAACGATAACTACCATCGCCGGCTACAAGAGTTGGAGGCCTTAGATGAAAAATGCCTCTTGGCTCAGCAACGAATCGAGCTATACCAAGCACGCATCTCCGGAGCCTTCAACAAGAAGGTTAAAATCAGAACATTCCAAGTGGGCGATCTCGTTCTGGCAGTTCGGAGGCCGATGGTCATGACTCACAAAACCACCGACAAATTCCAGCCAAAATGGGAAAGTCCATTTATCATTGAGGCTGTTTTCTCCAACGGTGTTTACCGTCTCGCAAAATAAAACGGAGACTTGCTCATGTTGCCCATCAACGACAAGTTCCTGAAGAAATATTATGTCTAAACGACATTCTCCAAATTCCAGATTATTGAGTTATGTACCCGCCGGTACCGCTGAACTCACAGTCTCCAAATCCCAGATTATTGAGTTATGTACCCGCCGGTACCTCCGAACTCGTATTCACATTTTTCCTCTAAATATCCCAGATTATTGAGTTATGTACCTGCCGGTACCGCTGAACTCACATTCACAAAATCCCAGATTGCTGAGTTATGTATCCTCCGGTACCGCTGAACTCATATTCTCCAAATTCTAGATCGTCGAGTCATATACTCTTTCGTACCACTGAACTCACGTGCCGACTCCAACTCTCCCAAATCATCGAGTTATGTACCCGCAGGTGCCTCTGAACTTACATTTCGGTCACTCTTTCAGATAGTAAGTCATGTATGACCATACCTCTAAACTTATTTCTCTGAAAGAGCTCATCCCTCATGATCCACTACCCGTACTCTCAGTGCACAAAAAGGGTAACAGATCCACAAAATTTCTAAAACGACCACGTTGATGTTACCTCTGAGTCGTTTCACTTCCGCCAAAAAAAATTACCCCTCTACATAGAACTTCCATGTCCTCATTACCTCTGAGTCATCCTATGTACCCCTTCATGGAGCCCACTCCTGCCAAGTCCTCATTACCTCTGAGTGGGAAGGCTCCATCGAAGAAACCCTCATATTTGCCATGTCCTCATTACCTCTGAGTAAATATGTTGGTTCTCCCTCGACTTATTATCTGTACCCAAAAAAACCCCCAGGGTAAGCTAAAGATAATAGGTCCACAAATGTCGTCTGTTGACCAGAAATATCCTCCATTAAGTCCACTCCTGCGATGTCCTCATTACCTCTGAGTAGGAAGACTCCGCGGTAAAACCCCCATACTTGCCATGTCCTCATTACCTCTGAGTAAGTGTATTAGTTTTCTCTCTCGTCTTATTATCTGTATCCTGAACCAAGGTACCCCAAGGATAATAGGCCCACAAATGTCCTCTGCTGACTACAAATGTTGTACTAAGTTTCCTAGTACATGCACATTATTCCTCATCATGCCCCGGGAGCCCAGCTGCTCCATGGCATTCTTTCTTCCGATACCGGAAACGTCCATAACCACCTTACCATGGAATTGTTCTAGGTACACCCATCAAACTTGTTATCCGTACCTAAAACCCAGGTATGTCAAGGGTAACAGGTCCACAAACAAGCCCCCCAAGCGGGACAAACACCACCATAACACCACAAGCACATCAAGTAGTACAAATAAAGGGTAGAATAAAGCATACTCTTTTATTTGGAAGGCAAAAGTACTACATGTTCTAGGGACAACGTCCCACTTAAAGAAAGGGAAAGAACGAAAACAAAAAGAAGGAAAAAAGCCGTATATGGTTCGGCGGTACATAATTCCAGGAGTGGTTCTTCACCAAGGCGGTCTCCCACTCAAGCCGCTGCTTAGCTCGACGCTCGGCCTCCTGGGACAACCATTCCGTATTATCCAGGTCCATGTGTGCCCGCCAGCCGTCCTCCAACTTCAGGGCAAGCTCCAGGCCAGCAGAAGCTCGATTAACTCTGTCAGCCTCCTGGATAATTAGCCCCCTTTCGGTGCGACCAGCCTCAAGCTCAGACTCCAGGAAAGCTAACTTCCTCCGAAGCTCAAGGATCTGCTCCCGCGTGTCAATGACCCCACGGGAGGCAGTCGCTTCCCGAGCTATAACTTTTTCACTCTTGCGGCTCAACTGATCATATCGATCAGACAGATCATGGAGGTCCTTCAGTATGGCCGACTTGGTCTTATCCCGAGCAGCCCTTATCTTCTCTACAGCAGGTGTGAGGAAACCGCGCTTCTGATCTATAGCAGTAGACAGATCAGCTTGCCACAGCACATGAAGCTAGGCCACCAGCTGATCAGCCTCCAGCAATTTTGCCTTTAGAAGCGCAGCTACACCTGCCCCACCGGAAAGAGTCTTAAGGATATCAATATGACCCTGGGCGCATTGCCGGACCAAGGCAAAAGAGGTCCCTCATTCCACAACAGCCGCTACCTCCCTCTTTAAGTGGCGATAGAAGCTGTCAACCACGTCTTGTGACGCTTCATCCAGAACCTCTGTAGAGGACAGCGTCAAATGAAGCGTGGCCGGCAGCGTCGAAGGAGGCCCGCTAGAACTTGCCACCAGAGAGACAAATTTCGAGCGAAAAGATGCACGGATAGCGGCTAACTCCTCCTCCGCCACCCGAAGAGTCTGGACACTCGGCAGGACAGAAAGGTCGACTCTCGGAATTGCCTTAGCAGAAGAGGATGCAAGGACCATTATCCCCTGCCCCGATTGTGCCGCCACCTGACTTTTCGAACTCGAGACAGCGGGAGGCCCCTCAAGACGAGCCGGAAGGAGAGGGGGTACGCTCCTCTCCGCCAGTATCCCTTCGGCAGAGCCTATCTCAACAATGTCTATCGTCGACATTGGAGAGGCAGGACCTGTATGTCTAGAGCAACAATCAATCGATGTAACTCGAAGGATGTGATAATAGAGCAGATAGGCCTCCTCACAAGTTAAGATTTGGCTTATCTTACCAGGGAAGGAGCATGGAGGCTGCAGCTCGTTCGCAGCTGCCGTGGTCTCCTCACCCGCGACCTCCAAGTTGAATTTAGCTAGTTTTTCTGCCCTAGCCATCCCGAAAAGGGAGCCATCCAGTTCAGCGTCACCCCGTTAACATTCAACTGTCTCAGGGACAGGTACAGTAGAGCCCCCGTCCCCATGGGTTGAGGCCTCAGCAAGGTGGGACTCCTCGGCCACCTCCGGAAGAACCCCAGCAGAAATGATAGCAGTGCATATATCATCGACCAAAGTTGTCAGGGCCGGATCGACCTCAGCGGCCGGTTCCCGAGAAACGGACTCCTCTGACGCCTACAAGAGTAAAGGAAAATAATTAGATCATAGTACAGGAAAAATGAAGGAGAAGATGACTATAATTCGAGTCACCTCAGAAGCAGCGTCAACATCCTCGATAAGTAACCGACGGGATCTGACAGCAGCTCGTTTCATAGAATAAGTCATGTCAATATCAGCAGACTCACTCCTGCTCCGCTTAAGCGAAGCGCTAGGCACATCAGATGGCTGATCCGTCACCACATCATCGAACGTAATGGGAGGTTGCTCCACCGCCACCTCGTCTAGACGAGGGAGAGAATCATCAGCACCCTGTTCGCCATCTTCTTCATCCGCAGTGGTGGACTCCGAGTCCGACACAGAAACCGTGTTCGCCCTCTGCTTTCTCTTCTTCGACCCCTGGGCTTCTCAGCCAAGCCGGTACCAACAATAAAACTGGTACGAGGGTCAAAATTAACCGGAAACCTGCTCGCAGTGACGTGGTAGAGAGCTGCTAAATACAAAATCTCCCCTTGCGTCAGGAACCGAGAAACTAGCACGGGTATGAAAAATATTATAATAAAGCCTGGCTCTGATGCCATTCAGAACACTGCCTTCAAAGCCCAGGCAAGGGTTGGGACTCTCTAAGAACAGCTGGATGTACCCAAACTGGCGAAAGAACCGGCTGGGTAAGTAAGGTTCCATGAAGACGGTATTACGGTTGCGGTATACTAAGTGCGAGGGACGAATATTACGCAACCAAAGAAGCATCCTCTCAGGTAAGAGGAAAGGAGGCCCGATACCATTAACATGTACACTCTCCACCTCCTCAGCAGAAAAATAGAGAACAGACACGACGAAGTTATATCCATCCACCCTCGCCAGCGCCCTCCGACAGGCAGGCATAGTGTTGTACTCCCAGGATATCCGGCGGTACTGGAAGATAAAAGCATCATCGTCAGTTACACCATCTTCTGGGCCAGGTCTCATCAAAGACTGACAGTGTATTAATAGCCACTCCATCAGATAGTGGTAAGGCAACTCGATTCGCCCAAAGTTCGTCGCTGTGTCACGGGCAATAACTTTGGATGAAAAAGTACGGAGGCCACGGTGTATACTGCACACCATGGCCGAAAAAAGAGCCAGCCTGACCCTGAAGGCCAACTTCATGGCAGAAAGGATAAAATTTTGACTGATCCTCTCGATAGAACCAGCTCCTCCTGAGACCACACAATTTCGTAGCCATACCATTAAGAACCCTACCAGGATTGCCTTTTCCGACAGCGACTGGATATCCTGATAAAAATAATCAAAGTAATCAGTTTGACTCCCAAACGTGTTGCTCAAGGCCTTCAACTTCTTGGCAGTTAACACCAGAGGATTCCGGGGAGTAACTCAGCCTGAGGCACCTTACTGAAAAAAGTAGGAGAGCCAAGCCCTAGTATGCGGAAGGTTCCCTTCCGAGTTACTATCCTTGTTGGTCGTCTGCTGACAGTAACTGTGATGACACAGTAACTCCCGATAGACAGCAACGAAAGTCGGATGTCGTTGCTCCAAATCTTCGAACTCTTTGTTCGTCGGAGTGTATACTTCAAACACTTCATTGCCCCAAGGCAGCCTAGAGACGGCATACATCTCATGAAGAGCGAGACCCATCTCCCCTTCTGGCGTGAAGAAGGTCCCCGTCCGTTGGTTGTACATCTCTAAGAAAGCCATGAACAACCCCTTATTGATAGGCAGTCCGTGACATGTACCCCGGATGGCGTGGTAGAGACCAACCTTACGCAGAAAAGTCCCATATTCTCGTAAAATTCATCTGATCAAATTGGCCCACGAAGAGATGGGGCGTATCCAGTTCAAAAGGGAGAGCCGGCCAATGGGATAAGACCCTTTTCGAGCAAGTCGATTCAGGAAAGTGTCGGCTTGAGAGAATGAGAAATTGGGACCTTACGTATTTAAGAAGGTACCCGGGGCTAACCCCATCACGGAGCAGCTGACCGGTTCCCTGCCCGCGTACGCTGACCTAACATGCTTATTGTAGTGGATGTTACCCACAATCATTCCCGACCGGCTCGACGTCAAGGATTCCTGCATCCTCCTGTCCACCGGCAACATATTGAACCACACCAATGGGAAATGATGCTCCATCTGGGGGATGTGGATCACCCTCCCGGCAGAAATAAAATTCCAATTCTCGGATATATCCAATACCCGAGAGTTCTTCACAGTCAGGGCGTCTCCGAAGAAGAACGCCGGCTTCAGGTACTTTCTCTCCAATCGCCCTGAGTTCAGCATGGCACAAAGGAAGCGAAGGGGCTGGTTCTTGATAAGAGTTAACCTCTCCTCAGGCTCGTTCTTGGGCAGTTATTCTACCACCTGCCGAACTAGTTGGTCAAGTCGGACTCCTATAGCAAATTGGGCCTGACCCACTAGAGGTTCCCCTGCAACATTAACTGGGAAATTCACTGAAAAGAAAACAAAAGAAATAAGATAAAAAGATAGACAAAGAGAACTGATGGATGTTGTCAAGCTTATGCGGCTCCAACTTAATAGAGCCTCATGCGGCCCAACTCCGAAAAACACTTATGCGGCTCCGTCCAGCGAATGTTCATGCGGCAGTGCTCTCATATGGCTCTCAGAGTTTGGATAAGTTCATGCGTCTCATGCGACAAACAACTTCGTACGAGTCTATGCGGCCCAGTGCAGCTTATGCGGCCCCGTTAGCGAAGTGCTTATGCGACTATGGTAACAATTCTCATGCGGCTCGGATATGGAGCATACCCCATGCGGCTCGGACATGGAGCATACCCCATACGGCTCGGACACGAGACATACGTACGGCACACATGAAGATGAAGGCTCGTGCATAAGAGCATGCGATGTAGCCACAACGGTTAGGGTTTCAAGCTCACGCAGCGTCCTTACCAGCAATGGTGGGGTGGACGTCGGGATGGACTACGGGCACGGTGGCTGGCGGAGGAGCTGCCACATTATCATTCGTCGCCGTGGTCGAAGTAGAAGTAGCTTTCTTACCCTTCGTCGTCGCAGCCGACGAAGACGCCGCCTTCTTACACTTCGCCGCAACAGTCTTCTTGGGAGCCATCGATGATCGAAGAAGAGGATAACAATCGGGACAGGAAAGGTTTGAATTGAAGGAGGGAGTAAGGAAGTTTCTTATCTTAATTCCTCTTATTTATAGGAGGACAAAAGAGGGGAGGCACGTGGACCAATAACCGCTTCGGGTCGTGTGCTGCAGGCAAAACAAAACCGACTCCTCGGATTTCGCTCCCCCTCTCATAAAGGAGATTCACCCAGGGCATAAAATTCAAAGATTTAATGAACCGACCCTTGGGATTCTCCAAAAAAGATGTCTCTAAAATGAATTAAAGGCAATTAATGACACACACACGTGGCAGGGAGCCCATGCGACTAAGAAATTTATGCGGCTAGACAGGCTATGCGACTAAGAGGTTCATGCGGCTAGAGCATCCTATGCGGCCAGCGGAGCTCACATAGCCATGCTTCTTATTCAAAGTATTTTAATTTTGCAAATTGAAAACTTTGAAAGGGGTCTTGTAGAAGCATGGAAAAGAACATGATTGCCCATGCGGCTCAAAACAGGAAAACCCATGCGGTTTAAAAACAGACGAGCTTCATGCGGCTCAAGAGCATCATACGGTTCAAAAGTCACCAACTTGGACATGCGGCTCAAGCAACACCATGTGGCCTTCTGCAGTTCGCTTCTACAATTGGCCATTAAGCAAAGGCCCTATTTAATGCTCTGATATAAAGGAGAACTGACGGCTCTGACATAAAGCTGCAATAATGACTCTGTCATAATGGTAGACTCTTAGAAAAACGAAGGAAATCTCTGCACAATCCATCAAACCCTAAAATCCTTCATGGGACCTTGACACGTGGACAGCCCCATACGGCTCAGGCAGAGGCCACCTAAAGCGGCTCAAGCAGAGTCTACCCTATGCGGCTCACGAGGACTATCTTCATGCGGCTCACTAAGAAGCCACCAATCATGCGGTCGCCAACGCTCATGCGGCTCAGATCATCTCCATACGGTTTAAATGTTCAGAGGCCACACCCAAGCAGCCTTGACACGTGGCCAGTCTTATACGGCTCAGTAGGGAACAATCCTCATGCGGTTCGGATTTTCTAAGTGGCTCGCGGTTAAGACACGTGGCAGAAGATTAGTTTTTTTCGCATCCCTATAGCTAGCAGCATAATAATAGTGGGATACGTGGCATCAAATCGATCAAGATTCATCAATAAATCACAACAACCAGGTTTAGTGCCATCCTTATAATTACTGGGATCAAATCAGATCATTTGCAATCATACAAATTAAACACGTGGCGGAAGATCCGAGCTTGGCATAACAAATCATGAGGATTTATGGCAATCATCATTAATTACCTATAGAGATTTGATGCAATCCATATTAATTGCCTAGATTTGCTACAATCAGAATTAATGGCCCAGATTAATTGATCTTTAACCGTCGACTTCTCAAGAAGGCAATCATTTACAAAACCTAATGATCGCATCCCACTCCTATATATAGCAAGGTGTCATTCCCTTGCAGAAAAGCGAATTTTCTAGAGCACTAGAGCACCTGGAGAGACCTGAAAGGAGAGCGCAGAGAGACAAAGGCACACACAGAGGGCATCCTGAGAGCATTTCTTCCTCGGAGCCAAGGCTGCATCCGATCGTCCAAGGAGTAAGGCAGAGATGACGTCGCTTTCCCGAGCCTCTACCGTCACCCCCCCTCCAGAATCTAAAATAAATAATTGTACTTAGATTACTGTACCTAGGTTTTCGTTCCTAGGCTTTCTTTGTACAAGCGAGTTTGTATTGTGAAGTAAAAGTCCAGTCGTCCGATATAATTGTTCTGTTCTTTTATAATTCATGGCAAACATTGACGATGGAGTATAATCACCACCGCCGATTACAAGAGTTGGAGGCTCTAGATGAGAAGTGCCTGTTAGCTCAACAACGAATCGGGCTGTACCAAGCACGTATCTCGGGAGCTTTTAATAAGAAGGTTAAAATCAGAACATTCCAAGTGGGTGATCTCGTTCTGGCAGTTCGAAGGCCCATGGTTATGACTCACAAAACCGCCGACAAATTCTAGCCAAATTAGGAAGGCCCATTTATCACCGAGGCTGTATTCTCCAATGGTGCTTACAGCCTCGCAAAACAAAATGGAGACTTGCTCATGTTGCCCATCAACGGCAAGTTCCTGAAGAAGTATTATGTCTAAAACGACATCCTCCAAATCCCAGGTTGTTGAGTTATGTACCCTCTGGTACTGCTGAACTCACACTCTAACCCCGAATCTCTTAGGTTATCGAATTATGTACCCGTAGGTACCACTGAACTTACACTCTGGTCACTCCAGATGAATCTATATTGCACCTTCTAGGCAGTAAGTCACGTATCATCATACCTCTGAACTTTCTTCCTAAAAGAGTTCTCCCCTCAAGATCCAATACCCGCACTTCCAGTGCATAAAAAGGGTAACAGATCCACAAAATTCCTGAAACAACCACGTCGATGTTACCCCTGAGTTGCTTTCACTTCCATCAAAAACAAACCACCCCTCACATAGAACTTCCATGTCCTCATTACTTCTGAGTTGTTCTATGTACCCTTCATGGAGCCCACTCCTGCCACGTCCTTATTACCTTTGAGTAGGAAGGCTCCATTGAAGTAACCCTCATATTTACCACGTCCTCATTACCTCTGAGTAATTATGTTAGATTTTCTCTCGACTTATTCTCCGTACCCAAGACCGGAGTACGCCAAGGATAATAGGCCCACAAATGTCCTCAGTTGACCACAAATGTCCTCTGTTGACCACAAATGTTGTACTAAGTACATGCCCCTCATTTCTCATCATGCCCCGGGAGCCCAGCTGCTCTATGGCATTCTTTCTCCCGATAACAGAAACGTCCACGGCCATCTTACTGTGGAATTGTTCTAAGTATCCCCATCAAACTTATCCGTACCTAAAACTAATGTATACCAAGGGTAACAAGTCCACAAACAGTCCCCCAGTGGGGCAAATACTACAACACCACAAACGCAATAAGCAATACAAATGAAGAGAAAAATAAAACATACTCTTTTATTTGTAAGTCAAAATACTACATGTTCTGGGACCATGTCCCTCTCAAGAAAATAATAGAACATAAAAAAAGAAGGAAAATGCCAACTATGGTTCGGCGATACATAATTCCATGAGACGGTCCTTCAGCAAGATAGTCGACCGCTCAAACTTCTGCTTGGCACGGCGTTCGGCTTCCTGAGTCAGCCGCTCTGCATCCTCCAGATGCACATGAGCCCGCCAGCCATCCTCAAGCTTCTTCAGAGCACGCTCCAGGCTAGCGGAAGCTCGGGTGACCTTTTTGGCCTCCTGAACGATCAGCTCTTTATCCGCACGGGAAGCTTCAAGCTCAGATTCTAAGAAAGCTAGCTTTCTCTGGAGCTCGAGGATCTGCTCCCTTCTATCAATTATTCCGTGGGAGGCGGCCGCTTCCCGAGCCATGCAATCTTCGCTCCTGCGGCTCAGCTAGTCATACTGGAGAGATAGGTCGCCGAGGTCCTTCATTATAATCGGTTAGACTTATTTCGTACAGCCCTTACCTTCTCCAGGGCAGTGGTGAGGAAGTCACGCACTTGATTTATGGCTGCAGACAGATCAGCTTGCCGTAACACTTGAAACTGGACCACGAGCTGATCAGCCTCTAGCAATTTGGGCTACAGAAGCGCAACTATCCCTGCCCCACCAGGGAGGGTTTTAAGAATTTTAATTTGGCCACGAGCACATTGTCGGGCTAAGGCAAAGAGGGTCCCCCGCTCCACAGCAGCTTCGACCCCTCTCTTCAAGTGGCGACAGAAACTGTCAACCACATCCTGTGACGCCTCATCCAGAACTTCCGTAGAGGACGGCGTCAAAGGAAGTGTAGCTGGCAGTGTCGAAGGAGACGTACCCAAACTTGCTACCCCTGCCACCAGGGAAACAAATTTTGAGCAAAAAGATGCTTGGATAGCAGCTAACTCCTCTTCCGCGGCACGAAGAACCTGGATACTCGGCAAGGCGGGGAAGTCGACCCCCGAAACCACATGAGTAGAAGAGGACGCAGGGACCATTACTCCTTGCCATGGCTGTCCCGCCATCTAATCTTCCAAACTTGATCTAGCAGGAGGCCCCTCAATATAAGTTGGAAGGGGAGGGGCACACTCCCTTCCACTAGGTCCCCGCTGGCAGAGCCTTCCCTGACAATATCTGTCATTGACAGAAAAGAGGCAGGTCTTGTATGTCCAGAGCAACCATCAATCAGCCTAACCCGAAGTATGTGATGATAGAGCAAATAAGCCTCCTCACTAGTCAAAATTTGGCTTATCTTACCAGGGGAGGGTTGTGGAGGCTGAGGTTCGCTCACAGCCGCCGTAGTCCCCTCACCAGCAACCTCCAAGCCGACTAAGCCGGTTCCTCTGCCCCAGCCGCCTCGGACGGGGATACGACTGGATCAGCGTCACCCTGCTGGAATTCAACAGTCTCAGGGATGGGTTTAGTGGAGCCCCCGTTACCGTGGGTTGAGACCTCAGCAATGTGAGATCCCTCAGCCGCCGTCGAGAGAACCCCGACAGAAATAATCTCGGCACACATGTAACTAATCAAAGTGGTCAGGGCCGAATTGGCTTCAGAAACCGTAGCCGGTTCTCGGAAGTCTGACTCTTTCGACGCCTACAGAGAAGAAAAAAATGATTAGATCATAGTTCAGGAAAAGAAAGAACTAAAGAAAGAGATGGTCGCAATTCAATTCACCTCCGAAATGGCGTCATCACCTTCGCCTCTCTCCTTAACAAGTAGCTCGTGGTGTCTTACCGCAGCCCGCTTCACGGAGAAGGTTATACCGTAAATACTCACACGTCTGCCTCGCTTGCGTGAAAGGCCATACGCAACAAGCGGCTGATCCGCCACCACCTTATCTGGCGCAACAGGCGGCTGATCTGCCACCACCTCACCTGGCACAACAGGCGGCTGATCCGCCACCACCTCTTCCGTAGGAGGAAGAGAATTATCGGCATCATGATCGTCATCCTCTTCGTTCGCAGTGGTGGACTCCAAGTCCGGCACAGGGACCGTGTTCGCCCTCCTTTTCCTCGTCTTAGACCCCTTGGACTTCTCCGCCAAGCTAGTACCCACAATAAAGCTAGTACTCGGTTCAAAATTAACAGGAGGCTTGCTCGTCGTAACATGGTATAGGGTTGCCATATACATAATCTCCCCTGGCACCTCAGCCTCAGGAACCGAGAAGCTGGTTCGGGTATGAACCGCGTCATAATAATGCCAGGCCCTGATACCGTCGATAACACTACCTACAAAGCCCAGGCAAGAGCTGGGACTGTCAAAGAATAGCTGGCTGTACCCGAACTAGTGGGAAAACTTGCTGGGCAAATAGGGCTCCAGGTAGACAATGTTGCGATTACGGTATACTAGGTGCGCTGGACGAATATTTCGCAACCAAAGGAGCATCTTCTCTGGCAAAAGGTGAGGAGGTCTGGTACCGTCAATGTGTACGTCCCTCACTTCTTCAGCGATAAAATGAGGAACAGACACAAAAAAGTCATATCCATCCACCCTCGCCAGCGACCTCCGACAGGCTGGCATAGTGCTGCACTCCCAGGGCTGATGGTGATATTGGAAAATGAAAGCATCATCAGCCGTGACGCCGTCCTCTGCTCCAGGTCTCATCAAAGACCGGCAGTGCATCAATAGCCACCCCATCAGATAATGGTAGGGCAGCTCTATGCGCCCAAAATCCATCACCATATCATGGGCGATGACCTTGGACGAGAAGGCACAAAGGCCATGGTGTATGCTGCACACCATGGCCGGAAGAAAGGCTAATCTAACCCCAAAGTCCAGCTTTATGGCAGGAAGGATAAAGTTATGGCTAATCCTCTCAATGGAACTCGCCTCTCCTAAGACCACAAAGTTCCGTAGCCACACCATCAAAAATCCTGCCAAGAGTGCCTTCTCTGACAGTCGCTGAGTACCATGATAAAAATAACTAAAAAAGTCAGTTCGACTCCCAAATATATCACCCATAGCCCTCGATCTCTTAGCAGTCGATGCCAGTTCTTGTACCTCCTCCTGGGTTTGAGGATCTCGAGAGAAAACCCGACCTGAGGCGTCTAGTATAAAATGGTATGAGACCCAGGACCTGGTATGAAGAATGCTCCCTTCCGAGCTACCATCCTTCTTGATAGACGCCTGGTGACAGGTTCCGTGGTGACATAACATTTCTCGGTATATAGCAACAAAGCTCGAGAACTGTCGATCCAAATCCTCAAACTCTTCGTTCGTAGGAGTGTACACTTCAAAAACTTCGTCCTCCCAGGGAAGCTTGGAAATGACGTGCATCTCGTGGAGAGCGAGACCCAGTTCCCCTCCAGGTGTGAAAAAGGTTCCCGTCCGTCGGTTGTACATCTCCAGAAGAGCTATGAACAACGGCTTATTTATGGATATATCATGACAGGTGCCCCGAATGGCGTGATAGAGGCCGATCTCACGCAGGGGAGTCTCATACATCAGCAGAATCTACGTGGTCAAGTTGGCCCACGCAGGGATGGGGTTTATCCAGTTCAGCAGTGCCAACCGACCGACGGGATAGGACCCCTTTCGAGCAAGCTGGTTCAAGAAGGTGTCAGCTTGAAAGAACGTGAAATTGGGACCCGATACGTTTATAAAGGTACCCGGAGCCAGTCCCATCACGTACCGACTGACCGGTTCCCTTTCCGCATACGCTGATCCCAAATTTTTGTTGTAATGGATGTTACCCATAATTATTCCCGACCTGCTTGGTGTCAAGGAGTCCAGCATCTTTCTGTCCATCAGTAACATGTTGAACCATGACAGAAGAAAATGACGCTCCATTGGAGGGATATGGATCGCCATCCCGTCAAGAGTAAACTCCCAACTCTCGGATATATCCAGCACTCGGGGGTTCTTTACAGTCAAAGCATCCCTGAAAAGGAACACCGACTTCAGGTATTTTCCCTCCAATTATCCCGAGTTCATCATAGCACAGAGAAAGTAGAAGGGCTGGTTCCTGATAGCATTCAGCCTCTCCATAGGCTCGTCTGTGGGGAGCTAATTCGCCACATATTGAACTAAGTGGTCGAATCGTACACCTACAACAGATTTGGTCGAACCCACCAGGGGTTCTCCCGCTGCATTGACTGGCAGATTCACTGGAGAAAGACAAAAGAAACAAAGTTAAAAGATGGCTAAACAAAGACACTTAGTATTTTTAGGCTTATGCGGCCCAGACTACATAAGCTTATGCGGCTCTGTTCTGATGGGACCTTATGCGGCTCAGTTTCAATGGAGTCTATGCGGCTCTGTTTTGATGGGTCCTTATGTGGTTCGGTTTTAACAGAGTTCATGCAGCTCTACTTAGATGGGTTCTGTTCAAGAATCTTCATGCGGTCCAGTTCATCAGGAGTTTATGCGTCCGAATTCATAAGAGCTTATGCAGCTTTGTTTAGCGGAGCCCCATGCAGTTCTGTTTAGTGGGGTCTCATGCGGCCGAATTCAAATGAGCTTATGCGGCTTCATTCAGCGGAGTCTCATGTGGTTCTGTTTAATGGAGTCTCACGCGGCCAAGTTCAGATGAGCTTATACGGATCTATTTAGTGGAGGCTTATGCGGCCAAGTTCAGATGAGCTTATGTGGGTCTATTTAGTGGAGACTTATGCGGCACAGTTCAGATAAGCTTATGCGGCTCTAATCCGTTGGAGCTTATGCGGTCTAGTATATCAGGAGCTCATGCGGTTCTATTTTAGTGAGACTTCATGCGGTTCAGTTTTAAAGGTGCTTATGCGGCCCAGTCATTCTCATGCAGCTCCAACATGGAGTATACCCCATACGGCTCAGACATAAGAAGTTTATACGGCCCATACGACATGTACGGCTTCATCGTACTAAATTTGGGCAGTTCAATGAAGACGAAGGACGCATTAAAGGCTTGTGCATAAAAACATACAATAGAGCCATCTTTGTTAGGGTTTTTGAAGCATACGATCCTCCACATAATTCTTACCAGCAATGGAAGGGTGGACATCAGGATGAACTTCAGGCGCCATAGTCGACGAAGAAGCCACTCCCTTACCCTTCGCCGTAGAGGAAGCCTTAGAAGCTTTGGGGGCCATCGTTGATCGGTGATCGAGAGAGAAGACGACGGCAAGAAAAGCTTGAGCAAAAAAGGGAAGTAAAGAGTTCCTCTCTCCTAAAAAACCCATATTTATAGGCTGAAGGGGGGCATGAGGATCATAGGACGCTTCGCATGATGTGCCGCCTAGAAAATAAGGTCGACTCTTGGATTTCTAACCCCTGCATGTGAAAAGATTAATCCTAATCATTAAGACAAAATCTAAATATTTAAAGCTGACTCTTGGGATCCAATCCCAAAAGACGGCTTCAAATCAAAAATGAATCAAGAGCAATAATGAGACACCCACGTGGCACAGGACCATTATGAGGCTAACAAGTCTATGCGGTCAGAGCGGTCCATGCAGTCTGTGCGATCCATGCGGCCAGAACATCCCATACGGCCAAAAAAATCTATGCGGTAGGAAGAGTTTGTGCACACATATCCATGCTTCTTATTCAAAGTATTTCAATTTTACAAATTAAAAACTTTGAAGGGGGTCTTGTAGAAGCATGAAAAAAAAATAAATAAGTGCTTATGCGGCCAGGAAACCAGCCCCATGCGGCTCATAGCTGAAGGAGCCTTTATGCAGCTCAACAAGGCTCGAGAGCTTCATGCGGCTCAAGAAAGATGAAGGGGAAGCCACGTGGCCTCATGCAGCGGGCCATAAATGCTCTGAGTAGATGGCTCATTAATTACCCTGACACAGTGGCAGCTCTGGCAATGATGGATTGACAGCTCTGACATAAAGCTGCAATGATGACTCTGACATAATGGCGCGCTCCTAGGAAAACGAAGAAAATTTTTATAGCTGGCACTATCCATCAATTCCAAAGCTCACTATATGGCCATCTCCATGCGGCTGCAATCTCTATGCGGCTGCCATCTCCATGCGGCTGCCACTCTCATGCGACTGCCATTTCCATGCAGTTGCCATTCTCATGCGGCTGTCATCTCCATGCGGCTGCCATGCTCATGCGGCTGCTGTAAAACCCCTAAATTTTTACTATTTTTTTAAAAATTTGTACTGATTTAAAATTTTGTATTGTACGTCACGTAGTCGTATTATACGTCGTGTGCGAAGGTTCGTCTTTCGTAATTGCTCGACGAATACGAATATGTGCGAGCGTACATATTTTTGAAAACCATTATTTTTATTATTTTTATAGTTTCAAAGAAATATAGACAATAATTATTTCTAGCTTTTATTTCCAAGTTTACGATTTAAATTATGAAAGCCTTTTCGTTTATAGCAGTTATTAATAATAAAATATATTCTTAGGCATACATATATTTCCTAAATATTTTGCTAGTTTATTTTAAATAAAAATAAAATTTTTGAGATTTATTAATATTATTATTTTATTGTTCAAAAAGTTATTTGAAAATATGTATTATTTTCGAAATTATTATTAATAGTATTTTTGGAAAATATATTTGGAAGTTATTGTGGCCATTTAAATCGTGATTTGATTTTTAGATTTATTTAAATAGATATCCATATTTAGAATTTGATTTATCCCATTGATTTAAACTAAAAATTTAATTTGATTTAAATTGGATTTGATTTGAGATTAGATTTATTGAATTATTTAAATTAAGTATTGAATTATCTATTTTGGGGTTTAAATTATTCCTAATCCATATCCAATTGGGAATTCACACATCCTATAAATAGGCAGGTACTCCTCCATTATTTCTCCACAAGCCATAATTGCTCCACAAATATTTCCACCACCCATGTGAGTGCATCGTGTCCATGTTCTTCCTCCCCGTCCAATTCTTATTCCAATTTTTACATTTACATTTACTTCTACGTATCGACAACCTCGACACGACATATCAAATTCCAAATCCTAAACCTAGTTACTACTCCGTCCTCCACGTGTCCCGTCCAGCCACCCGTCACAACCTTCAGCCGCAGCCCCCTTCGGCTCCTCCCTGGACAAACCCAACCACCTGTCGACTCCACGACCACCACCTCCACCATTCTCCATCACCCATCATCACCACTTCCGCCACCACACGTCGTCGCCGTTACACCAACAGCCCCGGCCAAGCCCTCCGCCATCTCCTTCGCCCCACCATGTCTGCACCACCACTAGCCGACCATCCATCCACCCAAGGCACTACCACCCAACAACCCAAGGCACCACCACCATCGCCCACATCGTCACCCCGCCACCGCGACCGGCCGCCCCACCTCCGGCCGGGGCCACCAACAATGCCACCTCTGCCACCAACAGTGTCGTCATTACCATGCCACCGCGACCACAGAACAGAAAAAAAAAAGAAAGAAAACCCAATTTAAACACCACCAGGAAACACCACCACTGTCCGGCTACTTCCCAGCCAAAACCGCCACCAGTACACCACCCTACCACCACCCTCGACAACTATGGCCAACTCCTCCCACAGCGCCATCCCCAAATCACAAGAAATAGGAGGAGGAAAAACCCTTACCCGAAGCCGAGCCGCCTCCTCGGCGTTCTGCGCCTGACCGCACCCGCGTCGGCCTCCTCCCTGGCATGCCGCACCGCCGCGTCGTCTCCTCCGTGCGATCGCCGGCAAGACATTGGCCACCGGACCCCCAAACTCCGTCCTCCCCCGACGAGCCGCCGGAGGCACGCCGCCACCCGCCGCGCTTCCGTCGTCCTCATCAGCCCAGCGGTGAGCCCCGACGACCGCCTCCACTGACCTCCGCCGTCCGATCTCCTCCCCGGGCCGCCCACTGAGAACCCACGCGCGCCGCGGCCAGCTCCGCCGACCTCCAACCTCTGACCCGTGTCCGCCCAGTCTCCCGCCTGGAACCGCCGCCTTTCCTCTTCCTCCGACTTCCCCCAAACCCTGTCGCCGGCTCCAGCTTGGCAGCGCCGAGCGCCACTGTGGTCGAGAACCCCTCGCCTCCCGCACTCTCCTTCCAGCTCCCTCTTCCTCTTTCACACTCCGCCGTACCACTTCGCCAGTCCGCCGACACCCCCGCCGGTCGCCCCTCCTTCCCTCACGAACGCTGGTTCCTTTCTTTTTCCCAATCTATATTCTCTCTCTCCTCCTTCCACGAGAAGGGAGCAGCAGCTGTATAATTGGGTTTTATTTTATTTTACTTAGTGTTATTGATTGTATTATATTTTTTCTTTCCTTAGTGATTTATTATTAATCATTATTATTAGGAACATTATTATTATTATTATTTTTCCAAATTTCGTTTATACAAATTTATCTTCTTATTATCATTATCATTATTATTATTATTTGATTTATTATTATTATTATTCATCTTATTATTATTATTATTAATATTATTATTTTATTATACTAATACTAACAGTATGTATGAATACATTATTATTATTTTGTTATAATTATTATTATACAAAAAGATATATTATTTCTAAATATATTTAACTAAATATATAACTTTGGGCTTGGCCCTACATGTAGTTTCAAATCGGGTTTCGGTTTTTTATTATCTTTATATATTTTATGGTATTAAATATGGTTGAAATATTTTCTACAAGCAAGTTATAGTTTGATATAAAGATAATTTTCATGGCTTTCAAGTAGATATCTAAAACTGTTTTACTAATAGAAATATAGTTATTTTCAAATATAATAAATATATTTTCAAAAATAGTTAAATTTATTTCTATAAAATTTCTTCGATTATATAATCTTATCCATGATCAATCGTTCGTTTCTTACCTTCTTCCAAATCTCGAGCTTATTTATGTCGTCCCTAGCCAAATTGACTATTCCGGACTCATTGACATAATCCGTACCACCATCAGAGGTCACCTTGTGTAGTTATCACATTGGAGTCGCAGTTCATGCCACCATGATTATCGCAGCACACCGGGCGTACTATCAGGCAAGACACTTTCCCATTCGCTGTTTAATTATTTTAGCTCATATTTCATGCATTATTTATTTTCTTTATGCAAAATAAACTGTGATACATGGCATAGCCTGTTGGAATTTACTGTTCAGTTTCTTGCTATGTATTATTTTCTTACACATTAAACCTAGATTTAAGGGACCACCTTTGTGTGTTGCATTCATGGCCTTGACACGTTGTACCACGAAGTTGTGTGTCGCATATAGAATACGAAAGTGCGTGATTGGCTGGCCACCAGTAAGTACAAGCCGTGCGATAGGAATAACCGCTAATAGAGGTTGCATGCTAGTTTGACTTAGCGGTTATAGAGTTAGCATTGGGCGGGAAGAACATGATTGGAAGTTGACTACCACCCTATCTATCGTAGACTCGCTCGCTACTGAGGAACGATAGTTAGACTATATGCTATAAACTCGCTCGATACTGAGGAATAGTATATGGTGTTGTGACTCGCTACTGAGTACTGTGTTGGTATTTTCTCGACTTGACCGGGTAGTCGTGCGACCATGAACTGTTCTTAAAACTGCATTCACCTAGATTTGGTTAGGCACCCTTATCCGTTAGGTATGAGTACCTTTGGTTTGGATACTTGTATCTGACCGTAGCTTGGAACAATAACTTGTCGCGGATTAGTTCGTCACATCTTGTCCTTATTTGGTTGTAGGTGTGGCTTACTACTTCGATGAGAAGGTATTGAACCTTGTTGGGGTCCGGATAACATATTGGATTATTAGCATGGAAAGATACGTCACCGTGAATTAGTTTACCATCTCCTGTCCTTGTTTGGTTGGGGGGATGGTACGCTCGTTCTGTAGGTGCGTATTGGACCATGTTATAATTCGATTTACTTATTTATTTGGGCAATATTTATTCAGTTTATATGGCATAATATTATGTGTCATGTTACGTCCCTCTGAGGACCTGGTTATCTCTCCAGGTGTGTGCTATTGTCTTTTTGCAGGTGTTCTAGCTTTAGCCGTGACCATTGCTATTTCTTCGAGGAAGATTGTACTTGGATCGTCTTCGCTTCGCCCGCTCAATTTTATTTCTTTACTCATGTATTTTTCCTTTACTTATTGGTAGTGGATTTGTCTCCGCCCAACATATTGTATCAAGACAAAATCATTATCATTTTATGATATCTTTATTTTCTTTATTTTGTGTGGATGAGATTAGTTATGGTTCTAGTGCATTTTACAGCTTATGTATTTATACGAGGCTTCCATATATTGGAGTATACTTCGTATGAATACAGCTGACATGTCTACGTTCCAAGTCCTACGTATTTTGGGAATGGGGCGTTACATGTTTTTGTGATGGCCCATGCAGGTCAAGCTAAATTGTTTGGTTACTTTACCGTACCATGCAAGCCTGCGTATAGGATTAGAAATCTAGGATCTCATCCACATACTTGACCTCTTTCCTTGATTTCATCTACCGTTTGACTCATCAATTGCATCTTGCTTCCTTTCTTCCATCTCTATTCTTATCTTCCCTTCGTGCTTGCTAGAGATTGACCCTACTAGTTAGTTGTCCCAAAACACCATTAGTTTAATTCTTTTAAGTTTGGTAGAATACCTTATGACTTAGTGACCCCTTTGACCTAGTGACCTAAATTAGCAAGATTATTTAGATCCTAGAATCTAGAGGACCTAACCCGTCTAGCCAACCAAGGACTTGGACAAGAAGACTATAGGACGACTGCATAGAGACCAATACGAGATATGACTTAGAATCATTCTACCTTCTTTAAATCTTAATCTCTCGTACCTATGTATTACCATTTGACTAATGATGCTAATGTAGCCTAGTTTTTGCAAGCTTATTCTTTATCGAGTTTGTTCATGACATATGCTATTGAGCGCTCACTAGCCTATTGTCTAATCAGAACCGGTACATAATGGTCTGATCAACCAAGTGCACTTTGGTTCGCTTTTGTCTATTACTCTACGTGGATGGGGGCATAATTAAACTTGGCCCTTACAATCCCATCCACAACTGCCTTGACAATTCTTTTGAAATTTTACGATCGTCTTTGAATCACGTATTCATATTCGATAACGCCTCCTTCGAACTCTATATTTGCTTTCGTCTTCACCTATTTTAGGAGGACGAAAACGTTATACTAGAAGTTTCCCTAGCTATCCTATCTCTTGTGACCATTAACACTCAATGTGACTATGTCTTTGGTCCTTTCCCTCGACCCTATCAAGACCCTCTAATCGCTTAATTAAAGCGAATCTATTTCGTTCACTTAATCGCGACCCTCATTCATTACCCGTGACCATACCGTATTATTTTTCTACGATCTAGATCGCAATTTCTTACGGCATGATTTTGTTATTAATTGTTCCCCAACGATACCCCATTGTGTCCTCTCACCCCCCTCATAATTCTTAATTTCGAGGACGAAATTCTTTTAAGTTGGGTAGGATGTAAAACCCCTAAATTTCTACTATTTTTTTTAAAAAATTTGTACTGATTTAAAATTTTGTATTGTACGTCACGTAGTCATATTGTACGTCGTGTGCGAAGTTTCGTCTTTCGTAATTGCTCGACGAATGCGAATATGTGCGAGCGTACATATTTTTGAAAACCATTATTTTTATTATTTTTATAGTTTCAAAGAAATATAGACAATAATTATTTCTAGCTATTATTTCCAAGTTTACGATTTAAATTATGAAAGCCTTTTCGTTTATAGCAGTTATTAATAATAAAATATATTCTTAGGCATACATATATTTTCTAAATATTTTGCTAGTTTATTTTAAATAAAAATATAATTTTCGAGATTTATTAATATTAATATTTTATTGTTCAAAAAGATATTTGAAAATATATATTATTTTCGAAATTATTATTAATAGTATTTTTGGAAAATATATTTGGAAGTTATTGTGGCCATTTAAATCGTGATTTGATTTTTAGATTTATTTAAATAGATATCCATATTTAGAATTTGATTTATCCCATTGATTTAAACTAAAAATTTAATTTGATTTAAATTGGATTTGATTTGAGATTAGATTTATTGAATTATTTAAATTAAGTATTGAATTATCTATTTTGGGGTTTAAATTATTCCTAATCCATATCCAATTGGGAATTCCCACATCCTATAAATAGGCAGGTACTCCTCCATTATTTCTCCACAAGCCATAATTGCTCCATAAATATTTCTACCACCCATGTGAGTGCATCGTGTCCAGGTTCCCCCTCCCCGTCCAATTCTTATTCCAATTTTTACATTTACACTTACTTCTACGTGTCGACAACCCCGACACGACATATCAAATTCCAAATCCTAAACCTAGTTACTGCTCCGTCCTCCACGTGTCCCGTCCAGCCACCCATCACCACCTTCAGCCACAGCCCCCTTCGGCTCCTCCCTGGACAAACCCAACCACCCGTCGACTCCACGACCACCACCTCCACCATTCCCCATCACCCATCATCACCACTTCCGCCACCACCCGTCGTCGCCGTTACACCAACAGCCCCGGCCAAGCCCTCCGCCATCTCCTTCGCCCTACCATGTCCGCACCACCACTGGCCGACCATCCATCCACCCAAGGCACCACCACCCAGCAACCCAAGGCACCACCACCATCGCCCACATCGTTACCCCGCCACCGCGACCGGCCGCCCCACCTCCGACCGGTGCTACCAATAATGCCACCTCCGCCACCAACAGTTTCGTCATCACCATGCCACCGCGACCACAGAACAGAAAAAAAGAAAGAAAACCCAATTTAAACACAACCAGGAAACACCACCACTGTCCGGCCACTTCCCAGCCAAAACCGCCACCAGTACACCACCCTACCACCACCCTCGACAACCATGGCCAACTCCTCCCACAGCGCCATCCCCAAATCACAAAAAATAGGAGGAGAAAAAACCCTTACCCGAAGCCGAGTCGCCTCCTCGGCGTTCCGCGCCTAACCGCACCCGCGTCGGCCTCCTCCCTGGCATGCCGCGCTGCCGCGTCCGTCTCCTCCGTACGATCGCCGGCAAGACCTTGGCCACCGGACCCCCAAACTCCGTCCTCCCCCGACGAGCCGCCGGAGGCACGCCGCCACCCGCCGTGCTTCTGCCGTCCTCATCAGCCAGCGGTGAGCCCCGACGACCGCCTCCACTGACCTCCGCCGTCCGATCTCCTCCCCGTGCCGCCCACTGAGAACCCCCGCGCGTCGCGGCCAGCGCCGCCGACCTCCGACCTCCGACCCGTGTCCGCCCAGTCTCCCGCCTGGAACCGCCGCCTTTTCTCTTCCTCCGACTTCGCCCAAACCCTGCCGCCGGCTCCAGGTTGGCAGCGCCGAGCGCCACTGTGGTCGAGAACCCTTCGCCACCCGCGCTCTCCTTCCAGCTCCCTCTTCCTCTTTCACACTCCGCCGCACCGCTTCGCCAGTCCGCCGACACCCCCGCCGGTCGTCCCTCATTCCCTCACGAACGCCGGTGCCTTTCTTTTTTCCAATCTATATTCTCTCTCTCCTCCTTCCACGAGAAGGGAGCAGCAGCTGTATAATTGGGTTTTATTTTATTTTATTTAGTGTTATTGATTGTATTATATTTTTTTCTTTCCTTAGTGATTTATTATTAATCATTATTATTCGGAACATTATTATTATTATTATTATTTTTCCAAATTTCGTTTATACAAATTTATCTCCTTATTATCATTATCATCATTATTATTATTATTATTTGATTTATTATTATTATTCATCTTATTATTATTATTATTATTTTTATTATTATTTTATTATACTGATACTAACAGTATATATGAATATATTATTATTATTTTGTTATAATTATTATTATACAAAAAGATATGTTATATCTAAATATATTTAACTAAATATATAACTTTGGGCTTGGCCCTACATGTAGTTTCAAACCGGGTTTCGGTTTTTTATTATCTTTATATATTTTATGGTATTAAATATGGTTGAAATATTTTCTACAAGCAAGTTATAGTTTGATATAAAGATAATTTTCATGGCTTTCAAGTAGATATCTAAAACTGTTTTACTAATAGAAATATAGTTATTTTCAAATATAATAAATATATTTTCAAAAATAGTTATATTTATTTCTATAAAATTTCTTCGATTATATAATCTTATCCATGATCAATCATTCATTTCTTACCTTCTTCCAAATCTCGAGCTTATTTATATCGTCCTTAGCCAAATTGACTATTCCGGACTCAATGACATAATCCGTACCACCATCATAGGTTACCTTGTGTAGTTATCACATTAGAGTCACAGTTCATGCCACCATAATTATCGCATCACACCGGGCGTACTATCAGGCAAGACACTTGTCATTCGCTGTTTAATTATTTTAGCTCATATTTCATGCATTATTTATTTTCTTTATGTAAAATAAACTGTGATACATGGCATAGCCTGTTAGAATTTACTGTTCAGTTTCTTGCTATGTATTATTTTCTTACACATTAAACCTAGATTTAAGGGACCACCTTTGTGTGTTGCATTCATGGCCTTGACACATTGTACCACGAAGTTGTGTGTCGTATGTAGAACACGGAAGTACGTGATTGGTTGGCCACCAGTACGTACAAGCCGTGCGATAGGAATAACCGCTAATAGAGGTTGCATGCTAGTTTGACTTAGCGGTTATAGAGTTAGCATTGGGCGGGAAGAACATGATTGGAAGTTGACTACCACCCTATCTATCGTAGACTCGCTCGCTACTGAGGAACGATAGGTAGACTATATGCTATAGACTCGCTTGATACTGAGGAATAGTATATGGTGTTTTGACTCGCTACTGAGTACTGTGTTGGTATTTTCTCGACTTGACCGGGTAGTCGTACGACCATGAACTGTTCTTAAAACTGCATTCACCTAGATTTGGTTAGGCACCCTTATCCGTTAGGTATGAGTACCTTTGGTTTGGGTACTTGTATCTGACCGTGGCTTGGAACAATAACTTGTCGCGGATTAGTTCGTCACAACTTGTCCTTGTTTGGTTGTAGGTGTGGCTTACTACTTCGATGAGAAGGTATTGAACCTTGTTGGGGTTCAGATACCATATTGGATTATTAGCATGGAAAGATACGTCACCGTAAATTAGTTTACCATCTCCTGTCCTTGTTTGGTTGGGGGGATGGTACGCTCGTTCAGTAGGTGCGTATTGGACCATGTTATAATTCGATTTACTTATTTATTTGAGCAATATTTATTCAGTTTATATGGCATGATATTATGTGTCTTGTTACGTCCCTCTGAGGACCTGGTTATCTCTCCAGGTGTGTGCTATTGTCTTTTTGCAGGTGTTCTAGCTTTAGCCGTGACCATTGTTATTTCTTCGAGGATGATTGCACTTGGATCATCTTCGCTTCGCCCGCTCAATTTCATTTCTTTACTCATGTATTTTTCCTTTACTTATTGGTAGTAGATTTGTCTCCGCCCAAAATATTGTATGAAGACAAAATCATTATCATTTTATGATATCTTTATTTCCTTTATTTTGTGTGGATGAGATTAGTTATGGTTCTACTGTATTTTACAGCTTATGTATTTATACGAGGCTTCCATATATTGGAGTATACTTCGTATGAATACAGCTGGCATGTCTACGTTCCTAGTCCTACGTATTTTGGGACTGGGGCGTTACAGCTGCCACCCTCATGCGGTTCCAATTTTGGGAAGCCGTACTCATGCGGCTCTGACACGTGGCCACCCTTATGCGGTTTGGTTGGGGGCTACTCCCATACGGTTGATACTTCCATGCAGTTCAGATAAGACCACCCTCATGCGGCTCGGATTAAAGGACTTCCATGCGGCTCAGATAAGGCCACCCTTATGCGGCTCTGACACGAGGCCACACTCATGCAGCCCAACTATGACAGTCCTCCATGCGGCTCGCAGCAGTTGGGACACGTGGCAGGAGTTCATCAAATGCCAACAAGCAGTGGGGACACGTGGCAGAATATTGAACAAGATTTATTCATTCGAATTGGTGATATCAACAAATCTTCACCATGCAGATTTGGTGCAATCAACATTAACTGCCCATACAGATTTGTTGCAATCAACATTAACTGCCCATGCAGATTTGTTGCAATCAACATTAATTGCCCATGCAGATTTGATGCAATCAACATTAACAGCCCAGATTTATTACAATCAATATTGACGGCCCAGATTTATTTTTAACAAACAAAGATCAAAGCAAATCTTCACCAAATCCTTAACGACCCACTTTTAAAGGAGTAATTATTGCAAACCCTACTTATCACACTACACTCCTATAAATAACAAGGTGCCATTCCCTTGCAAGGCAGACAGAGCACAGAGGAGCGCAGAGAGAGAGAAGAACAGACAGAGAAATACATAGGCACGCACAAAGAAAGCGGCGGCGCACAGAAGAGTCTCCCCATGCATCCCGAGAGCATTTTTTCATCAGAGCCAAGGCTACGTCCGATCGACCAATGAGTAAGGCAGAGTTGCCGTCACTCTCCCGAGCCTCTACCGTCACCCTCAGAATCAAAAATAAACAATTGTACTTAGATTGATGTATCTAGGTTTTCGTCCCTAGGCTTTCTTTGTACGAGCAAGTTTGTATTGTGAGTCTAAGTTCAGTTCTCCCATAAAACTGTTCTATACTTTTACAATCAATGGCAAACACCTGCTATAACCCAGTATGATATCTTTCCAACTGCATGATTTAGATAAGTTTTCTTAAGACCATAATTGTTGGGGGTTTAACCTAGAAGGAGTACGACCACTTTAATTTTGAGGATAAAATTATTTTAAGGAAGGTAGATTTATAACCACCACTTTTCTAAAATAAGGGTATTTTGGTAATTATGTGATTTGATTTTATTTTGGATTAATTTATAATATTTTAATTCGTGTTG